>CM062808.1:709148505-709611977 GCA_031772625.1 Pinus tabuliformis | reverse complement strand
TTTAGTCAAGATAGTCGTTGGAGTCTCTGCTCAAACTTTTTAACATGCTAAGCTGGATCTGTTTCTTCAACTTGTCCTGACGATGAACCACACTTGTTGGTTCGAAACGCGTCGACAAATGATTTATCTTGTGATTTATGCCGAAGAATTTCTCGTAAATCTAGCATGAAGTTCTAAACTTTAGAGTCCATTTTTTGATCATTTATGAACCAAGGTATTGAGTTCCATGTAAACACAATTGAAATAGGAGATCAAATTTAACTTCACACTTTTTCTCATTTCTAAATAATGCATTTGATTCATAGAGCATAAATATGTAAATATATGTTAAAAATTAAAATAAACCTATTCGCAAAACTAATAAAATTTCATACCAACCAAATACTCCATAAGACAAGTTCTTATAATGTTTAACTTTGACATAAGACATGTACTAGGTGCAAGCATATGAAGACAATGTTTCTGGTACAACATACTACATAATAAAACAATATGGTACAAATTAAAAAAGAATCAAATTGTTTTTATTCACTTTAAATGCACTTTTCATCAGGGATTTAATATGTATCAATGATGCATTGTTGAAACTTATAGTTATATAATTTTGAAAACACACACACACACACATATATATGGTTATTTAGTTATATAATTTTATACATGTTATAAAGATATGTTATTAGTTATATCTAGTTAACATAACTAAATATAGCTTTATATTACAATTAGTTAGTTATAACTATAACATAATTATGTAAAATTGTAGTTAAAATAACATAACCTAACTAGTCACCCAGATGCGGGTGTCAATAAAGTTAATTAAGCTGATAAGACGGACCGCCAGCAGACAGAAGAGCCATATGGCTACCTGCATCGTCCCGCGCGCTTACCTCAGACGAATTCATAACACATTTCAGAAGATAATAAATGACCTCGAAAGCTGTGACACATTCACCTCCCTCATAGCCATGGCCCCTACAGATCGATTTGCTAATCCTCCTCTTCTCCATGGCATTTGCTCTCCGCAAGCCGCTGAGCCGTGTATTCGCACTGCAACAGGCAGTCGTTGCCTGATTCTCCCTTGCTTGGATCTTGGTAATGGTTTCCATTTCTCACATTCCAGCCTTTGTACTTTAGCCCAAGCCCTGACCTCCCCTGTTCACTCTCCGCATCGCTATACCTTGAACTCCTATGCTGTCAACATAACTTACAATTCTGTTATGGCTCACCTTAGGCATCGCATGCACAATAGGCACGGAGGAACCCATGGAGGAGTCATCCGCTCGCAAGCTTTGACCAGCTCCGCCTCTGATTCCCCCAACTCATCCACTGAGATACCCAATCGGCTCCACTACCCCTCTCATCGCTACCCGAACACCCAAAGTGGCAGAGGTAGGAGAGAAGGTGTTGTTCGCTCTGCGGATTTCCCTCTTCCTCTTTATCCCGCCCCTCACAGCACTCAATTTTGATTCTGTAGTACCTTGAATAGGCCTACAATCACTGCCACGGTCACAATTTCCTTCGCGGAAGAGCCTGAATCGCAAGCTCCCCTGTCTAGCCTCCAGGACAAGCAGAGTGGGGAGGCTCCAGGTTGCCGAGGAATCAACATCCCTGGCAACAAGCAACAAAGTGAAAGCAAAACGACTCTGCATGGCAAGGCCAAAGCTGGAGGTTCATCAGCTGAGGACGCCAAGCATAATGGCACGAAAGCTTCAGGCAGCAGCAGAACGACACTTGGGAGAGGCAAATGGGCACAGGAGGCGATGAGGAGACTCCACCAACACAGGGACGTGCCGTGTCTGAAGCGGATGATGACTGGTATCAATTTGCATGCAGGATTGAGGAGGAACCAGCCCCGGAGGAGCCACCAGCTTAACACATGGCCTACTGCGAATGAGTCCTACTGCCAGGTGGACGTGTCTCACTGTTTTTGTGGTTTTGGATGTGTCTCTGTCTTCTGGCTGAGTATCTACCAGGTGGATATGTCTCACTATCTTTTGGATATGTCTCAGTCTTTTGGATGTGTCTCTGTCTTTTTGGTTCTGGAAATGCATTTTCTCTTTGTTTTTTCTGGAAAAACAAGGTTTACTCGACTATGGTTTTTTTCTGGTTCAATGGGTGGTTTCCCCCATAATGGGGGCAGTCTTTTTGGCTTCTTGGACTGGTTTCCCCTATGTAGGGGCAGTCCAAAACAAACAGTTTCAATTTTTGATGATGATAGATGATCAACAACTCTGAGGCCATGCCTCTCTGTAACCTTTTTTGTACCATATCAATAGAACAATATTACTTAGAAAAAAAAAACATAACCTAACTAGTATATTATTATATATATCTAGTATAATTTAACATATATAGTTATGTTATATAATAATTTAACATATATTGTTAAATGTTAACTTATATATATATATATATATATATATATATATATATATGAATATGAAAGTAATGCTAATTTTAGTTAATATAACTAGATATAGCTTTAGATTACAATTTTTACTTTGAATTGTTACTCCATGTGTTTTATTAGTGTCTGCTATAATTACTTGTAGTTCATGATTAGTGTAGGAATTTACAGGGTAAGTTCCTCAAATAGAGCACCAAATGACATCGCTCATAAACAGATCATATATCAATACATCAGCATTCTTGACGTGGTTAAAACCCTCAAAGAGGGAAACAATCCATGGCTTGAGCCAACACAACCACTTCAGGAAATTTATTAATAAAAGAAAGAAAATTTACATAAGCTTCTCTCATGAACGGTCACCCTACAAATGACCCCCCATGCTCTTTAAATAGAGATCATGGACCAATCGAGTGTTAAGCCACGGATCAAGTGTCGGTAATACCAAGGAGAGAGTGAACCGTCGGATCACTTCATGTCTAGAACATATCGTGACCGTCAGATTGTAAGTTACAAAATTACATAGTAAAGAAACACACTTTACCTATCTCTACACTAGACCAAGTTATACTTAACTATTTCCTATGTGTCGAAATATCCTAACAATTAGTTATTCTACCATAAGCCATGGTTATTTTGATTTAGGGTTGAATTAAATAAAATCGATTGTTAATATAGGAAGTGTAAGTTACAAAATCGTTACTCAATTAATAAATTTGATAAGGGTGAGAACTGAGAGATATAGTTGCCATATCATTAAATTAAAATAATTTTATAAAGATGAGTAGTAGAAATTTTAAAGAAAAATATAGTTTACAAACTTGAGTCTTAAAAAGTTGTTAAGCATCACCTATCTTATGTTTTTATGAAGAGCATATATATATATATATATATATATATAGAGAGAGAGAGAGAGAGATAATTTTTGTTATATAATTATGTTACATATTAGATTTTTTTTTTCTAAGTTATGCTAAATTCTATTACTAAAACATAATGTTATACTAAGGCTTTGGCCTTTTCATGTCCATGCCATGGTTTAGGGCAGAAACCAGCAAAACAAGGTCTAAACTGCCCATAACGGGAAACCAGTCCAATTAAAAAATAAAATTGCAGGTGTTATCTTGCTGCCCACGCAAGGGAAACTAGCAATTACACATAGTATTTAACCAATTTTTCAAAAAAAAAAAAAAAAAAAAATCATCAAAGTAACCATATGATAGCAAGTTTTCCTAAAAACCCCGAAAAAACCAGATATCATAATTCTCAGAACCTGAGACTCGAAGACACGTGGAAAGTTGTGTGGCCGGTCCGGTTTCATGCTGGCAAGTCAGGTGTTATGCGGCAGCGATGGGTGTTCCTCAACGACAAAACACCTGTATTCATCCATGGCGTCTTCTGCCTGCTGCGTTGCTCCTGTGTCATCTTCCCGCTGCTCCGGGTGTTCCTCCACGACAAAACATCTGTAAGGATCCATGTCGTCTTCTGCTTGATGGTCATGGTCCTTCCCCTCCTCAGTTTGCTTGTCCAGAGGAGTGTCCTGCTTCGCCCTTGCGCAGTGTGTGCCTCCCTCGACCTTGGCTGGCTCAGCGCTGGTATGATGACCATCTTCTGTGGCTGGCTCCTCCTCGTGGAAGGTGATGGAGATGGTGGCGGTGATGATGGGCTGGTTTAGGGAACAACGGTAGATGAATTGGGCTGAGCGGAGGGGCGGCTATGGACTTGAGGGAATTTCATTGGGTGGCGAGTCAGAATGCGTCGGTTGGAGGCGGAGAGGTCATGAGCGGCCTCTGCCGCTGCGAGTATTTGGGTAACGGTCTGAAGGCAGTTGAGCTGAAGGGGAGGAGGTGTCAAAGGCCGGAGACGGAGGAGAGCGGGACAATCTGCCTCTGCTGCCCCCTCTTCGACTACGCATTCTATGGCGAATTCTGGGCATATTGACACTAGGGGTAGGAGGATGTCTACAGGGAGATGGCTCAGAGTGATGAGAAGGCGTCGCAGGTTCAGGGGTCAGCTCAGAGGAAGGATTAGCTGCAGACGCAGGGTGGAAGATGAAATTGCAAACCAAGCTTTGAGTAAAATGAATGCCCAGGCTGAGATTAATGCAGCTAAGGATGCTGCAGCGCCTACCTATAGCAGTGCAAGAGCTTGGTTCCACTGCTGCCAAAGGACATTGGCATTGCAGAGGCAGGGGATTAGAGACTGGGGCGGTGGAGTTAATATTACCAGAAGTCATCATTGAGCCGAGCCGAGGCGGGTAGATGCAGGCGGTTTGAAGACAGTGCCAGCTTAATTGCCATTTATGGCCACTGTTAATACATTTTATGGATTGGTGTGCAGGATTACGGAGGGCCATGTGGCAAGGCCACTTGCCGTCCCGTTCTGCTGCCAACCTATTAACTGTGATGTGCAACCACATCCGGGAGTTACATATTAGATGTTATATATAGTTATATTATATAAAAATATATATAGTTATGTTATATTATAGTTAATCAAGAGCTATCTATTGAATATTGTTAATAAAATTTAATTAAATAATAATAATAATAAATTGGACTTTTAATTTAGTTAATGTTTTATTTAAGTATAATTAAATTTTTTCAACAAATTATTATATTTATTATTGAAAAAACATTTAAAATATAAATAATTCAAATTGAAAATTGAAGAAATGAAATAAAACTTCTTATTTAATAAATAGAGGTTCAATATGAACAACCATATTCATCTAGTCAATCTCAGACTCCTAATTTATTTATTTATTGCTTATAGTTTGGTTGTTTTATCAAATTTGTTTGAAATTTAAAATGTATTTTAAATAACAAAAAAATCATTTTTTTTTTAATTTTATTTCACTAAATTCTAAGAAACAACTCTAAAACCTAAAATAATTAGAAAATATAGTTTTTACCATTCAAAATGTTGCCATTACAATTATTGAACAACTTATACAATGAAATGAAAAAAATAAAACCTAAATTATAGTTTTTTTGTTTGCAAGGGTTTTCTTAATGGTTTTTTGTGGTTTTCTAGGTTGTTTTTCGTGGTTTTCAAAGATTTTCTTGGTGATTTTTTTGTGGTTTTCATGGTGGTTTTAGTAGTTGTTTTTTGTGGTTTTTGTATGGTGGGATTTCATATCAAATTAATTTATTTTATTTTGCAAAAAAAATAAATGAAAGAGGCAAAAAATATGGAGAACCTACATTGGTTGTTTTCGTAGAGGGCAAAAATTATGAATACAATATGGACAAGCATTTTAGAGAGAGATCCAAGGCCTACGCAAAGGGTGACGCAAGGAAATTCGTAGAGGGGTTTCTAAGGTCAGTTTTAGTGTTGGATTGCTCGTGGGGAGAGGAAAATTTCCTCACAATATATTTTGCCAGTATTTTCACTGTAGGATTTTGCCAGTTTTTAGCATACATATTATATTCATAATTTCTGCTGCATATAATAAAATACAAACCCTCAGTTGTTGCACTAGTTTTCCCACATTGGGATTTTCCGAGGACTTTTTTCCAAAAATAATGATGTCAAAATTTTTGTGTGTGCTAGTATTTATAAGCTCCTATTTTTTTGCTTCCGCGGTGTTTTATTTAGTGAAGAAACTGCAATGTAAATATTTTGTTATAAACAAAATAAACTGCATAATTAATTTAGTTAGAGAAATATTTCTAGTTACTGCATTTCAAGGAATTTTCACATGGTATCAGAGAATATTTGATGGACAAAAAGATCATAGTCGGAAGAGGAAAGTTTCATTTTTCAAAGGGAGTAGCAGGCCGAGATTTTCAGGGGTTGCATAGTGCCTAGCCAGGCAGTGCGAATTGTTGGGCAAGGGTTCGATTTTCTAGTTGCAGTTGCAGTAAAAATCGATTTGTCTAGAAAAGCGATTCCAACAGGAAAAGGGAGCAACATCTCAATATTTTCACAAAGCAAATTTTCTTGTCTGGGCACAGAGGGTTTGCAACAGTTTCTTAGAGTAGATTCAGTGTTGGGTGGAAGAAAAACTGCAAACACAGAGGGATATTTCTCTCATAGGGTTTCTAGTTAAGAAATCCACTATTTCCAGTTGCAGCAGGCAGTTCCAGCAGGCATATTTTCTCACTCCAAAAGGAAGTGTGAATAACAGAGCTAGCAGTCGAGTAGGAGAGAGGGAGATTTCCATTACAATTCAATTTTTTGAAGAGATGGCTACATTTGGGCTTAGAGATCGGGACAGTTTGATGGGAGCTTCCAACTATATCATATGGAAGTCCAGGATGTCCTTCCTATTAGATGACCACACCCTGAAAACCTATGCACAAAATTTTGTGGCAGAACCTACCGATGCAGATCAACTGAAAGAATTCAGGAAATAAATGGCCAAGGCAAAGTAGATGATCTTGGATGGAGTATGAGACCATATAGTCTCACATATATCTGGGAAGAACACAGCCAAAGAGATGTGGGATGCTCTCTCAAGTCTATATCAGAATCCTTCTGAGTAGTAGAAGATGTTCTTGAAATAAAAGATAAGGAATATTCAAATGCAGAAGGGTGAAGGCATTGATCCCATTCTCACCAAACATCAGGATAACTAGGATGAGCTTGCAGCAGTAGGAGAGGCAGAGTCGAAATACAAAGCTTGTGTGTTTGGCCCCGAACAATGTCTTCGAGGAATGGGAAATATTCGTCCAAGGCATTTTGGGACAGGATACATTACCAGGATGGGATAGGATGTGGTCAAACCTGCAGCAGGAAGAGATGAGGCAATCTCTAGTAAAGAGCTCCATCAGTGCAAATAGCAGCAAGGGGTCAAAGCATGTGAAGGAGGAAGACAATGTGGCCCTTTCATCAAAGAGGAAAGAAAAAGGTCCCAGTTAGGGACAAGGGTTGCAGGGAGAGAAGAAGAAGAAAATGGATTTATCTAAGATCAAGTGCTTCAAGTGTGGTGAGTTTGGCCACTACAGTACTCAGTGTCCTCAAAGGAAAAGCATGAGAAGTAGGATCAAGTGGCAACATCCGCAAAGATAGACAAATTGTCCTTAAGGTTGGAGGAATATTTTTCCATGTATGCAGTCTACCTCCAGGAGTGAGGTGGGTCAATATGGAGCTTTAGTCCCAGAGTTGCGCAGAGATTTGGGCAGGTTCCATTGAGGTGAGCATCGGATAGTGTTTCCCCATGGATCATTACCCTTGATATAGGGGCCCACAGTATTCAGTAACAGATGGATCAGTTCCAATTGATGTAGTCATATTCCAGAGTGAAAATTTCAGACTAGTGGTAGTCAGATGCTGAGGAGCGTGGAGCAGTGTTGATAGCAGAGCATGAGGCTCAATATCAAAGTCAACTACAACGCAAATTTTTCAATAGATAATGCATAGGTTAGTAGCATTAAAAGACTCAGGAGACAGTTACAGTACAAAGAAAAAATTGATTCAGTATTTTTGGATGCTTCTTTGTTGTAGTAGTTGCAATAGCAACAAAAACAATTGAGAGGGAGTGTTAGTTGGGTTACAGTGCAGATGTAGAGTTGGGAGCAGTACAGGTTGTACAGTGCAGTGTTAGTAGCAACACAGATGCAACATGGTTAAGCTTTAGTCAGTAGCAGATGAATCAGAGCTAGTGTAATGATTGATGGATAGTGGAAAGCAGCTACAATAGCCAAACATCAACATCGTGTATGGGAGGATGATGCAAAGATAGGGTGTTGTGGCAGTTATACAACACTAGAGAGAAGACCTTCCTCGCTAATAGGGAGTGTTAGTTTTTGTAGCATCGGATGGTGGTCTAGTTTCGAAACTTTATGGAGAGACTAAAACATAAGAGTTCTCCAAAACCCAGAAATGTTTCTAGAAATTCCACCTAGAGATGGCTCAATAAAATTAATTGATTAATAATTAAAAAAATCCTAAGTCTAACTTAGAGAAATCAATTAATTAATAGTAATTAATTGAGAAAGGTGATAATTCTCTAGAAACTCACACGGATCGACTTAGATATGTTCTCATCCATCGATTAAGTTATAATCTTGGTCGTTTGAGTCCAACTGGAGATTATAAAAAGAGGTCGATGGGTAGATAGAGAACACACATATGCAGATACTCAGTTGCCCTAAGCAGTTCGAATTCCCAGAAGCATGAGTGATTAAGTAGTGGAGACCAAGTGACTCGGTGAGTTGCGGGTGGAAGAAGAGGTCAAAAGTTTTCGAAGGAATGGTTCCAAGTTTCAGGGAGTCTTTTCGAAGGAGGTATAGATAGCGACAAAGAGGTTGCACAGGGGTTGTATAGTAGTCCTTAGAAGGCAGTTCGATTTGCAAATTCAGGAGGTTGTTTCAGAAATTCTGAGGGAGGAAAAGTTCACAAAGACCCGGAAAGACACTTCCATAGTGGTAGGTTGGAGAGGCATTTCAAAGAGAGATCCAGGTAGTGTGAAATTGTTCCTACACAGAGGGTGACACGAGGCAATTTGTAGAGGGGTTTCTGAGGCCAATTTCAGTGTCATATTTCTCATGGGGTGAGGAAAATTTCCTCACAATAATTTTGTGAGTATCTTCTCTATAGGATTGTTAGTTTTTGGAATCTAGATTATACTCAATTTGTTTGTTGCATATAATAAAATACAAACCCTCAGTTGTTGCACTGGTTTTCCCACATTGGGTTTTTCTGAGGACTTTTGTCCAAAAATAATGGTGTCAAAATTGTGTGTGTGTGTTAGTATTTTATTTGGTGAAGAAATTGTTGTGTGAATATTTCGTTATTTTGTTGTAAACCAAATAACTTGCATAATAAATTTATCAGTTAGAAGAAATATTTCCATTTGTTGCATTTCAAGGAATTTTAACAAGGTACTAGAGAATATTTGACAGACAGGAAGATCATAATCGGAAGAGGAAAATTTCGCTATTCAGAGGGAGCAACAAGCCGAAATTTTCAGGGGTTTCACAGTGCCTTGCCAGGTACTGTGAATTGTTGGACAAGGGTTTGATTTTCCAGTTACAGCTGCAGGAAAATTTGATTTGTCCAAAAAAGTGATTCCAACAGGCATAGCGAGAAACAACTCAATATTTTCACAGAGCAGATTTTCTTGTCCGAGCATAGAGGGTTTGCAACAGTTTGCTAGAGAAGATCTAGTGCCAGGTGGAAGAGAAAGTGTACACACAGAGGGAGATTTCTCTTAGAGGGTTTCTAGATTAGAAATCCAATATTTCTAGTTGCACCGAGCAGATTTTCTCACTCTAGAAGGGAGTGTGAATAACATATCTAGCAGTCGAGCAGGAGAAAGAGAGAGATTTCCATTACAAGTTGAGTTTTTATTGTAGGAAGTTACAGGGTAAGTTATTTATATAAAACACCAAAGTACACTGCTCACAAATAGATCACAGATTGGTACACCAGTATCCTTGACGTGGTTAAAACCCTCAAAGAGGGAAACAGTCCACAGCCTAAGCCAACGCGGCCACTTCAGACAATTTATTAATGTAAAAGAAAGAAAATTTACATAAGCTTCTCTCATGAACGGTCACCTTACAAATGACCCTCCATGCTCTTTAAATAGAGATCATGGACCAATCGGGTGTTAAGCCACAGATCAAGTGTCGGTAATACCAAGGAGAGAATGAACCGTCAGATCACTTCATGTCTAGAACATATCGTGACCGTCAGATTGTAAGTTACAAAACGTACATAGTAAAGAAACACACTTTACCTAACTATACACTAGACCAAGTTATACTTAACTATTTCCTATGTGTCGGAATATCCTAACATCCCCCCTTAAGAACAACTTGGGATAGGATTGAAGGATGTACAAAGATGACACAATAGGAGAAGGAAGGAGGCATTAGAGCCTATCCCCCCTTAATGACAACTTCCTGAACTCCAACCATAAATCGAATTTTAGTAAACTTTGCCTCTGTGAGAGCCTTTGTAAAGATGTCTGCAACTTCATCATCGGTTGAACAATATTGCACTTCAAGAACATGGTCATGAATGATCTTTCTAATGAAGTGCATGTGTATTTCAATGTGTTTGTTGTGTTGTTGTTAGAATGGATCTTTGCATAGTTGAATGGCACTTTGATTATCACACCAAAGTGTAGTCGAATGCTACTAGTGAAAACCAAACTCTGACAAGATATGACGAAGCCACAGGGCTTCCTTACTAGCTTCTACAACGCCACGATACTCTTCTTTTGCTGAAGAAAGAGAAATGGCACTTTGTTTCTTGAAAACCCATGTAATAGGTGCAGAACCAAGAGTGAAGACATAACCTGCAGTAGGCTTCCGATCATCAGGGTCATTAGCCCAATTGGAATCAGTGAACCAACCAATAGAGGAGATTATTTTACACTGTAATGAATTCCAAACCGAACTATACCTCAAACATAACGAAGTATTCTTTTACCTACTTTCCAATGACTTTCATGTGGGTTTTGAATAAATTGAGAAATAAGGCCAACAACAAAGGAAAGTTCAAGACGTGTATGGGTCAGATACAAAATTTTTCCAACAAGCTAATGGTATAAGGTAGCATCAACTTCAGGGGAAGTACAAGTGACTGAAAGTTTGGCTCCAACCTGAAAGGGAGAAGGGGTTGGCTTACAGTCTTCCATGTGAAAGTGGCGTAGAATATCACAGGCATACCTGGACTGGGAAAGAAAAATACCTTCTTTGGATTGCAAGACTTGAAGACCAAGAAAATAATACATGTGTCCTAAGTCTATCATTTCGAACTTCTTTTTAAGGCTAGACTTCACATGGTTTATAAGGTTGGGATCACTACCAGTAAGGATAAGATCATCAACATAAAGAACAAGAATGATAAGAGACTTACCCACTTTCTTGGTGTAGACAGTATTGTCAGAATGACACCTAGAAAAGCCAGTATCTAAAAGAATGCTATCCATTTTGGCATACCAAGCCCGAGGGGCTTGCTTGAGACCATAAAGGGATTTCTTAAGCCGACATACAAGGCTAGAGTTTGTTTGTATAAATCCAGGAGCTTGTTCCATATATATTTCTTCATGCAAGTCCTCACGTGGATTTAACATCCATATGATGGACTTCTCATTTGAAAGAGGCTGCAAGGGAAAGAAAAAGGTGGGTAGGGTTCATTTTGGAAACAGGGAAGAAGGTTTCAGTATATTCAATGCCTTCAACTTGTGAAAAACCCTTAACAAAAAGACGAGTTTTATGTTTATCAACTTTTCCATCTAGTCTAAACTTGGTTCTATAAACCCATTTGCATCTAACAAGTTTTCGTCCCTTTGGAAGAGGAATAAGGTCCCATGTATAATTTTCCAATAGTGAACGATATTCTTCATTCATAGTTGTGTCCCAATCTGGATGCCCTGAAGCTTCTGCAAAGGTGTCAGGATCATAATTCGTTGAAGCTTGAGCCAGTAAAGAAGAGGCTCTATCGAACTAAGAACGTGTATGATGATGATCTGTGGGATCCCCTGCAAGAGCACCTGCTACATCCAGAGTAACACAGACTCATTTTGGAAGTTGAGGAAATGAAAGAGGATCCTGAGAAGGTGGGGGAGGATTGTCATCCTCGCTGTCATCACCTGAAGAAGAAATATTTTCACAAGTAGAAGGGATAGAGAGAGGTGGCACATCTGTCGAACTAGGCTCGTAGGCCGATATATTTTCAGCAAATTTTACATCTCTTCTAATGATAACATTTTTTGATTTAGGTTGAAGAAGTCTATATCCTTTGACATCTTCAGAATATACAACAAAAATAAATTTTTCACTCTTAGGTTTTAAGGCTTTATGTTTCTCATCTAGAATATGGGTCTATGCTTCACTTATAAAAACACGAAAGTGACTTACATCTGGTTTCATTGAGCTCCATGCTTCTTCTCGAATGATAATCTTTAAAAACTTAGTAGGAGTGCGATTCACTATGTAATTTGCACAGTTAATTGCTTCTGCCCAAAATTTAAGACTAGGTCCTTTAAATTGAAGCATACAATTAGTCATTTCTTTTAAAGTGTGATTCTTCCTTTTATCTACACCATTTTGTTGTGGAGTATATGGAACAGTATGTTGCAAATGAATTCCATGCTCAGTGCAAAAGTTGATTAATTTGTTGTTAACATATTCTCCACCATTATCAGATCTTAGGTTAAGAATTTGATGTCCAAATTGTTTCTCAACAAAGGCCTTAATAGCCAAGAACATGTTAAAGAATTCACTCTTGAGTTTTAAGAAGTATACCCAAGTGTGTTTGCAAAAATCATCAATGAAAGTTAAGAAATACTTGTAGCCAGAGAATGAAACAACTAGAAGTGGACCACATAAATCACTATGCACAAGTTGTAAAGGGGTTGAAGCGTGCCCAGAGGCACGTTTTTCAAAACTATCCCGATGATGTTTTCTGAGTACACATCAGGAACAAACACCATCTCTGCAAGATACCATAGGAAGACCTGTCACCATATTTTATTTACATATATTTTGAAGGGAGCGATAGTTTAAGTGACCAAATCGCTCATGCCAAAATTTTCTCACTTCATCATTATGAGCAACAAATACTGAGGCAAGAGTTGATGACCCAAAGTTGTTAAACTTATACAACCTTGTAGAATCATCAGTAATGTTACTAGCTAAAATCTGTCTAGGATCTCTTAGGCCCTTAATTACAACATCATGAGGTGAAAATTCAACAATTTTACCTTCACCTGAATGAGTTATTTGATATACAGATAGAAGGTTGCAGGATAAGGTAGGAACACATAATACATCATTAAATTGACCATTGTCTAGATGAATAGTTCTAGTCCCTACAACACTAAGAGATCTATCATCACCAACATATATATTTTTAGTGTTACAATCATTTAAAGAAGAAAACGTGGCTTTGTTTTCAGCCATTTGATAAGAAGCTCCGGAATCAATGAGCCACTCATGAGAATGAGAAGAAGAAGATACATTTAGTGCATAACCAGACCAAGATGCTTGACAACCACATGCAGAAAGTGTTATTCTTGAAGATGAAGTTGAAGTTTTCTCCAAATGGATGTTATGCTTCTTCATTGCTGCTTCTAAGGCTTCCATCTTCTTAAAGCAATTGGATTCTAAGTTTCCATCACGATTACAAAAGTTGCAATGTCTATCAATCTTCTTCCCTTTGTTTTTATTTGCCTTATCATTTCGTTGAATTGATTTTTCATTTTGAGACTGAAATTGCTTAGGACCCTTGTTTGGTTTAGGACCATTGTTTTTAGGATATTTATTCTTAGGATTCTTTGAATTTGGTTGTTGCTCGGCTGCTACGACTTTCTTAGAAGAGTTTTCAGTATTAAGAAGACTAAGATGTAAGATCTTTCTTTTTCTCTTATTAAAGAATCATAAAAGGCATCAAAAGAGGGGGACTTGTAGGCTTGTCCTTGAGAGATAAAGGCTTCTCTAGTAGAATGGAAGGTGAAAAAAACAAAAGTAGGTTGGTCCTAACTTAGTAAGAATGGAATAGATAAGGATACCATATTTTTTCTTAACCTTAACACCTTTCAAGAGAATTCTAAGGGTCTTGAACTTGAACAAAAAATATTCAATGGAAGAAAAATTATTGGGGTCCAATATAAGCAACTCATTTTCGAGTTGATGGGCTCTAATTTCATTTTTTATTCCAAAAACTTTATTGAGTTGTTTCAGTGCTTCATCAGGGGTATCAAGTTCTGCAATATGGAATCTAAGGTCTGGAGAAATAGACATCGCTATCAACCCACGTGTTTGATCTTTCTTATTTTCTCATTTGGCTACCTTATCTTCATCTTTAGGTTTAGATTCTTGCCCTGAGGCTATTCTATAAAGAACTTTACTTCTAAGTAAATCCACAATGTAGGATAACCATTTAAAGTAGTTGGTGTTGTCAAGAATAACTAGGCATGGAATTTCCATTTTGAAAGAAACTAAAGCTGAAGATGCGGAAACTAAGTGTTCCAATGGAAAGATCTCGAAAAATTAGACCGATTAAAAAAACTAGCTTTGAAAATGGCTTCCGGATGAAAAAGTAATGACTTTTTGAAAAAAAAAATTGAAGATGCCAACGAACTACGTGAATGTTGGGAAGTGAATGATATTGTTATATTTAAAAAAAAAAAATCCCTCATTTCAAAACTTAACCTAATTAGCTCACTTTTAAAAAAAGATTACTTTATATGATCCACTTTTATAAATAAGTGAAAGTCACTTTTACAATGGTACTTTATGAACTACCCACAAAATTGTAACTTAAATAAAAGATAAAGTGACTTCGGAATTATAAGTGACTCACTTTTTATAATGGGTGGAACACTTTTACATAAAGTAACTTTAAAACATAAGTTACATGTGCTTTTTGAAAAAGTAACTCAACAAAAACAAAGGCTTGAACCCAAGAGTAACTTTGGACCAAGTGAGCTAGTTTGAAAGGTTAGTAATTTTTGGAAAGGAGAATTTTTTTATTTTTTATTTTTGGTTGGTCACTGAAGCTTTGGAGTGCGTGCTTCCTTGAAAAACATATTTTTGTCAACAAAACAAAAAAAACCGCACAACCCAAAACGAACATGCAAAAAAAATCCAAGCCTTACAACTTAAAGTTAGATTTGGCCGGAAACTAAATATTTTCCTTAATGTTTCTGGTTTTTCGAGATCGCACTAAGGCACAGTGAAAAAGAGCATATGCATGAGAAAAATCATTTCTTTCTGTTTCTAGTTTGCCCAAATCGCAAAGAGTTGTAGGGTAAAGAGCATACACAGAAATGAAAGGTATAGATCCGGTAATAAAAAATGTTATAGATGATTATAAACCGAAATAAACAGAGAGATAAATAACTATAACTGCAAATAAAGATTGTATACCTCCAGATCTTAAAAATGACGTAGCTAGGGTTACCGGAAACCTTTTCGCGTGAAACGAAAGGGGTTCCTTGCTGAAACAGATGCTCTTAATACAATAGAGTAGTCCTCTCAACCCGAAAGTGGTCATAAACAATAGATATAGGAAACGACAGTCGGATGCAGTTGTACCGGCTTCGGATTTGGATCACCAACGGATGCGACCCTCGAATAACTCTGATACCATGTAGGAATTTATAGGTTAAGTTCTTTATATAGAACACCAAAAGACACCACTCATAAATAGATCACATTCGATACACCAGTATTATTGACATGGTTAAAACCCTCAAAGAGGCAAACAGTCCACGGCCTGAGCCAACTTGACTACTTTAGGAAATTTATTAATGTAAAAGAAAGAAAAGTTACATAAGCTTCTCTCATGAACAGTCACCTTACAAATGACCCTCCATGCTCTTTAAATAGAGATCATGGACCAATCAGGTGTCAATCCATAGATCAAGTGTCGGTAATACCGAGGAGAGAATGAACTGTCGAATCACTTCATGTCTAGAACATATCGTGATTGTCGGATTGTAAGTTACAAAAAATACATAGTAAGGAAACACACTTTACCTAACTATACACTAGGCCAAGTTATATTTAACTATTTCCTGTGTGTCGGAATATCCTAACATTTGTAGATATGGCCACGGCTAGGCTTAGAGGTCAAGATAGGTTGGAGGGAGTTTCCAATTATATCATCTGAAAGGCCAGGATTTCCTTCATGTTATATGAGAACGGCCTGAAAACCTATGCAGAAAACATTGTGGCAAAACCTAGCGATGCAGATCAACTGAAAGAATTCAAGAAAAAAATGGCCAAGGCGAAGTGGATGATTCTGGATGGAGTTTGAGAGCATATAGTCTCACATATATCTAGCAAGAACACATCCATAGATATGTGGGATGGTCTCGCAGGGCTATATCAGAATCCTTCCAAGTAGAGGAAGACGTTATTGAAAGAAAAGATGAGGAATATTCAAATGCAGAAGGGTGAAGGTATTGATCTGTTTCTTACCAGACTTCACGATATCCAGGATGAGCTTGTAGTCATAGGAGAGGCACCTCCAGATACAGAGCTTGTGTGTTTGGCCCTGAACAATGTCTCCGAGGAATGGGAAATCTTCGTCCAAGGAATTTTGGGATGAGATACATTAACAAGGTGGGACAGGATGTGGTCATACCTACAGCAGGAAGAGATGAGGCGATCTCTAGTAAAGATATCCATCGGTGGAAATAGCAGCAAGGGATCGAAAGGTGTGAAGGAGGAAGACAATTTTTTCCCTTGCATCAAAGGGGAATGCAAAAAGGTCACAGGCATAGACAAGGGTCACAGGGAAAGAAGAAGAAGAAAAAGGATATATCTAAGACTAAGTGCTTCAGGTGTGGCGGGTTTGGCCATTGCAATACTTAGTGTCCTCAGAGGAAGAAGAACAAGCAAGAAAAGCAGGATTAAGCAACAACATTCATAGAGAGCGATAAATTATCCTCCAAGTTGGAGGAATATTTCTCCATGTACGTAGTCTACCTCCACGAGTGAGGTGGGACGATATGGAGCTTTAGTCCCATAGTTGTGTAGAGATTTGGGCAAGGTCCATTGAGGTGAGCATCAAATAGTGTCTCCTCATGGATCATTACCCTTACTACAGGGCCCCACAATATTTAGTAGCATGTGGATGAGTGTCAGTTCATGCAGTCAGATTCCAGAGTGACAGTTGCAAACTAGTGGCAATCAGATGTTGAGGAGATCAATGCAGTGTTGATAGCAGAGCAGGAAACTCAGTAACAGAGTCAGCAGCAGCGTAAATTTCTCAGTAGACAATGCAAATTTTAGTAGCAGTCAACGACTCAGGAGGAAGTTGCACCACAGAGACAAAGTTGATTTAGTGTTTTGGATGCTTCTTAGTTGCAGTAGTAGCAACAACAATTGAGAGGGAGTGTTAGTTAGGTTGCAGTGTAGATGCAGAGTTGGCAGCAGTACAGGGTGTACAATGTAGTGTCAGCAACAACACAAATGAAGCACGGTTCAGCGACAACCAATTACATATGAATCAAAGTTAGTGCAATGATTGATAGACAATGGAAGGCAGCTACAGTTGTCAGACATCAACAGCGTGTATGGGAGGATGATGCAGAGACATGGTGTTGTGGTAGTTGTGTAGCACTAGAGAGAACACCTTCCTCCCTAAGAGGGAGTATTAGTTTTTGTAGCATAGGATGTTGTTCGAGACTCGAAACTTTGTAGAGAGGCTAAAACACAGGAGTTCTCTAAAACCCAGAAATCATTTCTGGAAATTCCACCTAGAGATTACTTAATTAAATTAATTGATCGTTAATTAAAAAATGCCTAAGTCTAACTTACAGAGATCTATTAATTAAATTAATTGATCGTTAATTAAAAAATGCCTAATTCTAACTTACAGAGATCGATTAATTAATAATAATTAATTGAGAAATGTGAGAATTCTCTAGAAACTCACATGGATCGACTTGGAGATAATTTCAGCCATCGATTAAGTTTTAATCTTCGTCATTGGAGTTTCAATTGGATATTATAAAAAGAGGTCGATGGGTAGATGGAAAACACACCAGTGCAGATATTCAATTACCCTATGCAATTTGAATTCTCAATAGCTAGAGTGATTCAACAGTGGAAATAGAGCAAGTGGGTGGGTTGCAGGTGGCAGGGGAGGTCAGTAGTATCCAAAGGAAGGATTTCCAGTTTCAAGGAATCTTTTGCAGGGAGGTAGAGATAGCCACAGAGAATTTGCGCAGTAGCCTCTAGGAGGCAATTTGATTTGCAAATTCAGGTGGTCGTTTCAGAGATCCGAAGGAAGGAAAAAATCGCAGAGACCAAGACAGACACTTCTAGAGTTAGTGGCAAGTTGGACACGCATTTCAGAGAGAGATCTAAGCAATGTGAAATTGTACCTACGTAGAGCCTAAACAGAGTGTGATGTAGGGAAATTAGTAGAGGGGTTTCTGAGGTTAGTTTCAGTGTCAGATTTCTCGTGGGGTGAGGAAAATTTCCTCACAATTATTTTTCCAGTATTTCTTCTGTAGGATTGCCTGTTTTTGGCATCCATATTGTACTCAAATTTTCTGTTGCATATAATAAAATACAAACCCTTAGTTGTTGCACCAGTTTTCCCACATTGGGTTTTTCTGAGGCCTTTCGTCCAAAAATAACGGTGTCAATTTTTTTTGTGTTTGTTAGTATTTCTAAGTTCCTATTTTTTTGCTTCAGCAGTTTTTTATTTGGTGAAGAAATTGCGGTGTGAATATTTCGTCATTTTGTCGTGAACAAAATAAACTGCATAATTAATTTATCATTTAGAGGAAATATTTCCAGTTGCTGCATTTCAAGGAAATTTCACATGGTATCATATAATATTTGACGAACAGGAAGCTCAGAGTTGGAAGAGGAAACTTTCACTATCCAAACGAAGCAGCAAGTCGAAATTTTCAGGGGTTGTGTAGTGCCTAGCCAGACAATGCGAATTTTTGGGCAAGGATTCGATTTTCTAGTTGTTGTTGCAGGAAAATCCGATTTGTCCAAAAAAGTGATTCCGTCAGGAAGAGGGAGAAGAAGCTCAATATTTTTGCAAAGAAAATTTTCTTCCCTGGGCACAGAGTTTGTAGCAGTTTATTAGAGAAGATTCAGTGCCAAGTGGAAGAGAAAGTGCACACACAGAGCCCAGAGATTTCTCTCAGAGGGTTTCTAGTTCAGAAATCAAATATTTACATTTCAAATGAGCAGTTTCAACAGGCAGATTTTCTCACTCCATAAGGGAGTGTGAATAACAGAGCTAGCAGCCAAGCAGGAGAAAGAGGGAGTTTTCCATTACAAGTCGAGTTTTTGCAGAGATGGCCATAGTTGGGCTTAGAGATCAAGACAGGTTGGAGGGAGATTCCAACTATATCATCAAGAAGGCTAGGACGTTCTTCCTATTAGATGAGCACGACCTCAAAACCTATGTTGAAAATGTTATGGCAGAACCTACCGATGTAGATCAACTGAAAGAATTCAAGAAAGAAATGGCCAAGGCGAAGTGGATTATCCTAGATGGAGTCTAGGACCATATAGTCTCACATATATCTGGCAAGAATACAACCAAAGAGATGTTGGATGCTCTCTCATGGCTATATCAGAATCCTTCTGAGCAGCGGAAGATGTTATTGAAATAAAATCTAAGGAATATTCGAATGTAGAAGCGTGAAGGAATTGATCCATTTCTCACTATATTGCAGGATATCTGGGATGAGCTTGCATCCATAGGAGAGGCGCCTCTAGTTACAAAACTTGTGCTTTTGGCCCTAAACAGTGTCTCCGGGGAATGGGAAATATTCGTCTAAGGCATTTTGGGACGAGATACATTACGAAGGTGGGATAGGATGTGGTCAGACTTATAGCAGGAAGAAATGAGGCGATCTCTAGTAAAGAGCTCCATTAAAAGCAACAACAACAAGGGAGCTAAAGGTGTGAAGGAGGAAGACCATGTGGCCCTTGCATCAAAGGGGAAAGCAAAAGGTCCTAGTCAAGGACAAGGGTCGCAAGGAGAGAAAAAGAAAAAATATCTATCTAAGATCAAGTGCTTCAGAGGTTGTGAGTATGACCACTACAGTACTTAGTGTCCTTAGAGGAAGAAGTACAAGCAATAGAAGCAAGATCAAGCGGCAACATCCGCAAAGATAGACAAATTGTCCTCCAAGTTGGAGGAATATTTCGCCATGTACGTAGTCTACCTCCAAGAGTGAGGTGGGGTGATATGGAGCTTTAGTCCCAGAGTTGCGCATAGATTTGGGTAGGGTCCATTGAGGTGAGCATTGGATAATGTTTCCTCATAGATCATTAGCCTTGCTATAGAGGCACACAATATTTAGTATAAGGTGGATCAACATCATTTGATGCAGTCAGATTCCAAAGTGATAATTGTAGATTAGTGGAAGTTAGATGCTGAGGAGTGCAAAGCAATGTTGATAGCAGAGTAAGAGGCTCAGTAGCAGAGTCAACAACAGCGCAAATTTCTCATTAGACAATGCAGAGGTTAGTAGTAGTCAGAGACTCAAGAGACAGTTGTAGCACAAAGACACAGTTGATTCAATATTTTTAGATGCTTCTCAGTTGCAGTTATTGTAATAGTTGTAGCAACAGTTGAGAGGGAGTGTTAGTTGGGTTGCAGTGCAGATGCAGAGTTGGGAGTTGTACAGGTTGTACAGTGCAGTGTCAACAGCAGCACAGATGCAACATGGTTCATCTACAATCAGTAGCAGATGAATCATATTTAGTGCAGTGTTTGATGGATAGTGGCAAGCAGCTACAGTTGTCAGACATTAGCAACATGTATGGGAGGATGATGCAGAGACATGGTGTTGTGGCAGTTGTGCAACACTAGAGAGAACACCTTCCTCGCTAAGATGTAGTGTTATTTTTTGTAGCATCGAATGGTGTTATAGACTTGAAAGTTTTTGGAGAGGCTAAAATGCAAGATTTCTCCAAAACCCAGAAATCGTTTCTGGAAATTCCACCTAGAGATGGTTCAATTAAATTAATTGATCGATAATTAACAAATGGCTAAGTTTAACTTAGGGAAACTGATTAATTAAAAGTAATAATTGAGAAAGGTGGGAATTCTCTAGAACTCACACAAATTGACTTGGAGATGATCTCATTTGTCAATTAAGTTTTAATCTTGGTCATTGGAGTCCCAACTGGAGATTATAAAAGGAGGTCGATGGGTAGATGGAAAACGCACTAGTGTAGATACTCAGCTGCCCTAGGCACTTCGAATTCTCAGTAGATGGAGTGAATTAGTAGTGGAGATCGAGCGATTGGGTGAGTTACAGGTGGAAAAAGAGGTTAGCAATATTCAGAGGAAGGATTTCCAGTTCCACGGATTCTTTTGCAGGGAGGCAGAGATAGTCACGGAGAGGTTGCACGGTAGCCTCTAGGAGGCAATTCGATTTGCATATTCAAGGGGTCGTTTCAAAGATCTGGAGGCAGGAAAAATTCGCAAAGTCCGGGAAAGACACTTCCATATTCAATGGCAGGCTAGACAAGCATTTCAGAGAGATCCAGGCATTGTGAAATTGTGCCTGCGCAGAGGGCTATGCGGGGAAATTCGCGAAGGGGTTTCCGAGCCCAGTTTTAGTGTCAGATTGATTGTGGGGTGAGGAAAATTTCGTCACAATATTTTTGCCAGTGTTCTCTCTGTAAGATTTTCATTTTTTGATATCCAGATTGTACTCATATTTTCTGTTGCATATAATAAAATACAAACCCTCAGTTGCTGCACTGGTTTCCCACATTGGGTTTTTCTGAGGACTTTCGTCCAAAAATAACGGTGTTGAAACTTTTGTGTGTGTCCTAGTATTTCTCAGTTCCTATTTTTTTGCTTTAGCAATATTTTATTTGGTGAAGAAATTACAGTGTGAAAATTTCATTTTTTTTTGTAAACAAAATAAACTACATAATTAATTTATCAGTTAGAAGAAATATTTCCAGCCGTTGCATTTCAAGGAATTTTCACATGGTATCAGAGAATATTTGATTGACAGGAAGTTTAGAGTTGGAAAAGGAAAATTTCATTGTTCAGAGGGAGCAGCAGGGCGAAATTTTCAGGGGTTGCAGTGCCTAGCCAGGTAGTGCAAATTGTTGGGCAATGGTTCGATTTTCAAGTTGCAGTTCCAGGAAAATTCGATTTGTCCAGAAAAGCGATTCTAGTAGGCAGAGGGAGCAACAACTCAATATTTTCGCAAAGCAGATTTTCTTGTCTGGACGTAGAGGGTTTGCAGCAATTTGCTAGAGCAGATTCAATGTCGATGGAAGAGAAAGTGCACACACAGAGGGAGATTTCTCTCACCGAGTTTCTAGTTCAGAAATCCAATATTTCAAGTTGCAGTAGGCAATTCTAGTAGGCAGATTTTCTCATTCTAGAAGGGAGTGCGAATAGTAAAGCTAGCAGTCGAGCAGGAGAAAGAGGGAGATTTCCATTACAACTTGAGGTTTTGTAGAGATGGCCACAACTGGGCTCGGAGATCAGGACAGATTGGAGGGAGCTTCCAACTATATCATCGGGAAGGCCAGGATGTCCTTCCTGTTAGATGAGCATGACCTAAAAACCTATGCGGAAAACATTGTGGCAGAACCTACCGATGCAAATCAATTGAAATAATTCAAGAAAGAAATAGCCAAGGCGAAGTGGATGATCCTGGATAGAGTCCGAGACCATATAGTCTCACATATATCTGGCAAGAACACAACCAAAGAGATGTGGGATGCTCTCTCGGGGCTATATTAGAATCCTTCCGCGCAACGGAAGATGTTCTTGAAAGAAAAGTTGAGGAATATTCGAATGCAAAAGGGTGAAGGCATTGATCCCTTTCTAACTCGACTTCGAGATATCTGGGATGAGCTTGCATCTATAGGAGAGGTGCCCCCAAATACAGAGCTTGTGCATTTGGCCCTAAACAGTGTCTCTGAGGAATGGGAAATATTGTCCAAGGCATTCTGGGACGAGATACATTACAAGGGTATGACAGGATGTGGTTAGACCTGTAACAGAAAGAGATGAGGCGATCTCTAGTAAAGAGCTCCATCAATAGCAATAGTAGCAAGGGATCGAAATGTGTGAAGGAGGAAGGTAATGTGCCCCTTTTATCAGAGGGGAAAGCAAAAGGTCCCAGTGAGGGATGAGGGTCGTAGGGAGAGAAGAAAAAAAAAGGACCTATTTAAGATCAAGTGCTTCGGGTGTGGCGAGTTTGGCCACTACAGTACTTAGTGTCCTCAAAAGAAGAAGGACAAGCCTAAGAAGCAGGATCAAGCGGCACCATCCATAGAGATAGATAAATTATCCTCTACGTTGGAGGAATACTTCACCATGTATGTAGACTACCTCCAGGAGTGAGGTGGGGCGATATGGATCTTTAGTCCCAGAGTTGCGCAGAGATTTGGGCAAGGTCCATTGAGGTGAGCATCAGATAGTGTTTCCTCATGGATCATTAAACTTGCTACAGGGGCCCACACTATTTAGTAACAGGTGGATCATTGTCAATTGATGCAGTTAGATTCTAGAGTGACAGTTGCAGACTAGTGACAATTAGATACTGAGGAGCACAGAGTAGTGTTGATAGCAAAGAAAGAGGCTCAGTTGTATAGTCAAAAGCAACACAAATTTCTTGAGAGACATTGTAGAGGCTAGTAGCAGTCAGAGACTCAGGAGATAGTTGTAGAACAGAGACATAGTTGATTTAGTGTTTTTGGATGCTTCTCAATTGTAGTAATAGCAGCAACAATTGAGAGAGAGTGTTAGTTGGTTTACAGTGCAAATGCGGAGTTGGCAGCAGTACAGGATGTATAGTGCAGTGTCAACAGCAACATAGATGTAGCATGGTTCAACTACAGTCAGTAGCAGATGAATCAGAGATTGATGGACAGTGGTAAGCAGCTATAGTTGTCAGACATCAGCAGCATGCATGGGAGGATGATGCAGAGACAAGGTGTTGTGGCAGTGATGCAGCACTAGAGAGAACACCTTCCTTGCTAAGAGAGAGTGTTATATTTTGTAGCATAGTATGGTATTCTAGTCTCGAAACTTTGTGGAGAGGCTAAAACATAGGAGTCCTCCAAAACCCAGAAATTGTTTATGGAAATTCCACTTAGAGATGGATCAATTAAATTAATTGATCGATAATTAAAAAATGCCTAGGTCTAACTTAAGGAAATCGATTAATTAATAGTAATTAATTGAGAAAGGTGAGAATTCTCTAAAAACTCACACGGATCGACTTGGAGATGATCTCAGCCATCGATTAAGTTTTAATCTTGTTCGTTGGAGTCTCAACTAAAGATTATAAAAAGAGGTCGATGGGTAGATGGAAAACACTCCAGTGTAGATAACTGGTTTCCTTATGGTGTTCAAATTCCCAATAGCAGGAGTGATTCAACAGTGTAGATCGAGCCAGTGGGTGAGTTCCAGGTGGAAGGAGAGATCAGCAGTATCCATAGGAAGGATTTCCAGTTCCGGGGATTCTTTTGTAGGAAGGCAGAGATAGCCACAGAAAGGTTGCGCAAGGGCTGTGCAGTGACCTCTAGGAGGAAATTCAATTTGCAAATTCAGGAGGTCGTTTCAGATATTCAAAGGCAAGAAAAAACTGCAGAGACTAAGAAAGACACTTCTAGAGTCAGTGGCAGGTTGGACAAGCATTTCAAAGAGAGATCCAGGCAGTGTGAAATTGTGCCTGTGCAGAGGGTGACGCAAGGAAATTCGTAGGGCAGTTTCTAAGGCCAGTTTCAATGTTGGATTGCTCATGGGGCGAAGAAAATTTCTTCACAATATTTTCGCCAATATTTTCTCTGTAGGATTGTCAGTTTTTGACATCCACATTGTACTAAGATTTTCTGTTGCGTATAATAAAATACAAACCCTCCACTATTGCATCGGTTTTCCCACATTTGTTTTTTTCCAGGGACTTTTGTCCAAAAATAACATTGTCAAAATTTGTGTGCACTTGTATTTCTCAGTTCCTATTTTTTTGCTTCTGCGGTATTTTATTTGGTGAAGAAATTGTAGTGAATCTTTCATTATTTTTCTGTAAACAAAATAAATTGCATAATTAATTTATCAGTTAGAAGAAATATTTCCAATTGTTGCATTTCAAGGAATTTTCACATTTTCTGCTATTCAAGTCTTACTATATTCATTTTTCCTCCATCTTTCTAGGCCCCCTTCTTGATCGAATTTCCCATGCATAGTTTTTCCCACAAGAAGTCCCACCCACTACTTCCTCTTGTTCCCCAGATGTAGGGGATACACATTCCTAGTATAGGAGAGATGGATTAACTTTAGGAAATGGTTTTCTCCACTACTCATGGCTTAAATAAGGTGAAGATGATACATAGGATAAGATTTTTGACAAAAAATAAAATTCAATGGACCCCTCACTTTTCCCCACTTGGTCTCTTGGTCTTGGTCTTGGTATGCGCTCATGGTCTCTTGGTCTTGGTCATCATCATTTTATTAACTACAAAATTAAAAATAAAAATATTACAATGTTTACAATACCATGGTATGTCTACCTCACGGAAAATTATTCAATATTCAATAGATTCATGTCAAAGTCACTAACTTTTTAAATAACTTAATTGAACAAAATAATTGTTGAATTGTACAAATTAATGGATAAGCCATTAGATTTGAGTCATTGAATTTTACAAAGGATGGAGTTGCAACCATTTAAAAGTAAAAAATCAGTGGGTGACTAGTCAAGGAGGAAGGCATCTGTAAAAACACTAATCAGTAAGTCAAACAACCATAAGACTCCTTACATGATTTGGATAATTGGATGGTTGATCTTGACAATAAAATTTATTCGAAGGATAAACTTATCAAATTATCAAAATTAATTGAAAATTATCAAGAAATACTAACAATGCAAATTGAGAACATGATTGATGCAACTTGTGATACAAATGCCCTAATGCAAATGATTGATGTTACTTGTGATTCAAATGATTTAATGAAATGGATTATATAGATACAGCAAGAGATCTTATTGATAATTTCTTGATAGGTTATGAGATGAAATTATTCATTAACAATAAATTCATGAAGGCAACTTTTGTTGAAGAAAAGTCACAAAGCACAAAATGATACCAAAGTGATATAAATGAATGTGAACTTTTTTTTTTAAGTTACAAACATGTACATAATGGTTTTTTGCAAAATCATTGTCAAATCTTAGGATGAATTGCATTTCAACAAAGATCAACATGGATTGGGATATGAAAAAGGCATCAATGTTCATATTCCTAACTATTCCAATCAAGTTCAGTTTGAGAATTTCTAATGTCAAAAAATCGACATGATATGACTCAAATGTTCAAAAAGTTGATGCAGAAGTTAATAATGTTGATGAGACATTTGATGATAAACATATGGAGAAAATTTGTGTCAACATTGTCATCAAGTTGGCTATATGAATATAGAGTGTTTTGTTCTCCATCATTATTTTTATCATGGGAAAACAATACATATTTTAAAAAAATGTCAAAAGAAAAGGAAAATTAAACAATAAATAGTTCATTGCAGTTGGATCAAATATTTGTAATAACTTTTAGAATTCAAGATTTGGCATATGTCTTACCATTGAGTTCAGAGACATTAAAGACATAGTTGCAGGGGAAAATCACAAAAGAAATTGGCTTTCAACCAATTGTTAAAAATAATTGTTTTGGACATGATTGGGAACCAATTTTAAAAAATTGAAAATTGGATCCATGACTTCAAAATAGTGCTCCCTTGCACTTTAAAAGGGGAGTACATTGATCAAGTCAAAAGGCCTAGTGGTCAACCAAAACCATAGGATGTTTGATATTAAATAAAAATGTTTAGTGGTCAACGAAAACTAATAGATACAATGTTGAAAGAGCTATTGAAATCTCAAGCTTGGATCCCTTTGAAATACTTCTCACCTTTAACTAAAGGGGGAAATAAAGTTTCAACAACTACCATAGAGTTGCAAAGATTCCATAGTTTCTGATAAATTGATGATTGAGATGTTGATTGACATCATTTGTGTGTCATTTTTTTAAGAAAATATTGTGGATAGTTTCACATGGATGGTCATTAGACATTATTATTACTTGGCAATTGATTGGGTTGTCGAATGATTTCAAGGGTTAGACCTACAGTTGATTCATCTCTCAAAATTCACTCTAATCACTCTCATTAGATATTAGAGTTCACATCAATGAAGAACTTATATATATATTAAAACCCACATGTTCAAGCAGTGGGATTTTCTAAATTATATGATTTCCTAGCATCAAGATTTCATGATTTTTGAAGCAAATTTCGTTGAAAGGAGACAACTACAACTAATTAACTCAACGTTGTTTCAGGCAACAATTTTGCTATTCTATTACCAGTTGAAAGGAGAGAGGTGCAACTAATTAACTATATGTTCGTTCTGCTGGCAGACGACAGCCCTATCAAATATCGGAGTTGTCTATAATGCGATTTTTTGGAGATTCCGGTGACGGAATCCGACGGAAGAAATTGAGGTTAAATCTTGATTTGTTGCAGTTAAAATGCTTTTTTAACTGCATATTTGGATTCAGCACTCTCGAAAACCCTGGGAAGCTTTCATTGTGCAGAAACTAGCTATCAAACTTGCGATTCCAATAAATTCCTACCGGATTTCACCGGAAAAACCTGCCGGAAAGACTTTCAAAAAGTCGCGTTATAGACAACTGCTCAAATATCTGTCCCGCGTACAGAGGCATGGCATCTCTATAATGCATTCAAGAGAAAAAACAAAAACATAAAGGGGAAAAGTATCAAGTCCCTGCTTAATGTAAAAAGACATTTTTAAAGAGTAAAAACAGAGTGTCCCTTGTAGGAAATACAGCTTCCCTACTAGACATATTTCACGGATTTCATTGGCATGCGTTAAAAAACATTATACTGCAGCTTTCCATGTATGATTTCCTAGCATCAAGATTTCATGATTTTTTAAGCAAATTTCGTTGAAAGGAGACAACTACAACTAATTAACTCGAGACAACTACAACTAATTAACTCAACGTTGTTTCAGGCAACAATTTTGCTATTCTATTACCAGTTGAAAGAAGAAACGAGACAGCTGCAACTAATTAACTGTATGTTCGTTCTGCTGGCAGGCGACAGCCTATCAAATATCTGTCCCGACGTATTTCATATAGTTAATTGAAATGCGACACACATTTCCAAATCAAAACATGGATCCGACATACAACATATAAATAGAAATACAAAGGCATGGCATCTCTATAATGCCTTCAAGAGAAAAAACAAAAACAGAAAGGGGAAAAGTATTAAGTCCCTGTTTAATGTAAAAAGACATTTTTAAAGAGTAAAAACAGAGTGTCCCTTATAGGAAATACAGCTTCCCTACTAGACATATTTCACGGATTTCATTCGCATGTGTTAAAAAACATTATACTGCAGCTTTCCATGAAGACAGAGGGGGTGTTTCTGAGTTCATCCATGTGGTGTTCATGTCACCATATCGATCTCCAAATACACCAGCTGAGGACACCAAATCTTCTACTTCCTTCATCTCCAAGGGTGTGAGCTCAACAGAAAGAGCACCTATGTTTTCTTCTAAGTTCTTCACTTTAGTTGTCCCAGGTATGGGTGCAACATCATTTCCCTGATGTTGCACCCAAGCAAGTGCCAGTTGGGAGGGGGAGCACCCTTTCTTTGAAGATATTTCACGTATTCCCTCGAATATAACCTTATTCTTTTCAAGATTCTCTTTACTAAACCTTGGCATAAACTGCACCAAAACAAAAACAAAAAAAGTAGGTTAAAAATATGCCATAAAATCAAAGATATGTATTCAAGTTGATCCACACCTAGTCATCAGGAAATAGAAGAAAGAAAATGAAGATATGGAAAGGCTAAGCGAGCATGTATGATGCATTTTCAAACAATATCTCTAGTTCATATGGCATGAACAAGAGTAAAAATGTAGAAAGCTTATGTGAATAAAATCAGCCATCTATCAAAGAACTAAAACTGTTCATAAAGCTAAAATGTACGAAGTAAGAATAAATGGATCCAAAATACCTTTCTGAAATCACCATCTTCTAAATTGTCAATTAACTTTGCTCCAGCAGACAGGAAACCCCGCCCTAGAGGGCTATATGGCACAATTCCAATACCAAGCTCCCTGCAATGAAATGTTTAATTTTCAGTTTGTAACTTATAATAGTAGGTAAATGGCCACATGGAAAATCTGAACTCCAAAACATCCTGTACCTGCAAGTTGGAATAATCTCTTCCTCTACATCCCTACTCCACAAGGACCACTCTAATTGAACTGCTGTTATAGGATGAACAGCATGAGCTCTTCGAATTGTTGATGCAGAAGCCTCAGAAAGTCCAATGTATTTTATTTTCCCTTCTTCAACTAATTTTTTCAGTTCTCCAATCTGCAATAGATAGATAAAACATGTCAGCAAACAATAGTTAAGCATATAAATTTGGAAATTAAAAAGGCAAAACCAAGAAACACATAAATGAAGAGTTGATATGCAAGGGACCATTAAAGTGACAAACTTGCTCCTGTTGAAATGAATACACATCCAGATCTGATCATGGTTTATGTTTTGATTTTAATAGTTTGTGTATGGGCAAGCAGAAAAGAGTTGCCAACACCTTCCATAAAATAAGTTCAACTTTGACTAGGTCCTAAAAGATTACGGCTGATGTGCAGATTGAGTATACCACTTAAAAATGAACTTCCGAGACAATAACAGTTTTCTGCATCAATTAAATATATTTCCAATTGTAAATGAAAACTGATAGTTTTCTCAGTTTTGAGCTCAGCATTTTACTAGAAGGAAATGCAGGAACGCCTTATACTTGCCATAAGCTAAGCGAACAAGTTTAACAAGGCATAAGACCTAAGCATTCAACTACTGAAATGGAAGGAGAAAAGGAAGCTCAGTGATCTGTAAACGTTTCAAAATCATAACCACAAAAGAAGCATCAACCTGTATAATGCATTTCTGCTCCAACCACTGCCCATCCCAAATCAAAAATGTGAGATGCCATCTATTACTTTTATCATAATTTTGTCAAACCACATCAAAAGAGTAGGCCAACAGATCAGAGGATAACATTGTATTTGTCTTGTAATCAAGAAACTTAATAAGTCAGCTCACTTTACTCCCCGACAATAAGACCACACAGTATGTAGTATGTCCGGTTGTAAGATTAATAATCTCAATATATTACAAATGCATGATATCAGTAGTTATCCATAACAATAGGTCATGCTGCAGACTCATGTTGCTGGGAAAAGGGATATATATAGAGAGAGATGTGGGGCCATTTCTCACTGTTCATTGATTCTGTGAATTGAATGATTCTCAACCAAGATTCCAAGAAAAAATATGAAAGAATTTTTTTCATGACGACCTCCTAATTCTGTATGGATCAAACTAGAAAGTTAAAGCAGAATGTCCAATAGATGAAGCCAAAAAGTCTTAATGAATGTATACACTTCTAGGAGTTGAAACTAGCATACTATATAAAGGCTATAGCTTGTCAACCAATTCCATTCATTCTACCAAACTGGGTATATGCTCTAAAATAAACTTACCGTATCAAACTAAAACGTTGATATTTGTGTCCTCCACAAAGTTAATATCAGGGATCACTGTATCAGTAAATGGAACATCAGTCAGGAGTTGATCTCATAAGAGAAATAAGAGAAAAAAATATTTTGGAAGTTGCTTTGAGAAACATGCAATGAAGTCAAAGGCTGGACCTAATGACCTAGACATTCTTCAGATCCAATGGTAGGTCTAAAGGGTATCTATTTGGCAAAATCACCCAAGACTTGCACCCATCTCATCCCTTTTCACCATCACATTCAGGTGAGGCAAACCGTAGGGAGAATGGAACCCTGGTGGATGGCATAATTTTCTGTCGACCTCGCTACTGAACCAAGGCCCCAATGGTGAGTTAGTGAGAAACTAGAGTATATAGGAGATTATTGTAGTTTTCATACAAATAAGTGAGAGTTATTGGGAGATATTTTCCTATTTCATAGAGTGCAACTCTTCATCACGCTTATCTATAGTACAAGTTAGGTTCTAATATAGTTTTAAAGGATGGTAAAAAATAGTAATTTTATGTTGAGTTTGTAACTTGGCAGGTACTTTTAGTCTTGTGTCTTGATTAGAAAGACCTTGATTTGCCTCTTGAGGAGCTTGCATGCGACATGCAAAGGGTGCAAGTGAGTTGCACACATGCAAATGCGTTACATATGACATGCATGAAATGAGCATGTAAAGCAAGCTAAATTTATGACTTGTACTTTAGTTGTAGTAGAGAAAGCGAAAGATAGGATACTTAACCAAAGTAATGTCACTTATCTTCAATTAACTTGACAAGCTAATTTTGGTTGTCAATCTTAGCTTAGGAAAGTTATAAATTGAGCCTAAAGTGAAGAGCTAAGACACAACAACAACACAAGATTGAGAAAGGCTTCTTAGTGAGTGTGCGCTGAGTCTGAGAGAGTGCAGAAAGGTTGGTGATCAGTTTTGTATTTTCTCAGTTGGGCCATTATCCCAAGACGGGAGCCGAAATAAGTTTCGTGATTAATTTATTAATGGAGAACTGTTGATTGAGCAAAAATCTGTTTATGTGTATGTGATTAAGATTGAGTAATTTTGCTTCTGCAAAATATTTTTGTGTTAGGAACTTAGCTATGTATTCATTCAGTTGATAAATGCTAGGAACCGAATATTGGGTGCTGGGTTCGGGAAATTCTAACACAGTATCAGAGCACCAACTTTGAATCAATCTTGGAATTATAGGTGTTGTTGACCACATTTTGTCAATAGTCCAAGGAAGTAGAATGCAAGGATACGGAAAAAAAAAATCGAAGTTCAAAGTTATCAGCGAGCGCATTGTATCATTGTAAACCCAATTTTTGCAAGTTATATTATAAATGATGATAGTATGATCGTTTAATTATGTAACAACACCTAGGTAAGCCTTTGATTTTGGCGATGGATTTCATCCTAGGAAGATTTTTAACCTCACCAAATTATGTGTGTTTCTAAACACAAATAATCAGCAGAGTTTTTCTTCCAACTTAAACCCCAAAGCTAGGGTGGAATTCATTGACAAGGTCTTAGGTAAGTCCTAGTATTATATCGAGTCTTTGTAAAAGTGTGTTTGGGAATAATTTAAGTACATTTGGCTAAATTATTTTATTACAAACCACTTGGTCTATACTAGATCATATTGAGTCGTAGATTTGGGTAAAGTCGTGAGGGTCTATATGTGAAGGTGTATTCCCCCTTTGAGGGTTGAATTAATTGTAATTTGTAATATCTTGATGTAAAAAATATTTTTGTGCATGGTCCCTCAAGGCTCATACTTAGACACCATGGCTAAAATATTCGAGGGTGGAAAAAATATTAGTCCCCTCTAGTGTCAATTAATTAATTTTTCTAGCTAATTAAATTAAAATCCTAGGGCAGAAAATTAATTAATTTTGAGTCAAAAATAATTATAGAGAAATTTATTTCTCTCCAAGTGGAACATTCGTAGGTCAAGGGAAAGTCAATTTTTGGAGGTCCCCCACCAACGAAAAAATGGATATTTTAAGAAAATTTGAACCCTTGGACCTTGGTGGTTAAGTCAAAGTCAATTTTTTGAGGAAATTAATCCAAAATATTAATTTTTGGGTTAATTAAAAGTGGATTTTAAGAAAAATTCGAATTTTCCTCAAAATTAAAAATTCGATGGTGGAGATTAAAAGATGATCAAGTTATTTTCAATGTTCGAGATTATTTTGATGAGGATCAAGCCAATTAGTCGTTATTTTCCACTTGGAGGGATTTTTCTATTGGATATCTTTGGACGAGGTGATTTTTTTTGTACTGGGCTACATCTCTGTTGGGAAAAAAAAATTCATAATAGAAAGACTTTGGGGTTCAATTCATGGTGCTCTTCTTCCGTTGATCTGTGGTATGTGTTAGCTATGTGTGATCCTATATTGTGTTGAATAGTTTTAATAAATTATTATTTCATTTATTAGTGATAAGAACATTCTATTGGTACACGCTATCTTAAGGGATTTGATTCACCATATGATCTAACAATTTTATTTTGAGAAAAATACAGAGATTTACAGGTACGCTGGCCTTTGGGCCCCAATTTCACAGATTGTGGGGAAGAGTCGACTATGTTTGGGCTCTAAGATTTTATTTTGGTAAATTATTTTGTAGGAGGGTTTTGGCCTGGTTATCTTATGAAATTATTCATCCATAAATTTTATCTCAAAATTTCTAGAAAAAAAATTATTTGATCTTGGGCTATCAAAGAATTAATTTGCTAATGAGAGCTAATAATATGTTTTGTAAATATTGTAGATATTTGTAAATAATTTTTTAAAACACTTGTATTTTAAAAATTTAAATTTTGTAGCACTTGGGGTTGGGGGTTTGGAAAATTTTCTCTTCATTTGTGCAGGTGAAATCTTTCGAGGATCACAAAAGAAATTGGCGTTCGAGACCTCAGAAAACCTATACGTCTAGGGTTTGAGGCTGAATTTCCTGAAGGATGTTAGCCATTTCTGGCTCATTTCTAGAGGGTTGTATTTGTCTGAAGGCTAGATCTGGCCTAATTGGACAGCTGCAGCCCTAAAGAGGCTAAATTAGCATAGTCGCTTCCCTCTTTTGCCCTGTTATGCTTAGCCGCAAAGATTTTTAGGAGGTTATCATTGCTATAATTGTTTTACTTTGATCCAACTTTGTTTTTGCAGGCCTAAACGAAATTTCTCTAACGGTTTTTGGCAATATTTTCTAGTGAAAAGGAAGAGGTTTGAAGCATTTAGGCCAAACGTTGCTATAGGGCCTTGAGGGTTTGGTTCTCTTCCCTAATCATCCATTGCTAATTGATTTCTCCTTTTTTGCAGCTAAAACAACTCACTGTATGACTGTCATAATCCTAGATCAGATCTGAAGTTGATCATATAGTGGTATAATTACATCATAATCATTCTAAAGAGATCCTAAATAACACCAAGACTTATCATAAATGTTTGGTTGTCACCTTACGTAATTTTGATGACTGATTGAGTCTATTGAAAGACTAACATTATCATTGCAGAACTCTGATACAAGTTTGCAGCATTTTGATCTTTCCTTGCAGTGATTGTGCAGTGGCATCTTTACATTGTTTCTAGCGCATAAGCTTGGATTTTGTTATTGGCAGTATTCCTAGCATCCTGGTGATGCCTTTTGTGCCTTGATTTTCTAACTTGCTTGTGATTCTGGGAGGTCTGATATACTGCTTCTAGGATCTGATATAAGTTTGCAGAGGTTTGATTTCACTCTACAGTGGTGTTCTTAAAATCATAATTCGCATAAATCTCTTCCCTTTGCCTTGAGGATAGCCTAGATTTATCATTTGCATTATTGGGCTTGCATTGCTTGGCTTTCCTTACAATTTTTGAAGGACTTTTATGTTAAATTAGAAGTCTGATATATGCATCATTAAATCTGATCATTAATATAGCAGTGGTAAAAATTGGCTTCTAGAGTCTCTAAAATTCATAAAGAAATAAATCTAATTTACAGGGACTCTTGTTTGAAGGATTGCAGTGAATTTTGGAGGATTGTTTAGGTCTGATATATCACCTACAGCAGTGATATAAACACCTAACAGGGACATAATAAGCAATCTACAGTCATACCTTCTCATTGGCATATATCTTGCATTGTTGGGTTACTTCACTAATAGGGATTGTATGACATCTCTTGTGATTTGTGGAAGGACTGCCCCCATAGCTTGTTGTAGGGAGACAACTAGAACAGAGAGGGCGGGGATCAGAGTGACAACCCATTAATTTTAGGCAACAATGGAATGTTCTATGCTTTAAAGCATTTTTACTTCAATTTTTGTATTAACCCAGTGTCAATATTCAGATTATCAATCACATCAACATGATAGTAAAATGCAAATAGAACATAAACATAAATAGTAGAAGACAAGCCAAGACAAGAGGACACAAGATGTGGCACCAGCCAGGGACAAACCCCAATGTGGGGAAACCCTTGATCAAATCTTCTTTTAGTCTTCAATAGTTCAGCAGAGAGAGATAGTACAATTTATAAATCTGATCATTTATAACAGCAGCAAAAGAGCCCTAACTAGAAAAGTCAACGTTGGTCAACAGGGCAGATTTGACCCTCAGCAAATCGGTCAACTTTAGTCAACTTTGGCCTCCAAACAACAAGATAAAACAACCTTCAAAACGGTCAAATTCAGCCCAGTCAAAGTCTGGTCAAACAACCCACCTACGGTCAGCCCTAGCTGCAGTCAACGTTGATTCAAACTACCTGGAAATTTGGTCTCCTGAAATTTCGGCCCCCTGAAATTTCGCTCTCCTGAAATTTTGAACATGTGGAGACAGAGATGCCTAGAAATCCATACCCAATCAATGAGGACAGAGAGAGAGGTGTGAAGATGAGTGTGTCCAAATGAGGCTAAGTCACCTTCTATTTATATGCAACGTTGAGGATGAATAGATTTTGGGCTTCTGAGCCTACATAAGTTTGTTGCCTGACCTTGACAATTTGACCATAATCAAAATAAATTCATAACTTCATTTGTACATGTCAGAATTGGATGATATTTAGATCAATCCTACACCTCTTGGAGAGAGGAATCCAAGAAAAATATCAACTATCATAAATAAGATGGCCCATGTGGAGTTTGGACCTAGTTGTCAATTTTAACACTCCCTCTCAACTAGGGAGAACTCCATTTGCTAATCCATCTGCCAATCTGTACTATCTCTGCCATCAATGCATTGCTCTGCTCCGCTGAACTATGAAGAAGAAGAAGTGATCGAGAATGGATCATACCATTCTATACTGACCCAAAGTCAGTCCCAATCAAAGGAGAGTGTGTCATACCACTCTTACTGACCCGAAGTTAGTTCCAATCAAAAGAGAGTGTCTCATACCACTCTTATTGACCTAAAGTCAGTTCCAATTGATCCTAGATCAATATCAGTCATCCTAGCATAGGGAGTACGGTAGTACACAATGCATCCATCGGAAGTACTATGGTCCCTATCCTTATTTCCCTACTCATTGGCCAGATGAGAGGTACTTTCCATGAGTCCCAAAATGCATGGGTAGGATGTCTTAGCAGGAGAAAGATGAACCACTCATCCTGCCCACATGTCACCAAGGGGTATCGCAGGGGAAGGCTGAACCACTCACCCTGTACACAACAAACCACTAGGGGAAGGTTGAACCACTCACCCTATGGTTGCTCATCCCTCCAAGAAGTACCCCAAGCCCCCCGGAGCTACCAGAGCTCAATGCCCATCTCATATAGGACCCTCATAAGAGCGTCTCTCCTCGACTCCAAGTCATTCTTGGAAGGCCAAGAACTTGACCTTCCCCAGGAGCTTTGTCAGAATATCGATGACCTGTTCATCAGTCCCAATGTGATGGAGCATTATTGCTCCTCGTTGTACCATATCCCGGATAAAGTGGTACCTAATATCTATATGCTTGGGGTGATCATAAAACACGGGATTCTCTGATAATCGAATCTCACTCTAGTTGTCGCAGAGGATCACGGTGGTATCCAACATGTCCAAACAACTCACTGAAGAGCTTCCTCAATTAGACAACTTCACAGGAGGTCATACTAGTAGCTATGTATTCGGCCTCAGCGGTGCTCAAGGCAACCATTTTCTGCTTCCTACTCATCCAAGATATCGAAGCAAAACCCAAAGAAAAACAACATCCATAAGTGCTCTCGCGATCCACCACACTGCCAGCCCAATCAGCATCAAAATAACCATGAAGCCTCACATCTCTGGCAGTGTATCTCAGTCCATGAATGATTGTGCCCCGAAGATATCTCAGAAGATTCTTGGCACCAATCCAATGTATATGATGAGGCTCAACCATATATTGGCTCAACCTCTATCGTGTATGTTGAGACTGTCTGTGGAGGGTAAGAATGCATGCCCCGAAGAACAACTAAGTTTCCATCCGACCCTGTAAACTCCATCTCCAACTTCCTCCAATCAGTAGTGACTCGACCAAGAGAATAGAGCCACTAGACACCCATCACCACATTGGTGTCCGGTACATCCACCACAAAGAAATGATCGTGACTGAATAGTTCCCCATGGTCACTGTCAAAGCGGGAACATATCGTGTACACTTCATGGTCTTGTCCCCCGGCACAAGGACTGAGATTCCCTCAAACTCCTCGGTCGTGATCCCTCTCTTTTGGACCATCTATGCATCGATGAAGACGTGGGTGGCCCCACTATCCACCAAAACTTAGACATGTTGTCCCTGCACGGTGCCCCTGATCCTCAACGCCAAAAACTTGGGTACCCCACGTAACGACGCAAGGACCCCTCCTGCTGGAGCGAAAGGAGCTCCCCCTGGTGGTGATGGTCCACTCTCCACGCGTGCCCGTTGTCATCTCCGCCTACCTCCAACTCTACATAGTCCTCCTGGTCACTGTTAGAGAAGACCTCAATGTAATGGCCCCTGTGTGTTGTGCATCTATAGCCTGGTGCCCAAGGTTCCTGACAAGTGAAGCATAGCTTCCTCCTCTAAAGGTCTCTCCAAGTCTCATCATCCAATTGTTGGAACCCCTGTCTAGGTGGTATCTATGCTCTGGCCTTGGGTAGAGCACCCTGCAAGTCCTGAGCTCTCCCAACTGCGTCCTGCAAGGTGGTGGGCCTATTGGACCTCACCAATCCCCTCAGTGGCTCTACTAGCTCCTCTATGAACATGAAAACCCTCCTGGCCTCTGATACATCGGGCACCATCACTGACAATCTCAGAAACTCGAATATGTAGACCTCAGCACTCCCTGTCTGCTTGAGCCGTGTCAACTCCCCAAAGTGCTCCTCCAGGTCTCTCCTCTCAAAATGCTCCAACACCCTCCTAGTGAAATCCTTATGGGTTGTAACTCCTGCATGCCCCATCATGGTTAGCCCATGGAACCACCAGTCATGGGCTTCCCCCTCTAAATGCAATGTGGCAATTTTAATTGCCTCCACCTCTGTCATATGATTGAGTTGGAAGTAGACATCTAACTTCTCAACCCATGCCCTAGCTGAGCTCTTGGATGAGCCATCAAAAGTCGGGAGGAACAATCTCCCCATGGTGCGCTGCAAATCAGTACCATGTGCATAGCCTCCTCCACCCTATCCCTTGCTCCTATTGTTACCCTTCAGCTGGCAGAAGTCCTTAAAGGTAATAGCCTCTCTAAATTCGGGCCCATAGGACTGATAACCCACAAAATAGTCCCCCATGGGCATCTCCTCCTACCCTTGCGTCCCTCTAGCACCGGATGCTAAAACATGGGGATAGTGGATCTGGGTGGTGTACTAGGAACAAGTGGTATGTTGGGAGCATTAGTTGCGTGGTGCTGCGAAGTCCCAGAGCATTCACCCAATTGAAATTCCCCCTGAATTCCTTTTCCCTTGTTGTTGCTGCAAATCTACTGCCTCATCTCATCAATACCCTTAGACAAATCATGAATGGCCTTGAGAAGGTGTTGGGCAAACTCCTCTTTACTTGTTCTGTCTCCCTCATTATCCCCCGTGTTTGGCCTCCCAACCTCCGGTTCAACTGTCACTGGATCAGGGGTAATTTGCAACTACCTTTCTCTACTCCTGTACCTCTGCCTCTGGTAAGTCAGGTTTTGTTGATCTTTTGGTGTCATGGACTGGTAGCTACTTCCACAAGCTGAGCTAAGACTATGAGCTCTGATACCACTGTAATATTCCTAAGGGAAATTTACAATGATAAACAAAGCAAACATAGCAAAAAAACACACACAAATTTTACACCACATTAAACACCTATACAATGCCAAAATTTGCACTGAGCTGAGCCATTTTATTAAGATAAATGATGGGGGTACAATATAAGATCAAAATGCATGCACCTAGGCTTGCCCAAGGCAAGCAAACAATTCCTAGGTGATGAAATCCGCTACTCGAACACAAGTGTGGTTGTCCCCAACAAAACTCTGCGTTGGCCCTCAGAAAATTGCACTGCTAGCTGCAAGAAATGGTTGTTAGGACCTCCTCAGGTGCTCAGAAAATTCTGGGAAATTAACCCCGACCTCTCCACCAATAACCCACAAAAACCCAACAAAGGTTTCGCCAAATGTTGACCTTGGAATTTCGGCTCAACTTCTCCTAGCTCCACTAGCTACTGGGTATTTCGCCCCACCTGTAAATGTCACTACCGTAGGCCCCCAAAATGGTTGAGATGTTCATCAAAGCACCTTCCGAAACTCCCCCACAAGTTTCAACCCCAAATTCCTCTTCCTTCCAATGCCCCATGTACATCCCAAAGAGGTACTGCGCAGGCCCACACAATCCCTGTTGATGAGTGCTTGGCCCAATCAAATCCTCCCTGAAAGAGGCCCTGAAACTCCCCTAAATCTTCAGCAAGTATTGTCCTTTGATTGTCCCGATGACCCAGCAAATCAATTGTCCAACAACAACTCCTCCTATGACTGTGTGTTTCCTCTTCTTGCGTCCCACTGCTGAACCAAATCCACACATACGCTAAAATGGTTCTCGGATCAGATTTAAGGTTGATGAAGACTCTCCCCTAGCACTGGCACTTGAGGTCCACCGAACCAAGGGTGAGATTCTCACCTAAAGGATCTTATGCTCAACAGCACATGCAAACTTGGCATCCATCTCAAGCGTGCTAGTCAAGGTGAATATTCAAATAATCAAGATGCCCAAAAATGAGTGCCTCCTCCTATTTTGTCATTGTGCCTCCAATTTGCCCATGTGGGGCCCACCCATCAGTTTCCTCCACCTTTCCCCTCCAAGAGTGTGTATTTTCAAGAGGGTAGTGTATTCCCTCCTTGGTGTGGTCCCCACCATCCACTAACCATTCAATTTTCCCCTTTCTCCTATGTTGGGCCCTTGCCTTAGCTCCAAAACTTCAAGTGGGGTCCTACAACCCACTTTTCCTCAGTGAAAGTCCAAAACATGACAAAATTGGCAAAAATGGATATTTACCCTTAGGAATATTGCTAAGTGGGAATATGACAGGAAGTACGGCAGTACACGATGCGTCCATATGTAGTGCAGTGGTCCCTATCCCCTTTTCCCAACTCGTTGGCTAGATAAGAGGTACTTTCCATGAGTCCCAGACTACATGGGTAGGATGTATGTTGGGGCATCTGCAGGAGAAGGTGAACCACTCATCCTATGCATATATCATCAATCGTAGGGGAAGGTCAACCACTCACCCTACACACATGTCATCAATCGTAGGGGAAGGTCAACCACTCACCCTATACACAGTGCACCTATAGGGAAAGGTCAACCACTCACCCTATGGTTGCTCATAGCTCCAAGAAGTACCCCACAATGTTGCAAAAATCGTAGGGATAATATCGGCGAGGGGAAAAAATCGGAAAATACAAAAATAATAACCGTTGCAGCTCCAGGTATATATTTCTTGGGCCAATACCATTCAATGCTGATGAAGCCACCTTTTTACAATATCCCTCAAACACACATAACTGTATTCTCAATGCAAAGGTTTGTATCCAACTTTCAGTGCCCTGATGCTACAACGCTTGCTGGGTGCATTATCTGGGTGTTTCACTAATAGACAAGAGCCAACACTGTTGGGCATTCTCATTCCTTCCACGATTAACAGGAATCAAACAAGCTCCACGCAGGTTCAATTTGACACATTAAAACTGATTTCTGGGCGTACAAACAAGCAACGCAGAGATTGAATTGCAGACAATGCAGAGAATACAAAAATGGCAGTCTAGCATTGATACATTCGTTCCACAAGTTCTGGTTGTCACATCATGCCATTGATTTTCAAAAGACACACTAGACTCTTCAAACCAAGTAATGGATCTTAGATTTGTTTGTAACAGTCCACAATTCCTTCCGCGATTTTTTCCCATCGAATCGCAATTTTTTCAGTGATTTTTTGGGAAAAAAAACTTTCGTAAAAATCACGCGATATTATCGGTTAAGTGAAAAAACCGCGATTTTTTTATTTTATCGTACTACCCCAAGCCCTAGGAGCTCCCAAAGCGCAGTTTCCAACTCAAGAAAGACCCTCATGAGAGGGTCCTTCCACGACTCGAAGTCTCTCTTGGAAGGCTTAGAATTTGACCTACCTCAAGGGCTTCGTGACAATGTCGGCAATCTGCTCATCAATCCTGATGTGTTGGAGCCTTATTACTCCCCGTTGTACCATATTCTGGATAAAGAGGTATCTAATATCAATGTGCTTGGAGTGGTCGTGGAACATGGGATTCTATGAAAGGTGAATCCCACTCTGGTTATCGCAATAGATCACAATGGTATCTAGCACGTGCCCAAATAGTTCACTAAAGAGCTTCCTCAACCATAAAGCTTCACAACAAGCCATACTTGTTGATGTATTCAGCCTCGACGGTGCTTAGAGCAACTCATTTTTGCTTCCTTCTCATCCAAGAAATCGAAGCAGACCCCAATGAAAGGCAACATTCAAACGTGCTCTTTTGATCCACCACACTGCCTGCCTAGTCAACATCAAAATATCCATGAAGCCTCAAATTCCCGACAGTGAATCTCAGCACATAGTTGATTGTGCCACAAAGATATCTCAAGAGATTCTTAGCAGCAATCCAATGTATGTGATGAGGCTCAACCATAAACTGACTCAGAGTATTCACAACGTTGCATATGTCTGGTCGGGAGTTTACCAAGAACATCAGAGTCCCCACAAGTTGTCGATACTCGAAAGGGTTTGCCAATTCGGTTCCAGCAACACTTCCACATAGCTTCCTGAAGTTGAGTTCCATCAAAGTAGACATAGACTTGCAATACACCATCCCACATCTCTCGAGCAGCTTCACAATGTATTTTCCTTGAGAAAGGAAAATCTCACCTAGATTTTGCCAAACCTCCAGGCCTAGGAAGTAATGCATCAGTCCTAAGTCCTTCATCTCAAACTCGGAAGTCAACTCCCTCTTGCATTCATAAATGAGAGGGTCAACATCTATCAAAAAGAGGTCATCAACATAAAGGACCAAAATGACAAACATGTCCTTTTCAACCTTGAAGTATAGGTTTGGATCAGCATAACTCCTCGTAAATCCCAACTTCATAAGATAACTGTCAATCCTCTCATACCGGGCCCTAGGGGCGTGCTTCAACCCATAAATGGCTTTCTTCAACTTGCATACAAGTGTCCTTCGATCTTGTACTTTGAACCCCTGAGGTTTTTCCAAGTAGACTTCCTCCTTCAGCAAGCCATGCAAGAAATCAGTCTTGATGTCCATTTGATGTAGGCTCCGTCCTTTATTGGCAGCGAGAGAAATAATAGATCTAATAGTGGTGTATCGGGCAATCGGTGAAAATATCTCGTCATAGTCCACTCTTTCCTTTTGAGAGAAGCCTCGAGCAATGAATCTAGCCTTATATTTTTCAACACTCCCGTCAGCTCCATGTTTAATTTTGTAAAGCCATTTAGATGTGACCACAGACTTGTCCTTAGGTCTAGGCACCACGTCCTAGACATCATTCTTCATGATCGATTCATATTCTTCATTCAACGCATCTTTCCATACTTGGTCCTTTACGGCTTCTTCGAACGAGCATGGTTCAGCTTGAACAATAGTACTCATAGTAGCCTAGTACCCTTTATACCTGTTCAACTTCTTACTTTCGCGAAATGTCCCTCTTAGAACAGTATGTCTTTCAGTGTCTTCAAGAGTATATTTGAGCCATAATGGTCGTTTCCTTAGGGTAGAAGGATCACCAAGAGGTGGATCAATAGGATCCATCGGGCATAGGCTCATACGTCAGAGGTTCATCTTTTTTTTTGGCAGCGTCATCATCGTCCTTCCTTGGGATAGGGATATCTCTGGCTTTCCTGAGGGCAGTGTCTTCATCAAAGGTAACATCACAGCTTACTTCCACATCTCTTTGACTAGGCACATAGATTCTATATGCCTTTGAATTTTCACTATAGCCAACGAATACGCCTTTCTTCCCAAAACTTATTCCTTTTCTCTTTAGGCACATGAAAATACACAGGCCAACCAAATATTCTAAATTGAGAAACATCAGGTTTCTTACCAATGAAGACCTCCTCGGGTGTCTTAAAAGGTGTCTTAAAATCCAAAGCTTGATGCGGGATCCTATTTTGAACATACATGGCAGTGTAGGCAACTCCTCCCCATACGAATGTCGGTAGAACTTGATCATGGAGCATGGCACATGTGGCTTCCATGATTGTTCGATTCTTCCTTTCAGTAACTCCATTTTGCTCAGGAGTGTATGGAACAATTATCTCCCTCTTAATGCTAGCCTCTCTACAAAAGTCATTAAATTCATTTGATTTATATTTGGTTCCATTGTCGGTCCTCAATATCTTGATCTTCTTCCTTGATTGATTTCCCACCAATGCTTTGAAAGAACATAACCATTTGAACACTTCATCCTTATTCTTCAAGAAATAAATCCATGTTTTGTGTGAAAAGTCATCCAAAAAGATTGCATAATATAAGTATCCTCCCAGTGACGTTACAGGTAACATACCAAATAGGTCAGAATGGACCAATTGAAGAAAATCAATTGTGTTGCTCTCACTAGAAGAGAATGGTCCCTTTATATGTTTCCCAGTTGCACAACCCTGACAAACACCTTCATGGTTCATGTTAAACTCGGGCATACGTGTGACCATCTTCCTTACCCCAGGTAAGGCTAGGTAATGTAAGTGGGCAAATCTCTAGTGCCATAGCTCAGATTGAAGAGAAGTATCGCTTGCCAAAGCTCCTAAAGGACTTCCTCCAACTTGATAGAGACCATCAACCTTAAATCCAAGAGTAAATGCATCTTTATGGTTTCTTTGCCAAATACGTACCTTTCCATTAACGAATGCTACCTTGAAGCCTTTATCTTCCATCGTAGAAATAGACACCAGGTTCTTCTTCAAATTGGGCACATACAATACTTCTTGATGAATTGTTTGACCTTGATTCAAGAGAAGAGTGATAGTACCTATCCCTTTCACAAGGTAGGTGGAATTATCTCCAAGTGTGATCTTCAAATTAGTCTTCTTTTCAACCAAATTTGAGAGGGCCTCCTTGTATCGAGTGAAGTGCCTTGAGGCTCCACTATCAATCAACCAATGATCCAAAGTAACTGGAGGAGAGGCAGTAGATAGAGCGGAAATAAGATAGAACTCATCTTGATTTTCTACAACATTACTTTCATCATACCTGGTATTTCTCATCCTTTTGGGAGGTCAACCATTTCCATTTCGAGCAGCGGCAACATTTCTCTTTCCTTTGTTGTTGAACCTATTGTTCCTTTGATTTCCATTGCATTTGAAATTATTGTTGTTGTTGTTGTCATCATCCCTTGGAGTATTCCTTTTGTGAGGGCGCTCTCTAGCATAATGGTTGAACCTGTTGTAATTGTAGCACCTTCCTTTTCTTCCTTCTTTGAATCCCTTCTTGGATCTTTGACCCTGTCTTCTCGGACCAACATTATTCTTCCTCTTTGCATGTGCGGAGAAAGCAATTGGTTCATTTCCATTGGAGGGCTTATGTCTCTCCATCATTCTTGTCTCCTCTTGAGTGCATCTAGTCAATAACTCATCAAAACCAAGTATCCTGTCATTGTTGATAATAGTGGTGAAAAATACATCCCAAGGTCTTGAAAGACCGCCAACTGCAATGAGAGTGGCTCTATGTCAACAATAACTTCTCCAATAGATAGTAGGTCATTCTTGATTTGAGTTATTCTCATGAAGTAGGATTGGATAGACTCCCCTTTATCCATCTTGAAGTCCTTCAACTTGTTTTTGAGAAAGAGGATTTGATTTGCATTGTTCACTTTGAACATCCCAACCAGCTTATCATACATCTCCTTAGGTGTTTCTAAATCTGAAATATAGGCAACCAAATGCTTTTGAATGGAGTCAATGATAATTTTCTTAGCTTTGACCTCACCTTTCTTATACTTTGTCTTAGGAGCAGTCAATGCATTTGAAGGAGGCTCCACCACTTTTCCCTGCACATAGTCCATTGCATCATGCTCTTCCAAAATCAAGTCCAAAGTCATTTTCCATGCATGATAGTCAGATTTGTCATTGAGCTTGTCCTCGGTCTTGAAGTAGGATGTAGAAGCCACAGAGACTTGTTCAATAGTCTTGTCCAATAGATCTCTTTTAGTGATTGCTTTTCTCTCTCTTGCTTGGGCTTTGTCTTCACCTGGGCTCTGATACCACGTTAATTTTAGTTAACAATGGTATGTTCTATGCTTAGCACAATTACTTCAATGTCCTTTTAGCAACCCAGTGACAATTTCCAATTTAGTTTTACAATAATAATCACATTGACAATAACTATAGATAGAACATGAATAACAAAATGCAAAAGACAAGCCAAGACAAGAGGGCACCACATTTGGTGGATGTTAGGGAAAAACCCCAAGATGGAGAAAACCCTTTGATCAATTCTTCTTATTATTATATCAAATTTTCAATAGAGAGAGAGTAAAAAAGTCAAAAGTGACTTTCCAAAACAAAGTCAAAATAGCCCTGTCAAATCTGTAGTCAACAACAGTGAAATTTTGCCCTAACCAATAAGTCAATGTTGGTCAACGCATCAGCAAACAATGCTTTATGCAGCTTGGCCAAACCCAGTCAAACTCGACCTTCTTTGTTGGTCAAAGTTAGCCCAAAATAGTCATGAAAACAGCGATCAAATTCTGCAGTCAACCCTGCAATTGGTCTGCAGTCAAAGTCAACATAATGCCTCGGTTCCTATGCCAATAAATGCAGCCTCCCAAAAACAAAATTCTGACACAAAAATCGTAGTCAAATGTGGTCAAAACACCCCTGGTCAATGTTGGTCAAATCTACAACAAACTCTGAAATTTCGACCCTATAATTCGTCCTTCCGCTGCCACACGTGTGAGAAAAAGCGATGCCGAATAAGTTGTAAAAACCAATTAGATGAAGAGAAAGAAGAATGTGTGAGATGAGATGATGCTAAATGAGGTTTGAGATCTCTTATATTTATACAAGTCGTTGAGGGTGAAGTGACATGTCTCTTGGGTTTCATGAGCCTACATGATGATGTGGCCGACCTTGACAATTTGCACATGTGAGGGCATAAATTCAAAAACACATTTCTACTTATCCAAATTTAATAATCTTTAGGTAAATTTTGGTCCTCTCGAAAAGAGGAATTCAATGCAATAATCATCTCCATTAAATGAGTTGTCCAAAGCCGAATTTGCCCCAATTGCCAATTTTAACAAAAAGTCTCTCTTTCCTTGTATATATTCATGATTTTCCTAATAGAATGCATCATTCGTGGAGTTACCGATGTCTGGCCTAGCATGGTATCAGAGCACAGGTCCCATTTCAAGCATTCTATGCCCTGTGGCAGAAGAGGACGTGGAAAGAAGAATAACAGAGGCAGGGGTGGAAAACATTATCAAGGAGGAAGACCTGATCTTCATTGTATAAGGTGCAATAGAAATGGACATGATGCTTCCACATGCAAGCTCTCTTGCGACAAAATCAGACTAGAAAGGAAAATCACTAGATCCAAGGAAAGGTAAAGCACCTGAATCCACTCATTATATTGTGGATCATTGCAATATTGGAGTAACTAAAGACTTGTTTAATGCTTCACATGCTTCGAGGAAAGATGCATGGTTTCTTGATTCAGGAGTAACCTGCCACATGACCATTCGAAGAGATTTCTTTGAAGAATTCACTAACAATGTAGATGGAACAATCTACTTTGCAGAGAAATCAAAACTCAAGCCATCCGGACTTTGCACCATTAGACTCAAACTACCTGGTCTCCCTGACTTTCTTCTACATGATGTTCTCTAGCTCCCAGAGTTGTGGAGAAACTTGTTGTCCTTGGTTCACATCCGCCCGCAAGGACACTCTATTCACATGTTTGATGGAAAGGTTGAGGTGAGAAAAGCATCAGACAACTCACTTGTCATGATTGGGATAAAAGAAGAAAGACACTTGAAGTTGTAATGAACCTCTGCTCGTGCACAAAATTTTGCATACTGTTCTTAGTATGTTGAAGGTACACTACCATCCAGTCTCTTATGGCATGCGAGATTTGGACATCTGAACTATGATAATGTTTGTTTATTGAAGAGAAATGGTGTTACTGGTTTTCCCACCATATCTAGGAAACTTAAGCAATGTGATGCTTGTATCTTAAGAAAACATAGCGAACAGTCATTTCATGATTCTCATTCCAAAGTACATAGAAAGCTTGAACTGATTCATTTTGACTTATGTGGCCCTGTGCATGTTCCTTCTACAAATGAAAATAAATACATGATGACTTTTATTGATGACTACACTAGAATGTGTTGGGTATATCTGTTAAAGAACAAATCTAAAGCTTTTGAAACTTTCAAAAACTTTATGCATGGAATGAAAACAATACACAATCTCATATTGGCTTTATTCGTACTAATAATAGAAAAGAATATACTTCAAATGAATTTGAAAACTATCTTCGCTAGCATGGGATCCAACATCAAACAATTGTGCCTTATAATCCTCAACATAATGGTGCAGCCAAAAGAATGAACAGGAAAATCTTAAATATGGTACGTTCAATGATGTTTTTCAAAAATGTTAAGTTGATGTTCTGGGCTGACGCTGTTTTATGTGCAATGTATATTAAAAATCAATATCGATCTCATTCTCTCAAAAACAAGACTCCCTATGAAATGTGGTATGGTCACATTCCTTCAGTGACGCATCTCAGGGTTTTTGGTTCCACCTTTTATGCCTTGATACCTAAGGAGTAGAGAAACAAACATGGTGGAAGGAGTCAAAAATGTATCTTCTTGGGATACTCAAATACCTACAAAGCATATCGTCTCTACAATGGAGTAAATAAGAAGTTTATATTGTCTAGAGACGTGATATTTCTTTAATCTTTCCAAGACTGACAATGTTGTTGAGTGGCAACTTGATCGCTTAGACAGATTCGAGCATACAAAATCATTTTAGGAATTTGACAATGAGATTCCACATCTTGAAGGGGGGTCTCTATCCTAGATCAATCTGTGGAATCTCCTTCTGAAGCACTCTCTCCCCCTCATGAAGCTCCAACCACTTATCAAGAAGACACTTTAAGTGATGTGATTGAGGGAATTGGAAAGCTAAATCTTGATTCAGCCCCATCTCAGTCAATTAAACAACTCGGGCCATCTTAGGTCCTCCAAAATGGCTCTTCAAGACGCTTGAAAGTGTTCATCCTAATGAGGTTGGCAAGACAAGAATGAGAAGTTCTACTACACAAAATAGAGTTGATGTAGACGATTCTAATTCAACTGTTGATATGGATGTTTCTTATAATTATTAATTAAATCTGTCTACAGATTTCAAACCAACTTCCTTCAAAGAAGTTGCTTCTCATGATGAATGGAAAAAAGCAATGTAGAAAAATATGATGCTCTGATAAAGAATGGAACCTGGAAGTTGGTAGACCCTCCATTGGGAACCAAATTGATTGGCTTTAAGTGGATCTTGAAGAACAAGTATAAAGCAGATGGCTCACTTGACAAGCATAAAGCTAGGCCCGTGGTGAAAGGTTTTGACATAAGGAAGGGGTCTATTATGAGGATACTTTTGCCCCCACAGCAAAATGGGCTACCATTCAGACTCTCTTTACCCTGGCAACTCAAAATGGATGGAAAGTCCATCAAATGGATGTAAAAACTCCTTTCTTGAATGGAGCTATGAAAGAGAATGTTTTTATGTCTCAACCAGAAGAATTTGTTGTGAAGGGACAGGAGCACAAAGTATGCAAGCTTATCAAATCCTTGTATGGCCTCAAGCAAGCACCGTGAGCCTGGTACGAAAAATTGACTAAGCATCTTCTGAAACTAAATTTCAAACACTATGATCTTTATGATGCAACTTTGTTTGTCAAGAAAATTGGAAAAATTGTTGTATATCTTGTGGTGTATGTAGATGATCTATTGATGACAGGGAACAATGAAAATTACATTGCATCCATAAAGAAAGAATTGAGGAAAGGTTTTGAGATGATAGATTTGGGATATGTTCACTATTATCAAGGTATTGAAATAACCCAACATCCAAAGTTTGTATTCAACTCTCAAAAGAAGTACATTGGATATTTGTTGAACAAATTTGGCATGGTTGAGTGCAATCCTTTGACCACTCCAATGGAACAAAATTTAAAGCTCACATCTAAAGAAGGAAATGAATTTGAGGATGCAACAAAGTACAGACAGCTCGTAGGAAGTCTCAACTACCTAACTACTACTAGATCAGACATTTCATTTGTTGTTGGAATCCTTTCTAGGTTTATGCAAAAACCTTGTGAGGGTCATAGGTCTGTTGCAAAAAGATTATAAGGTACTTGAAGGGAACTCAAGACTTTGGACTCAAGTATACATAGGTGGATGACTTCAGCTTGATTGGATACTCTCAAATTTTGATGGAGATAAAGAAAATGGAGTATCTACTTCAGGTTATGTTATGAGTCTTGGATCAAGAGTTGTCTCCTAGAGGTCACGCAAACAGTCAGTTCCAACAAATTCCACAACAGAGGCAGAATATGTGGTAGTTGCAGAAGCAACGAAGGAAATTGTGTGGCTCAAGAAAATTCTTGAAGATTTGCAAGAGAAAAAAGTGCATTCTACTCCTCTTTTGATTGACAATACTTCTACAATAAAATTGGCCAAGAACCCAAAGTTCCATGATTGAACCAAGCATATCAATACAAAGTATCATTTGATTCGACATCATGTTGAGGCCAAGACTATTCACCTACACCATTGTTGATCCAGGTGGATATTGGTGGCCACCTGCCAAGTCCACCTGGACCCCCACCATTGTCTTTCTCAGCATTTTCAGTTTCCTTAATTGTAGCACAACTTACTATTTTTAGCAGTTTTTCAGGGCCTGAACTTCCGGAGCCGTTTTGAGGCCCTAAACGACGTTTTTTGGGGAATCCGGGGGCAACACGAGTCCATGGAATGGACTGTGTTGCCCGTTCCAACAATGATAGTGCTCGGATAGATCTTTCTAATGAGCTATTGTACGCGTCAAACGGAGATCATATGCCAAAGTTACGACCCCGGGAAGTTGATGTACCAACTTACCCCCAAACGGGGCCCACAGTTTGGCGTTTCATCTCCTAGGGTTAGGTTTTGGAATGTTAAGGGTTTTTCCATTGTTTCTCAACAATAAATAGGCCTTCGAGCCTCATTGTAACACGGTTCAGAGGCATGTAGCCATCACATCTCTTCTCAGAGATAAGCTACCATCGCCTTAGCTAGTTTATTGCCATTTCTGTTTGTAAGCATATTTCAGTATTTTCCATTAATGAAATGAAGTATTATTTCCGCTGCATCTTTGTGTATATGGTTATCTCTGTAATTTGTTGCGTTCTTGTTTAAATCCGGATCAGTGGTATCAGAGCGGTCTGCTTTTTCTCTGCTTTTCTTTGCATGTCCCCAACAAGGTCGGGATATAAGGAGTTAGGGCTTGAACTGGTTGAACCTTTGCAAGACCAGCCTCGCAAATCCCGACGGCCTCCCATGGCGGAAGAGAAGAAAGACGAGGGGGCAGGAGATCCCATCAAAATCTTGCTCAAAGAAGCGCTCGAGCGACAACGGAACGCGATGATGGACAGCTTTGCGCAGATCCTTCAGCGGCTACCCAGAAGCGGCGCATCGGCTTCCAGCAGCTCCTCTGGAAACGCCACACCCTTTAAGGTACAAGTTAATTTTGAAATCCCCATATTCGAGGGTCAGATAGATGCCGATGCCGTAGATAAATGGTTAAATCTGCTAGAGGGTTATTTTTCTGTTCATGAATTTTCGAGTCGGGAAAAGATTGTTTTTGCTCTTCTCAAAGCAGCCCCCCACGTCAAGGACTGGTGGGAAACCTACTGCGAGCAGAAGGATGAAAGTACTGGCTCACAATTTTCAGCCGCACCCACCTGGGATTCGTTCCGGGATGCCATCAAGGAGCAGTACTACCCTGTCGGAAGCTATGAGGATGAATACATAAAGTGGACCACGTTGCGGCAGGGAAGGGACCAAGACGTGCCGGAGTTCACCAATCTTTTCCATACCCTTCGCACAAAGTTGGGTATCAAGGATTCGGAGCAACATTTGATACTCAAATACCGTGGCTGCCTGCACAAGTACATCCAGGAAGAAATACAGTTCCTAAACATCCCCTCGCTCGGCGCAGCATACCGGTATGCCGTCAAGGTCGAGCAAAAGTTTAAACAAAAGAAGCGAGACTTTGGATCTGCGAATCCAAAGCAGGGGAAAGGTGCCCCTAAACCACAGAACAAAGGACAAAGCCAAGGTGGGACAGCCCAAGACAACCAGTCGAAGCTGCAAGCAAAGAGCAACGCCGCAAAGCCGAGAAAGGACACTGGAAAATGGTGCGAGTTCCATAAGAGCTCCACTCACAACACAAGTGAGTGTCGGGCCAAGCAGTCACTGGTGGCTGAGCTAAAGGTTTCAGAATCAGATGCATGTTCCGACTCTGAGTCAGAACCCGATAAGGGGTATGAAAAAGGGAAGCAGATCATTGATGCGGATCCCAGCGCCACTGTTGCTACCGCAAAGATCCAGAAAAATGAACCCGAAGATCCAGAGGAGGAGGAGCGTCTCTTCCACTCCCAGATGTGGGTAAAGGGCTCCCCGATACAGTTCATTGTTGATAGCGGGAGTCAAAAGAACCTCATTTCGGCAGAGGTCGTGAAGCGGTTGGGCTTACCGACCACAGCACATCCACAACCATACACCATTGGGTGGCTTCACCAAGGGCGAGATCTTCGCGTGAGCCAGCAGTGTCGCCTTCCATACAACATCAAGCCCTTCACGGATGAGGTATTGTGTGACATTGCTCCCCTTGAAGTTTGTGATGTATTACTAGGACAACCATACTTGTGGAAGCGACATGCTGTGTATGAATCAAGGCCCCGTGCTGTTATTATTACATTGGGAAATAAGTTGTTCAGGATACCAGAGGTAGCACCACCTGTCGCCATCTCTTTGATTACTGCAAAACAATGCAGTAAGATCATTTCCAAAACCAGGAAATTTGTTTTCCTGATGATACGCCCTCAAGGGAAGAAGAAGACAGTGGCCGCGGCCTCCAAACGGGGTCCCTCTGCACGGCAGCTACAGATGGACAAGATTGTGGAGGAGTACGAAGACATCTTCACCTCCCCGGCAGGGGTTCCTCTGCACTGTCAAGTCAAGCACTCCATCGATCTGACCCCAGGTGCGCCGCTACCCAATGGACCAATTTATCGGCGCTCCGTTCTGGAGAACAATGAAATCAAGAGGCAGATTCAGGAGCTCCTGCAGAAAGGTCACATCCGTCCGAGTTCTTCGCCCTGTGGGAGCCCGATAGTGTTGGTACAGAAGAAGGATGGGACGTGGAGACTTTGTATTGACTATCGGGCGCTGAACAAGATCACTGTCCGTAATAGGTACCCGATCCCATAGATTGATGACCTCCTAGACCAACTAAAGGGGGCGAAATATTTCAGCAAGATCGATCTAAAGTCAGGATATCACCAGGTACCAATTGAACCCTCAGATGTGTGGAAGACTGCCTTCAAATCCAAGGAGGGCCTCTTTGAATGGTTAGTCATGCCTTTCGGATTGACGAATGCTCCTGCAACCTTTATGAGGCTAATGGATGACATCTTGCAGCCATTCACCAACTCCTTTGTAGTAGTATACTTGGATGACATTCTGATCTTCAGCCAGAGTTGGGAAGAGCACCTCCACCACATCCGACAGGTTCTCCAAACACTGCGGCAACACAAGCTATGTGCCAATTTGGAGAAATGCACTTTTGGCATGACCGAGGTTCAGTATCTGGGATACATCATTGATGAACAGGGGGTGCATGTCGATCCATCCAAGGTCCAAGTCATTCGGGATTGGCCCTCTCCAACCACTCTAACAGAGCTCCGCAGCTTTCTAGGTCTTGCCAACTTCTACCGCAGGTTTGTGTTGGGATTTTCTCATATTTCTTGGCCCTTGAGTCAAGTCACCAAGGGCGGGGCGAAAGCAAAATTCTTTTGGTCTGAATCTCAACAGAAGGCATTCAGGGAGTTGAAGGATCGCCTCTGCACGGCACCAGTGCTCGCGTTACCAGATTTACAACAACCATTTGAGGTCGAGACAGATGCCTCTGACTATGCTATTGGGGCAGTCCTTACTCAACATGGACATCCAGTGGCATATCACAGTGAAACACTTTCAGACACAGTCCGGAAGTACCCCACTTATGATAAAGAGATGTATTCCATTGTACAGGCCTGCCGACAATGGAAGCATTACATTTTGGGGAAGGAAATGGTCATCCACACAGACCACCGACCTCTGCAGTTCATACAGACCCAAGGGAAATTGCAGAATGATCGCCATCAGAAGTGGTCTACATACCTGCAACAGTTTCACTTGAATATCAAGTATAAAAAGGGCAGCACCAATAATGTTGCAGATTTCCTCAGTCGACCACCGATCATGGCGCTAACCACCGTGCTCAACTCTTGCGGGCACGAGACTTCTGATTGGCCACTTCTCTACAAAAGCGACCCAGAATTCGGCCACACATACCAGACACTCTTGGAGGGTCGGCAGGTTGCAGATTTTCACCTCCAGGATGCCCTATTATGCCACCTCGGTCACCTCTGTGTTCCTTCAAGCGAGCGTGCCAAGATGATTTGGGAAGCACACTACAGTCGGGCTGCTGGGCATTTCGGGGTCGAGAAAACAGTGGCAGTACTGCAAAACTATTTCTATTGGCCGAATCTTCGACAGGATGTTGGGAAGTACATCCGATCATGTACTGCCTGTGCCATTGCCAAACCGACCATTAAGAAGCAAGGCCTCTATACCCCGTTGCCTACCCCTAGTCGACCTTCGGAATCCATCTCCATGGATTACATGTCAGGCCTTCCTTCCACTAAGCATGGAAATGACTGTGTTTTTGTGGTCGTCGACAGGTTCTCAAAGATGGCCATTATGATGGCCTGCAAGAAGAATATCACAGCAGAAGCCACTGCTAAACTCTTCTTTGAACGAGTGTGGGTGCACTTTGGGATCCCACAGTCTATCATCTCAGATCGGGACAGTCGGTTTCTCAGCACCTTTTGGTCCAGTCTCTGGTCAATGCTGGACACCAAACTCACGAAGTCCACAGCCTTCCATCCTCAAACTGATGGCCAGACAGAGGTTGTCAATAGGATGATTGTGCACATTCTGCGCATGTATAACTCAAAGCATCCATGCACATGGGACGAGAGCCTCCCCTACGTTCAGCACAGCTACAACCGAGCTCTTCACAGCTCCACTGGCCATAGCCCTTTTCAGGTGGGTTTGGGATTCCAGCCACTATGCCCCATTGATGTGGCCATGCCACTTGCAGCTACTCACATGAATTCAGCTCATGTCCAGTCCGAAACAGATAAGGCCACCAGCTTCATTGAGCGCATCCAACATATTCGCCAGCAGGTCCATGACATTCTTGAGAAATCAAATGTCAAGTACAAGCAGCAACATGATCAACATCGGGTGCCACACAAGTTTCAGGTGGGCGACAAAGTCTAGTTGCATTTGCAAAAGGAACGCCTTACTGGAGCCTATCGGAAATTGAGACCACTCCGATATGGTCCTTACACCATTACTAAGGCTATGGGAGACAATGCATTTGAGCTCAGCATTCCCCCATTCCTTGGCCTGCACCCAGTATTTAATGTGGACCGCCTTCGGCCATACTTTCCACCATTGCTAGACACATCCGACATTGCAGAACAACTCAAACCCACAGAATTAAATCCAGATTGCATGGAACAAGCTGCAACTGATCGGATCATGGACACACAGATCAAGAACACTCGCCAACAGAATATCCAACTGTATCGAGTTGTCAAAGCGGGCCAACTCCTTTAGCAGGGCAACTGGCTCACCAGGGAACAAGTTCAGCAGAAGTTTCATCTCATGGAGGAGCTCAACGCAATGGGGACCATTGCTTCCTAAGGGGGGAGGAATGATCCAGGTGGATATTGGTGGCCACCTGCCAAGTCCACCTGGACCCCCACCATTGTCTTTCTCAGCATTTTCAGTTTCCTTAATTGTAGCACAACTTACTATTTTTAGCAGTTTTTCAGGTCCTGAACTTCCGGAGCCGTTTTGAGGCCCTAAACGACGTTTTTTGGGGAATCCGGGGGCAACACGAGTCCATGGAATGGACTGGTGTTGCCCGTTCCAACAATGATAGTGCTCGGATAGATCTTTCTAATGAGCTATTGTACGCGTCAAACGGAGATCATATGCCAAAGTTACGACCCCGGGAAGTTGATGTACCAACTTACCCCCAAACGGGGCCCACAGTTTGGCGTTTCATCTCCTAGGGTTAGGTTTTGGAATGTTAAGGGTTTTTCCATTGTTTCTCAACAATAAATAGGCCTTCGAGCCTCATTGTAACACGGTTCAGAGGCATGTAGCCATCACATCTCTTCTCAGAGATAAGCTACCATCGCCCTAGCTAGTTTATTGCCATTTCTGTTTGTAAGCATATTTCAGTATTTTCCATTAATGAAATGAAGTATTATTTCCGCTGCATCTTTGTGTATATGGTTATCTCTGTAATTTGTTGCGTTCATGTTTAAATCCGGATCAATTGTTCCACAAATGAGCAAATTACAGACATCTTCACCAAAACACTTGGAAGATAAAAATTTGAAAGATTTAGAAAATTGCTTGGACTCACCAACACGCCTTCAGATTAAGGGGGGGAATGTTGACACCTAATCTTTAGAGATTAGAAAAATATTGTAGATAATGTAAATATGAGAATGAGAAGATGAAGAGACATTGGAATATGAATTCCAATAGTCTCCCTCTCCTTGTATATATTCATGATTTTCCTAATAGAATGCATCATTCATGGAGTTACCAATCTCTGGCCTGACACAAGTGAGGTCATGTTAATTTTAGTATTCGTCCATGCATTAATAAAAACTCTCAAGCTATGCAGAAAAATATTGCATGGCATGGTGATCTCCAGCCTACGCACCAAGTTATCAATTGCATGTAGGCTATGTGACAAGGTTCGTTGAACTTTAACCTTGAGGTTCGAATTTTGGCGAACTTCAAAAAAAATTTGAGGTTCGAACCTCATAGCCAACGACCAAGTCCATAGATCAAAACTCATGAATTCATGTCACAACTCAAGCTTGTATTTTATCCTTGCAGTTTCCAAGTTTGTGATAGCATATTTTATGTTTATTGATATTGATTTCTTACTATTTTATCCTATAATTCATTTTAAATTAATATATGTTTATATATATAGACGAACCTAATAGCAAACCTCATAAAAAATTCAAACTCAAACCGAACCCAATCATTGTCGAACCCGAACCATGTGACATTGGATGTAGGAAGGAAGACCAATTATTTTTCATGCAACTTCTTAATAATTCAGACCAAAAATTAGTTTGGCAATTTAGTTTCTCTGGATAAACGAAACTTGACTTGTTGTGCAAGCAATACAAAATATGCTCTTAGAACTTTGACCCTGCATTTAGCAACAAGCTCATGGGAAAAAAACAATGCTATGTCAAATCAATAATCTCTAAGCTAGGTTGGCTAACTAGTTTATTTAGACATGTAAACATGGCCATTATAAAACAAGCCTACACCATCCACTAATGTTCCCATCCTAACTCTTTAAGAGAATCAAAGCATTTTGTAGCCCTGGTCTAATGTGATCCGTGAGAATAGATGTACACCTTTAATAAGGATATTCTTAGCCATAATACTTTTGGCAATCTGAATATGCATAAGCTTACCCTAAAGACTTTTGGCAATATGTTGATCTATATAAAATTCTATGAGGGTTTAAGGGGCAACACCCTTGTCTGGGTCCATGGCCACTACCCATAGTTGTGTGTAAGCACATGCACATGAAATGGTAAGACGTCTATATGAAAAAGAGCTTTAGAATCTGCAAAACATCTCATTCTTTGGTAGTAAAGTCCATCCAAATAACATTTGATATTCCACTAATGGAAACCCTTTGTAACTGGAAAAAAAGGTCTCAATAGATTCTATAAAATTTTGTAGTTGAGATAGCAGGAGTAGACTAGAAAGGCAAGTTAATGGAAGGAAACTTGTAACTAACCTCTTTCAAACAAGTTAGTAGAGGTAAGTAGCTTCAGGATTTCTTCATATTATGATATTTGTTGTATCAAAGATGCATTGCAATTTGGAAGACCATAGTAAATACGAATAAGCAATAATGTTATTATCCTTCATTGTAAGGTATCTACTATCCCATAATAAAGTCCTCATATATTAAATGTTCCTTCACTTATTTTCTAGATAACCCGAGTGTTTTTACTTTCTCAGAATTTCTGCAAGAGTTTGTATTTAATGAGTGGATTATACGCTCTCAGAATCAAAGACAGCCAACAAAACTTTTGCAACAATGGCTCTTTTTTGTTCAAGGCCACCATACCATCTCAAAATGTCACCACATCACCTCTATGATTCAGTTTTTATAATAACATGGTACAACGCTGTAGGTTTTGAAATAGTATACAATTTAAGCGGTCATGACTCAAGCCCACTCAACCACACAAGTCTATCTTATACAAGTGATAAACAAATAGTTTATACTTTTGCAACAATAACAACACTCCAATAGGCCTCTTCCACAACTAGACGACCTCAAAAAACACCTTCCAAACGATAACGAGTACAATCAATGGCTGTGTTGTTCAAAAACACAACACCAAAATTACAAATTGAGAAAGCCTAATAAGTTAAGTTTTTTTCAACTGAATAAATCATGCCGGGAACAGCTATCGGGCATACATAGTCCTGCCAGGGATTGGACCACAAGACCTGTGGGGACCAAACCTCCCCACCTAACCGTTGGACCACATCCACAGAACTCAATAATAAGTTAAGTTACTAGCCCCAAGAGCAAGTTCTGTTATTTTGGCAGCTCATGGACAAATTCTCTCCTTTGGAAAGCCTTCCTCATCCAAAGAAGACCCTCTTTGCCCTTGGAAGAATTTATTTTGGTCAAGAAAAAATTTATATTTTAATGGAAAACCCACAAGGACACAAAAGTACAGGTCGGCCTAAAGTCATAATTGGGTCTCCAAAGAGCGTATATATAGTAAATACATATCAAGGCAATCTCATTTGGACATCACATCAACACATCTTCTCTCTCCTCTTGTGATTTGTTCATATAGATCTGCAATTTGGGAGTCTGAGCTCATATGTGAGAAGAGAAAGAGACTAATTCTGTTTATTGCGTTGAATTTTCTGCTGGGACAGTTTGACTAGCCGTTTACCAAGTTTGACTTCATGTTTTTACTTGCTTTGACTTGCAAAAATTTGATTTTTGGAGCCAGATTTTTCTGTGAAGGAACTGAACTTTTCTGGGCAGTTTGACTTGGGTTGACCACAGGTCTGTTGACTGAAGTTTGACCACAGAGATCTGAAGTTTTCTCTCTTTTGACCGCCTTTTGGAGCTATTTTGACTGAGGTTTGACCAACAAGGAAGGCCGAATATTTTGACTGTTGACCAAGCTCTTTTGGAGTTGTTTGACTATTGACTTGAGGACTGGTTAGGGCATCTTTGACTGTTGTTGACTACTGTTGAATTTGACAGAAATTGCAGATTTAACTTGTTGACCAGATTTAACTTTTGGGCTCATCTCTTAGATATTGGTTAGTGGATTGTTGGATAAGTCAACGAATTGACTTTGACTCTTTCTTGTTGAATTGGAACATTGTAATCTCTCTGTTGAACATTTGATGACAATCTAATAGAAGAAGAATTTGGAAAGGGTTTTCCCCCTTCTAAGGTTTTTCCCTGGTCTTTGACCAAATCTTGTCTCTTATTATTTGCTCTTGGTTGTCTTCCATTCAATATTGAATTTATTGTTCTATCTACAATTGCTCATTGTTAATGGAAGATTAAATTTAATTGAAACTCATTGCTAATTGAAGAAAGAATTGGGCTAAGTGATTGTTCTAGCATAGAACAGTGGTAAATTAACAAGTTCCTCGTTCAATTATGCCTTTGATAGGGGATTGTAGATCCCTAAATGCCTAAGACACGTGCTTCAAATCACAAATCTCTTTAGAAATGGGTAGAATGTGTAAAAATTGCACATCAACAATTTTTTAAAAAGTAATTAAAGGAAGACAATTGACCCTAGAAGCTAGTGCCTTGATAAATAACTAGTGTTCCACGACAATGCTCCCCCAGGATGGGGGGTGCTCCCCACGTTTCCCATGCTCCAGGGACAGGGGGACATCTGGGGAAATGATTCCCCACGTTCCCCTTTTGGGGAAACTTAGGGAAATGCAGAGGAAAACGTTTCCCAATGTGGGGGACATGTTTCCCCAAAAGGGGTGTTTGTGGGCGTTCCACCTCAAAGAGGGATGGGTGTCCAACTTGAATTTTTCCTCAAAACAATAATTTATGAGTGGGGAAGCCAGATATTCAACCTTAGGGCTCTACTAATGTTGTGTAATTAAGGATAATGTTAAATTCTTAAAGTAAAAGGATGAAAATTTTCATCATTTTATTTAAATTTTTAACATTAACATTAATTGTTTTAGGATGTTTGAGAGTGGTTCTAACCTCATTGGATTTCATATGGAGAAAGTAGAATTTTAGATCCCACTCAAAATCCAATAGACTTAACAATTTTCGAGATTTCAAGATCGGATGGGATTGCAATGTTTCCATTGGATTCTATCATGTATGAGGGTATGAAACTAGCATTTAATCAAGAGCACCAAGCCCTCTATGTACCTCGATGTTGGTGTCATTTATTGTTGAACTCCTTTGTCATAACCCTAATAAAAATGTACCCATCACTCAAATAAAATCTCGATTTAACATGTTAAGCTTTTCTATCTTATTTTAATGCTCAGAGGGTGATAATGATAATGAGGATCCCAAAATAGATTGTGATTTTGATAATATGTAGGTATTTGTTGTAGCATGATTTTTTTTTACTATAGAGGCCATATAGAGCTTCATTGTTGATTTATTTTTGGTTCAAAGATGGATTGCACTCATCATAACCCTAGTAAAATGTACCCATCACTCAAATAAAATCTCGATTTAACATGTTAAGCTTTTTCTATCTTATTTTAATGCTCAGAGAGTGATAATGATAATGAGGATCCCAATATAGGTAATGATTTTGATGATACATAGGTATTTGTTGTAGCATGATTTTTTTTGTTTACTATAGAGGCCATCGAGACCTTCTTTGTTGATGTATTTTTTGTTCAAAGATGGATTGTGAGAAATTTTGCATATTTGTGTATAATGGTTTGAATTCATATGGATGCACATGAATATTTATGTATTTTTTGGCCGACCAGACTTTTGGCCCAGTGCTTTTCTAGTCCCTGGTTTTGGGGTTGATTAGTTTGATGACCAGTCCAATTCCGATAACATTGATTCATTATCCATTGTTCATTTTCAGCTTTAACTTTTGAGTCTTGACTCTAGATACCAATGAACTTATACTGAGTCTTTGACTCATCACTCTTTACCATTTTTGAGATTGCATAATTTCAATTTGCTATTCTAGCCTTCAGACTTTAGTATCTACTATTTTTTTTTATTATTAATCAAATTCTAGAATAATGAATGATGAATTTATATCAAAGTAGATTCTAGAATGATGAATAATGAATTTAAATCAATGTATGATGAATTTGAATCAATGTAGATTCCAGAAAAATGAATGATGAATTTGAATCAATGTATACAATATTTTACTATTTCTATTTCATTGAATCATTTATGATGTATGAATCAATGTATTTCATTATTGAATTTGAATTTGAATCATGTTTATAATACACACACACGTCGATGTCCCCCTTGAATTTCCCAAAAATTTGGAGGTGCTCCCACACGTCCCCCTTGTGTGTCTCCCTGTTCCCGCATCCCCCCATCCCAAAAACTTGGTGGAACATTGTAAATGTCAAAATAAAATAAGCAATGATTTACCTAAAGACACTTAAAAAGCTAGGTCAACCTAGACTATATCTAACAAAACACATTTAATATGAGCCCAATTGCACTTACATTAGGCCTAAGGGTAACACTCTTCATAAAAGAATTTGTTGCACCTGGGGAAAAGCTACAAAATCAAAATTATATATGCCTAATGGCTAGGAAATTACTTTTGCATGAGATTATTTAACTGGAAAAAATTTGGTGCCCTTAACTTAGGTTAAGTAACTAACTTGTTCATTGCTTAAACATGGCAAAAGCAACAAGAAAATGAAACCAAACTAGAACATTAACCACAATAAACATTGGAGGAAATTAAGATGTTTTTCCCAACAACAACTCCAAGGTTTCCTAGGTGTTAAGCAATGGATTCCTTTGTTGATTTAGTTCAAGGAACATAGCCCATCTAATTGACCTAGCAATTCTACCACAACCAATATAACCTCTCTCAATCCCTTTGTAATTCTACAATCTACCTCAAGAAAGAAAAGAAGGAATTATGGAAGATACATTTTGGATCAAAAGTGGGAAGCCACCGATAAAAGTACAAATGGAGAACCAATCATTTAGTAATGAACAAGGATGGTAGCCTTTTCACTCCTTAAATGGTGCTTAATAAGTTACCAATCAAGAAGACATTTCCATTTTTTATAATGATATTTGTTAGATGAACTCGGCAATGCTACATACTTCTTAATCCTAGATTATCACTTTGAATTTCATAAAAACACAATTCAATAAGACAAGTGTAACATGATGTCTATGTACATAGGACATTATAAGTTCGGAGTAGATGTTGTTTGTCCTTACCAACAAACATACAACATTCTACCTTCTAATGACTAAGTTATGACTGCATCTCCTTGGGAATTCTATGGTCATGCTTTGATAATATTTTGATATAATCTACCTTACGGGAGAAACATGTAACTCGATAACTCTCTACTTTGTGGAGAGCATATTACTACATTCAGAGTAGTATGTAAATGGTGTAAGAAAGGAGATTGGAATCTAAGAGAATTTTCTATATTTCAATTCCAAGGTAGCTCTATTTATAATGGCACATTAATTAGGGGTAGTGATAGTTCTATTTACAATGGCACATTAATTGGAAGAAATGTTCTCCAAGGTCAAGCTGCCTTTACCATCAAACCCGCTCTAGAACATCAATGAGGGACCCATAAAGCACTAGCACTAGCACTATCAAGATTATATGTTGGCCTATCATCCCAAACAACAGTTCTATTCATTTGTATTTAAGTTGGTCCATTCCAACATTAACTGCGATTACTATTCTAGTGTCAACTCGTTTATTCGTTCTTGAAGGGCATGCCATTCTCATATCAATAATTCTTTTTAAGTATTTATGTTGTCTTAATCATTTGAAGTAGACAAGATTCTTATTCCTTGTTTAATAGGGTTTCTTTACTAAATATTGTAGTACACTGATTACGATAGATGCCTTGACCAAGAATTTCTTATAACCCGAAGAAAAACCAAGTTCTCACCAGATTTTTATATGAATGGCTCAAACAAACTCAAATCATGTATAGCTTAGAAAGGAAAAATAGATGGAATGTAGAGAAGAAATCTGTTTTTTTACCAAACTAAGAAGTAAACTTAGCATGATTATCATGGCACAGGAGTTAAAAGATAAGATTTTCCAAGAAGCTAGAGGAACACTATGTTATTGATAAAATATTCCTTAATTTCATCACTAAAATTGTTGTTATTATTGATGACATCCAAGCTAAGTTGCACGAAACGCTGAAATGTTTCGGTGTTTTTGAAACGGGTACGTTTAGAAACGTCATCTCCCAAAAATGGAAACGTCAGCCAAAACATCAGCCGAAACGTCATATATGTATATATAAATAAATAAGTGAATAACACATTATCTTGCAAGAAAAAAGGGAATAAGACCCATAGATGACAATTTAAAAGGAAAAACAAGTCTATATTAACTCTAATAGATGATTACATGATGGTCGATTTTCAACCAAGTTTCGGAGTTTCGTGTACGGGTACGGCCCGAAACGTCGGGCTCTTTGAAGTTTCGTGCAACATAGCATCCAAGGCTATGTGGCCAAGATGAAGACAAAAGCTTCAATCGTCCAAAGAAATTAAAGATTAATTGGCCCATTGCATCATTGAACACAACAACATGAGGAATCATGTCTTATAGAATTTACTTGACTCAACACAAGCATATGTAGCCCTACAACCTTGGATGGGTGAAGAAGGACAACAATCCATCATGTATCAACAAAGTTTGCAATGCCATCTTTTTAAAAACCTTCCTCGACATGGTACAAATTACAATACAACATAATGCCCATGCATTGTTGTGACCTTCTCCATGGTTGGTCATATTTGCATTAAAGACATGCCATTTATGATGTCCACCATAACACCTATAAACAATGAAAGGATACTAAGACCTATCAATCTAAGTCTTCATCACCAAGTATCCTCATTTCAAGTAAAACTACAATGAAGTTTGCCAACACTAACACAAAATTTGACTTTCGTATAGTCTAACAAGATAAAAATTATAATTGTTAAAATCTTCCAGGAAAAGCAATGAAAGGACTTTTAGTTGCTTGCTTAAATGTCTCTGAGGACCCTAAGGATCTTCTTCCCATGAAAGCCATCAAGATTCTATCGAGTCTATTATAGGATCACAATTGCGTAATAAACTTAACTATAGAACCACATTTATGAAAAGTGATCAATTAAAAAACAACGAACCCGGTAATCAATGAAGGCAAGATTAAGCCCAATAGATCTCCTTGTGGATGCCCAACTTTATTAGTGCCAAAGAAAGAGAATCAGTAGTGTTAACATTGGATTTTCTTATGCAAATTCAAGTGTTAAGTTTCAACACATGTTCATGAGTACATTCAGCATCAAGTTGGATTTCTCCACAATTCTCAACCAATTTGGCATCAAAGGTTCATGGACACATTTGTAGAAGATCCAATATTGATGGTTCGTGAGTACCTTGGCCATATGGTATACTTGTTGCAGATCTTTATACTAGCCAAACCATGTTCCAAAGTTGTGTGTATGGGTTTGGGGGTTTAGGTACAAAGCTAAGCATTTTCCAACGGACATTAGGTTGACTTGCTATTTTTAGCAAGCTTCTCTCTTTAGAAACCTTCCATTTCTAACAACGAAAGTTTTAGGGACCCAATTGAGAGATGTGCACATGGTTCAGTTTTGGTGGTGATCAAAGAAAGGGTGCATTCATGGTTTTTCCCCTTTTTCAGTTCTTCAAATGGATTATACCTTTTCTAGATACCCTTTTTGGTTGATTGCATGGGCATCAAGCTTGATGATGAAAGGAGAAGATGTATTTTTTTCTCTTTTATTCTTTTTTTTGCTCTTCGGGATAGTCACATCATTTTTGATCTAGTATGGTTGGAAGCTTGAGTGCCAATTTTGGTGGTAGTCAATGAATAAGTACGCTTGTTCTTTTTGCTTTTTTCTAAAAATAGCAACTACCCTAGGCCACTCTTCCAGGAGAGGGTGTAGCTTGGGATAATAGGCCAACATTTCCTACAAAGCATTCACAAATCACAATTGAAAATTAATATCATCTTCCTTGCAATGGTAAACTCATTGATCACTCCATTGGACCAATTACTTACTACAAATTGGTTTAGTCTCTAGCTACCATCAAGTACACATGGAAATTATAGATGTTTAGAAAACAAACTTCAAACCAAGTTTGGGCTCTTTTTTGTAGCCTGGTATGTTGAATGCTCTCACTAATTCTTTTGCAATCTTTATGATAACAATCAGCAATATCTTGCAGACCTTCCCTTGGGAAGTTTGTTATTGCATAACTTAATGACATATTTATTACAACCCAACATAGTAGGATCATTTGTAATATCTCAAGAATGTGTTGTGTCTTGTAAGAGAAAAGCAGCTAGAGGCAAATCTCAGAAAATGTTTCTTTAAAAAAGAGTACATCCAGTGCCATGAATTTGTATTCCAATTTCAAGGATTCATGTTGCTTCTAAGAAACAATGCTCAAAGAATGGCCAACAACCACTAATGTAAAATGGAAAAAAGTTTCTTGAAAGGCATAACTTCCATAGGAAACTCATTTGCCACTATTCTTCAATTGCTCCCTCTAAATCTTTAATCAACTTATAAGAAGCACCAAGTAATTCCACTAGGAAATCAAAGCAAAAAGCTTTCCGGCAACTAGAATACACAGGTTGCTCAACACTTGTACTTTCACTCCTTAACATTCTATAACCTTTTGAAGTAGTGATAGATGCCTCCAAATTCAATAGTCATTTTTCTCAAGTAGGGAGGGCAACCAATGGCTTGTCTCTCTAAAGTTCTATCCCATGCCAAGTTGAAAGGTACCATTTATGATGAGGAATCTATAACCTAGTTCAAGTACTTAACACTATCCCATGCCAAATTGAAATGTGTCATTTATGATGAGGAATCGATACCCTAGTTCAAGTACCTAACACTAGCAACACTTCCTTCTTCGCAAACAAACAACCAAACATTGGAATTACTCAATTCCTTTATATTAAAATTCAAAAAACATTTCTACTTAGATAGGCATCTTATTTGCAAGAATTCCACCACATGATAAAATATAATAAAGAAGCCACAAAGAAAGTGGCAAGCCTTCTCAACCACTCCCTCACAGGTACACTTGTTAGTGTAATAGGCACCCCATGCAATTAAAGTCTCCTAGATAGTGAATGTCTTCCTTCTCATCCTTTTGGCTCATCTTAAGATTCATTATGTAGTTAACATTAACAACCTAAAATTATATCAGTAGATGCATATAGAGGAGTAGGAAAAAGTTATTGAGCCCCAAGATCTTGTTACAAATGTCTAACATGTTTTCCGAAAAGACACATAGATAGATACTACGACAAGGTCAACAAGAATCAAAATCAACCTCAATAAACATAAAAAAATGCTATCATGGACTTGGAAATTGCAAGGATTGATTGCAAGCTTGTGTTGTGACATGAGGTTATGAACTTGAGCTATGGACTTGGTCAATGGCCATGAGGTTCAATGAGGTTCAGCACAACTCGAAAAACAATTAGGTTCGCCAAGTTTTGAACCTCAAGGTTGCAGTTCAACAAACCTTGTGACATAGGTTGCGTATGTCATAAAGATTTTTTCTTAATTTTGTGCTTGGCAAAATTTGACATCTTGCATCTTTGAACTCCTACATCTAGGTGACACGTATAGCTTGTAACACTTAAAGATTCTGTATAGATTAATGGCAGGTGTCATTCATCTAGGGGTAGCCTACTCCTATAAAGATCTTCCATTTTGCCATGCAATTGCACATATATTTTCTAGTATAATACAAGCCCGGGGTCAATGAAAATATTGCCTTATGTTTTCATGAGCAAGTTCTTTGTGTGCTTTGGCTTGGCACTTTAGGACATGTGCTTCAGATTTCTTCATTATGCTACATATTTGGCCCATAAAACCAATCAATTTCCAACCAAAAACTATTTCCTTGATATTTTACCCTCTAATTCATATATCAAATCCTACAAAAGACTTTGAATTCCCCTTGATAACAGAATGTAGACTGTAGTTGTGGAAAATCAGCTCTGTGTGTGTGTGTGTGAGTGAGAGAGAGAGAGAGAGAATGTTAAAGAATAATTACTTTTCCATTAGGTGTTCACTGAAGCTTTTAGATCATACTCAATATTGTTTTCCTATACTTACATAGTCATGGCAAGTTTGATTGAGTTTGACAAGGCAGGTATATTCTTCTTGTTTTTGTTGTGCCACATTTCACTCAGCAACTCCTGGTCCTACTACAATGGCATTTTACCAAAAATAAATATGCCAAATGACATGTCTTAGTAATTGAACAGATTGGTCTTGTTACCCACCATTTTGTGGGAAATATCCCTAGGAGAAATTTTTCTCCAAGATGGTCCTCACCCAACAGCCAACAGCCACTAACTAGCTCATTGTAGCATTTTCTCCGCCACCTAAGCCATCCATGTGGTCCCTCGCCCATCTGCCATGATCGTATGTTTGAAGGTGGGCCTCCCGAATCTAAAGGTATGCCTTGTCATTTGGAAATTGAGTATTGTAGTTTGTTTATCATGGAAACTTATGGGCATGGATTAATGGGGGGATTCGGCGGAAAGAATGGGCTAGGTTTGTGCTTCTGTCCCCTAGACCCCTTTTAAGAATTAACCTTGGATTCTAGTCCTATGGGATCTCTTTTACTATTTGGTTCCGAAACCCCGATTTTGGTTGCGTGATCCCGGTCCCTTATCCGCTTATATTACCTTATTTCCATTCATTATTACCCAGTCCATCAGTTTTCCCACTTGGGTCCACATTCTTCCATTGGGTCCACATAGGGTTAGCTTGCCCCTTCCCCTTGCCCACATCGTGGGTCATGGCCTAAAATGAAGCCCGGAGATTGATGTAGCTAAAAAGAGAGTTAAAAGCATATATGGCCACATTCAACAAGGAAATGTACCACAAAATGCAAAAGATGGCTGGGACAAAAACATTTAGTACATGGGAAAAAGCCAATACATGAGCTCTACCCCATCATCATGGCCATCACCCTAGTTCCTATAGGTTCTATGAGCCTTCTTCATCATACCCGTGATTGTCCCAATCCTTGGTGGGCGATGAATCGCCCCACCTTAAAAGGGGGATTTCACTGCTATATATTATACATCATGCTCTAAACCCTTGAGCCCCAAGCAGTCAATCAAAGAAAATCATAAAAAAAAAGGCAAAAGGCATAAAAGAAGGGTGGAAAAATCAAGGTCGGGACACCTCATATACCACAATTGCTCCCTCCTATACATTATAAACCCAAGTGTGGGCTTCCCTCTTATTAGCTACCCTTGTACCCCAACATGTGACCCAGGGCTTCCCCTTCTCATCCCCTACTTCATTCACCATATCTATCACATGCCACCACCTTTTGAAGGATGTACCTTGAATATTATCCCCTTTAGAAGTAGAAACCACCTAGTAGGGTACTTGGTTAACCCCATTCAGAGTTTAGGAAACATTGGCACATCTTGAAGCACATTATGGAAGGGCAGGCCATTGTCAAGTCCACCTATAGTCCATGATTAGGTAAGCTCATTTACTCGATTTTTCTAATGACTTGTTGTACTGGAAGGCTAGGGGACGCATTAGATCTTATGTATGATTGCAGGTAGTTTCCATTTGGGGTTTGGTCTCCCAATACGGGGTCATAATCCTCCAGAGGGTTACATTGGCACATGTAGGGTGAGCATTGAGAGCCATGGGCCTCCACAGCAACAGATTGCACTCCATGGTTCCCCACAGCCATTCAGAGGTTGCTCGTGGTTCACTTATTAGACGAGGAGGATGCACCTGATCCATCATGCCCAGCCAACCCCAGATCTACACCATACACTTGGCAAATAATCCAGGACTTGCACGATGATATAGCATCACCTACACCATCATCCTAGCCCTTGTAAGCGATTTATAGGCATCTTTGATTTGTTTGGAGACCCATGAGGACACTTGTGTGCCCTCGCGTGTCATTTGGAGCACCACAGATTATTACAAGGGGCCAGCCCCTTGTCCACTGCTTTTGAGGGTCATATTATTCATTATGGCACCCATGGACCTCATTAGGCCTCTTAGAGGGCCCTACAACATTCATAGATTATTATTTGACCTCTTTAGAGGCTTACTTTTTCATTTATGAGCAAGTTTGGTGGGCTTGTGTTAAAATTGGCAACTAGGGCCAAACTCCATGTGGGTCATCTTATTTATGGAAACTGATAATTTTCTTGGACTCCTCTCATCGAGAGGTGTAGTATTGATCTAAAGATCATCCAATTATAAGTATTCATGGAGATATGAATTTATTTGTGTTATGGGACAATTCATCAAGGTCGGCCAACAACCAAATAACCCCCTCATGTGCTCAACGTTTTAGTATAAAAGGAGGTGACTTGACAGTAATTTCTACACACACTTCACTCTTGATTTCCCTCCACTTGTTTTTGGTTTTAGCAGCAAAAGAAATATAAGAGGAGGAAGCCCTAGCCGTAGTCATGATGCCCTAGCCGCAATCCTAAGGAGGATGCCCTAGTCGCAATTCAAGGGAGGAGACACCTACTTCTATACGCTGCCCAACCTGCCCTCTACACTACCTAAAGGAGAGATATAGTAGGCCCATTCATGCTGCCCAAATATGCAGGTGCCCTAGCCACAGTTAGGAAGACAGGCCAACGAGTTTGAAGGGACGTTTTCAGGTAACCGAGTGCTGGAAGGAGGGCCGAAGTACCATGCTGGAAGGCCGAAATAGTAAGGGACTAATATGGACTAGTAGACACAGGGATTCCTCCTGAAACAGACCGAGTAAGGGATTGTTCCGTTGTGATTAGGATGCAGGCATGTAGGCACTGTTTTGAGGGTCAAACATAGAGTTGTAGGTACCTCCTCAAGCAATAAGGTCACATAACTTGAAGAGGAAAGGAGGCCGCATAATTTAAGGTGTGTTTTGGGCATGACTGTTGGGTCGCTGTAGGTTACAGCGGGAACCCTAACCAGTAACCAAAACACATGTGCAGAAGTATGGTTCATAGTGCAGTAAGATACATGGAACAACAAGGTTTCATGGTGCAGCAAGATACATGGGACAACAAGGTTTCAGAGTGCAGCAAGATACAATGGGACAATAGCAATGACATGTGGCAGCAATGGCACAATGGGACAACATCAATGACATGTGCAACAATGGCACAATGGGACAACAACAACAGCAAGGTGCAGCCAGTACATGGTGGCAAGCATGGTGCTGCAAGCAAATTGGGACAACAGTATGGTAAGCAAGGTGCAGCAAGCACATGGTGACAAGCATGGTGCAGCAAGCACATGGGACAGTATGGCAACATGGTGCAGCATCCCGCATGGGACAACAGTGTGGCAACATGGTGCAGCAATGGCACATGATGCAGTACAGTGATGGGTATAGTCATGATTGGTGAAGCATGATGAGATGCAACATGGTGCAGCACAATGAAGTGCAGCATGATGATGAGCAGCAGCACAATGATAGGTGCAGCATGGTGATGGAGTCACCTAGGATTATCAGTTGAAGCAGAATGTCTTCAACTGAGTTCAACTGCCTCATGTATCATCTACTTAGAGATGATCTATGCTATTATTTAGATAAGTCAAAGTGTTGACTTCTATTGTAAATGTACTATCTCTCTCTCTCTATCTATCTGCTGAACTATTGAAGAACATATAAGAAGAATTGATCAAGGGTTTCCCCACATATGGGTTTGTCCCTGGCTAGCGCCACATCTTGTGTCCTCTTGTCTTGGTTTGTCTTCTGCGATTTATGTTTATGTTCTATCTGCAGTTTACTTTAATGTTGATGTGATTGCTAATCTAGAGAAGATATTGAGCTAACTGTGAAAATTAAATTAAATTGCTCTAAGCATAGAACATACCTAAAATTAACATGGTATCAGAGTTGAGGTGAAGACAAAGCCCAAGCAAGAGTGAAAGAGAAATCACCGAAGACAGTTGGAAAGGACAAAAGACTCAATGGGTTCCTCATCCCTCTTCAAATTCACCAAGGGTGAAGTTGAAGCAGAGAATATTATCAGAATGGCGCAGCGAAAGATCACTTCAATGGGAAGTCTGGATCTAAGGGTGGAAGGAAAGGCAGATGCCTTATTTGTAATAAGTTCAACCATTATGTTGAGGAGTGTCTGAATGGCAAGGACACATCACTTGATGATGACAACAATCATTCCAAGGACATCTTCAATGATCAGAGGAATGACAGGTAATGCAGGTCATCAAGGAAATAGCCGACTCTTCAAAGAAATCAAGGAACCCCAGACTCTGGGAATCTGGCTTATTGATTGTAGTGCTTCAAGGCACTTCATTGGATAGAAGGGTGCACTCTCTAATTTTGTAGAGATGGAAACAATCATGGGACTATACTTGGAGTCAATGCCACTTGTCCTAGAAAGGGTGTAGGAAACGTTACCCCTCAATTGAATGAGGGTAACTTGATTCATTTACAAGAATCTCTTTATGTACCTGATCACAAGAAGAACCTGGTGTCCATTTCGGCAATGGAAGTCAAAAGTTTCAGAGTGGCATTCATTGATGGAAAGGTACATGTTTGAAAATAGAATTTTCAAAGATGCTTTTATCTTTGAGTTCAGGGTTGGCAATTTGTATTAAGTTGCAGGATGGTCCATTGGGGACCATGTCAGTTGACAGATCTCATCTATAGCACCGGAGGTCTACTTATGGGGCTCTACCTAATGTGAGTCAGATGGTGACTCGAATTCCTGAATTCAAGAAAAGCATGAAAGTACATGTCTAAGATGTACCAAAGGAAAATCTTATGAAAGTACATGTCTAAGATGTACCAAAGGAAAATATTACGAGGGGACCATTCCCCTCATGTAGCAAGTCCACAGGTTTGGAACAAAACGAGGGGTTTGAGATTCATGATCAGGAATCTCATGTGTGCAGGTGGAAGAAAGCCCTCTATGGCTTGAAGCAAAACACCCCGGGTTTGATATGAGAGGATCGTTGTTAGATGAAGATGAGATTCACTAAGACTAAATCCAATCCAAACCTTTGTTTGAAGGTTGTGGATGATAGACCTCTCATGCCAACACCTTCTGAGGATGACCTATTTCTCAAAGGTGCAAACCCTCTCATTTATAGAAGTAAGAGGGAGTTGGATTCCGAATGTGGAATGATAAACTACAAGCCCGTGACTACCTCAAGGATCTTAACTTTCAGAAGTTATATTGTAGTGATGCCGGACTTGATTTGGGAAATGCCTCTGAGTTTCATAAACTCATTTGCATTGATGTTCTTGGTGAACTTCCATCCAGACATATGTTTTGCAGTTAGCATGATGAGCTCATATATGGTTGAGCCTCACTAGATTGGTGCCAAGAATCTTCTGAGATATCTTTGAGGCACAATCTCTCATGGATTGAAATACATTGCCAGAAATATGAAGCTGCATGATTATTCGAATGTTGACTGGGTAGGCAGTGTGGAGGATCACTAGAGCACTTCTCAATGTTGGTTCTCTTTGGGTTCTGCTTCGATATCATGGATGAGCACGAAGCAGAAGTCGGTTGCTATATGCACTGTTGAGACCGAACACATAGCTACGAGTATGAACTCGTGTGAAGCTACCTGTTTGTGGAAGCTCTTCAATGAGTTGTTTGTACACATGATGGATACCACCGCGATCTACTGTGTCAACCAGAGGGGGATTCAATTGTTGAGGAATCTCGTATTCTATGATTGCTCCAGCGTATAGACATCAAATACTACCTTATCTGGGATATGGTACATCGATGAGCAAGAAAGCTCCATCGCATTGGGACTGATGTGCTAGTCGCAAACATTCTGTCGAAGCCCCGAGGAAAGGTCAAATTTGTGACTTTCCAGAACGACTTGGAGTCGTTGAGAGACCTTCTTATAAGGGTCCTACATGTTGCATGCATTGAGATCTAGGAGCTCTGAGGGGCTTGGGATACTTACTGGAGAAACACACGACCATAGGGCGACTCACCCTCCCCTAATGGTGAGCTGTGTACACGGTGAATGGCTCAGCCTTCCCCTGTGATACCCCGAGGCGACTTTGGGACAGGATGATTAGTTCTCCTATCGAGGCATCCTACCCATGCAATCTAGGACTCATGGGAAGTACCTCTCATCTGATCAATGAGCAGGGAAATGGGGTTACAAATCATAGTAGTACTATCGATGTACGCATCGTTGTATCTGTCGTACTCGCTATGCTAAGATGACCTCCATTGATCTAGGATCAATGAAACTGATCTAGCATAAGTATGAGTGGTTTGAGACACTCTCTTTTGATATTGATCTAGGATCAATGAAACTGATCTGGGATCAGTATGAGTGGTTTGAGACACTCTCTCTTGATATTGATCTGGGATCAATGTAACTAACTTTGGGTCAGTAAGAGTGACATAACTCACTCTCTTTTGGAACTGATATGGGATCAGTAAGAGTGGTATGACACACTCTCTTCATATGGAACTGACTTTTGGTTAGTAGAGAATGGTATGAGACATTCTCGATCAATTCTTCTTCTTCATGGTTCAGTAGAGCAATGCAGGGCATTGATGGCAGAGATAGTACAGTCTGGCAGATGGATCAGTGGATGGAGTTCTCCCTAGTTGAGAGGGAGTGTTAAAATTGGAAACTAGGGCCAAACTCCATGTGGGTCATCTTATTTATGGCAGCTGATATTTTTCTTGGACTCCTCTCATCAAGAGGTGCAGGATTGATCTAAAGATCATCCGATTCCGATAAGTATTCATGGAGATATGAATTTATTTGTGTTATGGGATAATTCATCAAGGTCGGCCAGCAACCAAAAAACCCCCTCATGTGCTCAACATTTAGTATAAAAGGAGGTGACTTGATAGTCATTTCTACACACACTTCACTCTTGATTTCTCTCCACTTGTTTTGGGTTTTAGTGGCAAGAGGAATCTAAGAGGAGGAAACCCTAGCTGCAGTCCTAAGGAGAATGCCCTAGCCGCAGTACTTAGGAGGATGCCCTAGCCGCAATTCAAGGGAGGAGACCCCTACTTCTATACACTGCCCAACCTGCCCTCTACACTGCCTAAAGAAGAGATATAGCAGGCCTATTCTTGCTGCCCAAATACGCAGGTGCCCTAGCCGCAGTTAGGAAGACAAGCCAGCGAGTTTGAAGGGACATTTTCAAGTAACTGAGTGTTGGAAGGAGGGCCGAAGTACCATGCTGGAGGGCCGAAATAGTAAGGGGCTAATCTGGGCTAGTAGACGCAGGGATTCCTCCTGAAACAGGCTGAGTAAGGGATTGTTCTGTTGTGATTAGGACACAGGCCTGTAGGTGTTGTTTTGAGGGTCAAACATATAGTTGTAGGTGCCTCCTCAAGCAGTAAGGTCACATAACTTGAAGAGGAAAGGAGGCCGCATAATTTAAGGTGTGTTTTGGGCATGACTATTGGGTTGTTGTAGGTTACAGTGGGAGCCCTAACCAGTGACCAAAACACTGCCTATAAACTTATGTGCAGAAGTATGGTTCATAGTGCAGCAAGATACATGGGACAGCAAAGTTTCATATTGCAGTAAGATACAATGGGACAGTAGCAATGAAATGTGGCAGCAATGGCACAATGGGACAGCAACAATGACATGTGCAACAATGGCACAATGGGATAGTAGCAACAGCAAGGTGCAGCAAGCACATGGTGGCAAGCATGGTGCTGCAAGCACACTGGGACAGCAGTATGGTAAGCAAGGTGCAGCAAGCACATGGGACAGTATGGCAACATGGTGCAGCATGCCACATGGGACAGCAGTGTGGCAACATGGTGCAGCAATGGCACATGATGTAGTACAATGATGGGTACAATCATGATTGGTGAAGCATGATGAGATGCAACATGGTGCAGAACAATGAGGTGCAGCATGATGATGAGCAGCAGCACAATGATAGGTGCAGAATGGTGATGGAGTCACCTGGGAGAATTAGTTGAAGCAGCATGTCTTCAATTGAGTTCAACTGCCTCATGTATCATCTACTTAGAGATGATCTATGCTCTTATTTAGATAAGTCAAAGTGTTGAATTTTGTTGTAAATGTACCATCTCTCTCTCTATCTCCCTGTTGAACTATTGAAGAACATAAAAGAAGAATTGATCAAGGGTTCCCCACATTGGGGTTTGTCCCTGGCTAGCGCCACATCTTGTGTCCTTTTGTCTTGGCTTGTCTTCTGCGATTTATGTTTATGTTCTATTTGCAGTTTACTTTAATGCTGATGTGATTGCTAATATGGAAAAGATATTGAGCTAACTGTGAAAATTGAATTAAATTGCTCTAAGCATATAACATACCTGAACTTAACAGCTTGTCAACAAAACTTGTATTATTATAACATTATTTTATTTTTGGGGCTCATGTAGGCCAAGGAGGCTAATTCGAACTCCTGAGTTGTGTATAAATACAAGTGAGATGAGCTCATTTGTTCATCATCACTTTGGTTGGGACCTCTTATCTCTCTTGAGATTTTCGCACTTTTTCTAGAGGGTGAATTGGAGCTTTATGGATGAGCTTTGATGTGTGGATATTGGTCGTTGGGGGTCCAACAAAAGATTATAAGAAGAATTCGATGGGTAGATGGAGAACACACACACTTGAGATCGATTTCCTTGGAGAGTTCGATTTTCTAGAGAGTAGCAGCAGTTTCTAGAAGAGTTTGAGTTTCAGAAGGGAAGTAGAGACAGAGAGGGGCAGGTACAGTGAGGCCGGAGGAAGATTTTCTAGATCCGGTGAGTACTTTCTAGAGAGGCCGAGATTTTCTCCAGGAGGATGCACAAAGGCAGCACAAAAGCTTCAAAAGGGCAGTTCAATTTTGTTGGAATGAGACATTTTCAGTTCCAGAGGCCGGAAAGTGTTTCCTGAGGGCCGAAGAAGTCTTTTCCCAATCAACAACAGGCAAGACGACTAGATTGGCAGTGGATTCAAGCAACACGTGTGGCAAGCAGCTCTAGAGTGACGCAAATCCTGCGCAGGACCAGTTGGACAACTAGCTTTTTCAGGGGCAATCAAGTGTCAGGATTGCTCGGAGAGAGAGTAATTTCACTCAAATAATTTTTTGCTAGTACTTCCTCTGCAGGATTGCCATCTTTTGAAATCCACATTGTACTCAGATTATTTCAATGTTGCTTAATAATATAAAACCCTCAGTTGTTACACCGGTTTCCCAAGTTTGGTTTTTCGGAGACATTTGTCCAAAAATAATATTGTCAATTTTTATGTGTGTCCTAGTATATTTCTCAGTTTCCAACGATATTATTTTCCGCAATATTTTTCTGAAGATTGCAATGTGTTTATTTCGTTGTTGTTGTAGCAATAAACTGCTAATTTAATTAACAGTTAGAAGAAATAATTCCAATTGTTGCAATAGGATTTCAGTAGTGAAATTTTCACATAAAAAGTGTTAGCTTAGAATAGAAGAATGTAGTCAGAAAATTAATAATTCAGGTATTTTTTTGGACATTTTTTAACTTGGATGATGAAGATCTAGAACTATAATGAATCAATAACAACACACCTACCCATTATGTTTAAAAAGAAAAAAAAGATTATGGGCATTGTTTTTATGGTTAAAGTGCTTGGTATTATACGGTAGTTTTCTTTCCCTGCGTTAAGAGAGTCTTTAAGGGGATTTCCTCCGGGCTGGAACATTCAGCAAATGATAAGGCAAGAAAATGGGATGATCATTATAATTGCTAGGGATATTGCAGCATTGCAATCCCAAGGTTTTGCATGGCTAAAAGGTCCCCTTCCCCATAAGTGATAAAATGGACCCAGACGGCACCCAAGACATAAACTTTAGGTAAGCATTATACACCCTGTAGTGAGGTACAACGTAATGTGGTGTGGTATGCACATCAGTAGGTATGCCATTTGACACCATAGAGACAAATATATATATTGCAGTGTACATCACTGCAAAATGCTATTGCTCACCCAATACTTGTAATATTGGTAAAGAGCGTCAACGATTCCTACCGTTCAAGATGACAGCAAGTTCAAGATTAGAGCCAAAAAAAACCCACAAACCATGACACCAAATCTCCCGTTTTCCATCTGCATATTTGATTCCATACTTTGTGGCTAATTGGACTTTGTCTCTTACCCCTTCAATGGCCTGCAATTGCAAAATAAGTTAAGGTCCATAGAAATTCTATCACTTGGCCAAGCTATATAGCACTCGTTGGTAATTCTAAGGAAAATAGAAAACCCATGAGAAGGCATGCCGTCCCACCTTTCCAACGAGGACTTCGTTGGTAAAGGGGCCATAAATGTCCGAAGTATCGAGAAAAGTAATGCCTCTGGAGACGGCATGGCGGATGAGAGATATCATTTCTTCGTCGGGCTTTGGAGGGCCATAGAAGGCAGACATGCCCATGCAACCCAACCCCTGCGCTGATACTTCTAATCCTTGCGACCCCAAACGCAATCTACGAACTGTTGATGCTGCTGCTAATTGTGCCATTGTTGTTGTTCTGCAGTCACTCTATCCCCTTTTCCAAATCAAATCACAGCAAATGTTGATCCTTCGACTGTGGAGTGTGTCTATTTATAGATTGAACGCAATGAATAGTTAACCATAGTCTTGAGGACGATTCACCTAATTCACCGATGCTGACCAGCTTCATGTACACCACGATCATTGTGATTCACTTTCCACGGACTGGTCAATGAAGGCGATCCAATTTTGGAGCTGTCTTTTAGTGTGATTTTTTGGACTTTCCGATGATAGTAAAAATTGAAGTTAAATATTGATTTTCTTTATTTTTAAACTTGTTTTTTAATGGTATATATGGATTTACTTTTTTTTAGTGTATATATGGAGTTAGCAAATTTTTAGATTTCCATTGTGGAAGATTAGTTATCAAAATTGTGATTTCAATAAATTCTAGTCAGAAAATAATACAAACTTAAAAAAAAAAACAAAACTCGTCAAATTTTTGTAAAAAATAAAAATAAATTATAATTATGTTCAATCACAAGCCGATCAACATTTCTTTCAAAAAAAATGAAGAGTCCACCAACTTTCCGCAGTAAGCAATTGGCAACCATTTTGGACAATTTACATCAAAAAATAATTCTGAAAATCCCAAACTATATACATTGACTAGGCCTTAGTCTAAAAAGTCACAATTTCCCTTTAAAATAATTGGGTATGATTTCTAAAATTTGCCGATTTTGAAAATCTAAGTTAATAGTGAAAATAATAGAAATTTGGATATGATTTCCAAACAATTTGGAGCTTTTGAAAATCTAGGTTAACAGGAAATCTAGGTTACTTCTGTCAAGCTTTAGGATTTTGGATGCCCCAGGGATTCTTGATGGATACTTAACCCATTACCGCCTTAAAAATTATTTAAACACTCTCACAGTGAAATTTTTTGAAAAAAAATTGTAGAATTCCCCAGAAATCATTGGTCCTGACAATGCTCATTTGGCCATGCTAATATATATATATATTCAATGGTTGAATGGAAATATAGCAATTATAGATATATATAAAAGAAAGAAAGAAAGAAATTATTTTAACGTCCACGAGGCTAAAGATAGCATATGGGACAAGTATTCAACCCTTTTCTGTGAAGTTTCAAAATAAATGCTCTCAGCTTCTCGACAAACTCCTCGCTAAATAGATATCCCAAGAGCTAGCTGCTAGCATATCTGCATAATTTTCCCTATTGTCTTTGAAGGCCTCACATTCTAAAATGAAATGTTTTTCTGTTTCCACTTTTCCGGAAGAACAAAAATAAATACTCTTTCCTCCCACACTTCTTTTGGCATTTTCTAGCGCCTTGTTTCATAACGGAATTTATGAGAATTAGTCCTTAACTGAGAAATAAGAATTTTGGCTCTCCAAGAGATATTGGTCTCTATGTATGCTTTTGGTTGATGACTATGAGTGGGATTAAACACTTCAATATAGTACTTTTTCTTTCTTCCTAGCTCCTTATCCCAGGTACGTTTGTGGAACTTTTCCATAACAAAAGCTTTTATCTCTTTGTTGTTTATGGGACACGCGTTCAAGAAAATACCCCATTTACTAAACCATTTGTTATTTTGATGCATCCAATTCTTTTTTCTCTTGCACAATCTGTGATTAAAGACAACCTTAGGCCATCTACCCTCTTCCATTTGCTCAATTTTTTTAAATACCTTATGACTTGCACCATAGCAATTGCTTCAATAGGAGCAGTCCCTGTTTCACTTAACAATATAGCATAAGGAACGACACTTTTAATCTTGAATTTGTTTGTAATCAAACATTTCTGAATTTTCTCAATTTGTCTCCACTGCATGTCGGACGTACTGTTGGCGCATAGTTCACAACCACATAGAATCACTAGAAGCCCAAAAAGAGTTTGAGTGGGTTTCTAGTCCCATAATTCTGCCTCTCTACACCTATTTTGAAAAGCATAAAATGATTTCCAACCCCCAAAAGTTCTTTTCTTTCTACAACCATTCCAGCTTAGATTTTTGTTGAAGTCAGTTCCGAGATATTTGTAATCTGCAACTTCTTCCAGAGTGTTGCCTTCAAAGTAGAACTTATGTTGGTTATGTTTTCTTTTCTTAGAGAAAACCACTACTTTCTTTTTGTTGATATTGACTTGCATCCCCACACTTTTACAAAAATGCTCAAGGGATAGTAAGTGCTCTTGCAAACCAATGGTTGATATATATTCAATGGTTGATTGGAAATTATCAATTTCTCCATATATGCAATCGCTAATAAGCCATATATATCGAAAATACATAATTTAACCTAAGACCAAAAAATCACTAGAAACTAGAATTTGAATCCCAACCCCAACAAAAGGAGCCTATCCTTCCTATGTTATTTTTGGCTCACCCGTGCGAAGAAAAGAAGTTGTCTACCAACAAAGTACATTAACCTCGAGACTAGAATCAAGCGATTTTTTTCATGACAATAAAAATGTTTGAATCTTATTTTTATGGTGTTTTTTATTGTGGAAATGAATTCATCCCCATAAAAATAGTCAAAATCTTGAAACTTAACAGATTTCCAAAAAAATTACTAAATTTTTACCAAAATCTCACTTGAAAATCAATTATTTTCAAGGCCAATTTACTCCTTTTTAATACCACGCTAAAAGAAAATGGTCGTTTCAACAAAGCACGCATCAGTGAAAACGTCATAAACAAAGGTTGCGTCAGTGAAAACGTCATAAACAACGCTGACATTATTGCAAACGTCATATTTCAACATAATATTTATTCTGTTGTCAGAGAAGCTTTAAAATATAATATGTACGGACGGATGAACAAGATTGTTGGCACTTTTTGTGCATATTAATATTAAATTATGCAGTTGGTGGGTTTTTCCGGTCGAAATCTGGCAGGAATTTATTGGAATCGCAAGTTTGATAGCTAGTTTCTGCACAATGAAAACGTCCCATGGGTTTCCAGGGTGCTGAATCCAAATATGCAGTTAAAAAACCATTTTAACTGCAACAAATCAAGATTTAACCTGAATTTCTTCTGCCGGATTCCGTCACTGGAATCTCCAAAAGTCGCATTATAGACAACTCCTTAAATTATTCAGGGGTGGTCAATTTTTTAGTGGGATAATTTTAAATGAGATTGTAATTTTTTATTATTTAAAATATGATTTTATTAGTTAAATAAATTTTTAATTTAAAAAATATATATAATGATTTTAATAAATATTTATTTTATTACAATAATTGAATTAATTTTTTTATTCTGTAATTTTAGTGGATAATTTTAAATGCGATTGTAATTTTAATTATTTAAAATATGAATTTATTATTTAAATAAATTTTTAATTTTTAAAAAATTATATAATGATTTTAATAAATATTTATTTTATTAAAATAATTGAATTAAATTTTTTTGTTTTATTATAAAATTATAGTTATATTAAAATAATTTTATTTTAAATATATCGATGATGATGATAATTAACGTTCAATAAGACCAAATTTTGGTCTAACGAATTATTTAGTTTGATTTAAGATTTTATTCTTATGCTCAAAAAGTTTGGAGAAAAATCTCTCGAGCTCACTATAATTTTGACATCATAAAAGGCTAGGAAGGTCAGTATTGCAACAAAGATTATGAAAGTGATATTTAATGTGGTTGTACGCGGGGCACTCTAAGAGGAAGTGATTTTCATCCTCGATGCTCATATTCTCACAAAGATAGCAGATCCTTTCCATCCATGGTGTTTTAGGAACTGCCCAACGACCCGTTTCACTATGGAGCTCATGAGAGTTCGTTCTAATCTTGGCTATATTAATTTTCTTCTTTGAGCTAGTTAAAACAGAGTGATACTTTTGATCTTCTAGGGTGGGGTTGATGACCTCCTTATAATATCTTAATTTTCTTTTAGCCGCTAAATCTTTCTCACACCACATTTTTTCTTTGAACTTAGAAGTAACAATATTTTTAATGTTATTAATGTTTTGCAATGCAACATTCTCGTTGATCTCCCAATGGTTTAACCAAGCCCTGGTGTCTTTATACCAACCTCGTTTAAGCCTTAGGTGGTTTTGGCTGGAATTTAAAGCTAGCTTAGGAAGCCTATGGTCTCCTATGTCATTGATTTTGTGCTTGTACAACAGAAGCCTAGTCACAGCTAGGCTCTCGATAGGGGAAAGACCCACTTCTATAAGCAGAATAGGATAGGGTGTATTTCTTTTAATTTTGAGGTTATACGTTATAAAACACTTCTGGATTTGCTCAATCTTTCTCTAGGATTCTCTAGAGATGTTGCATCCCCAAACCTCACATCCATATAAGATAATAGGAGTGACTAAAGTTTCAAAGAGGAACTTCTTTCTATCCCACATTACGAGGTTTGTCGTTCTACAATTATTTTCAAGACCAAAATAAGCTTTCCACCCCCCATTAATCCTTTTCTCAATGTTGTAGTTCTAGTTGAGCTTGTGACGAATATCAATTCCTAGGTACTTGTAAGAAGACACTCCTTCCCAGTTCCTATTGCCATACATAAAATTAGCGTAAGTGTTCTTCTTGGATTTGATAATCATAACTTTTGTTTTGTCAGTGTTAACAGTGATACCCATGGTAGAGCAGAAATCCTTAAGAATTCTAAGTTTCTTATCAAGATCAAATGGGCACCTTGCAAGAAGAACAATATTTTCAGCATAGAGAAGAAGGATGATGACTATCCTAGCTAAAATCGTGCCAACACAGCCTGCTTCCTCTAAACAACCTTCTAGCTTGTTGATGTAAATTCCAAATAGGGTAGGGGAGAGGGGGAAACCTTGTTTAACTTTAATATTACACTTAATATCTTTCGACCACTCCTCATTGCTCTTTAACTTGGCAATTACATTCTTGTATAACCTTATAGCGGCAGCTCTCAACTCGAAAGGAACCTTTAACTCTTCTAATCTATTACATAGGTTGTTTCTAGGAACCGTATCGAAAGCTTTTCTAAAGTCCACAAAGCAACAAAAGAGATTGGATTTATCATTGTGGCATTCCTCCACAATGATCCTAAGCATAACGAGGTGGTCCGTTGTTGAGTACTGCCTTCTAAAACCTGCTTGGCCTTTAGCCCGCTTACCTTCACTTTCAAGCCATATGCTCAACTTATTTTCCAAAATAATACCATATAACTTGGCTAAGAGAGGGTTGATCATAATTGTCCGATAATTAGAGGGGTTATTTGTATCCCCACTTTTAAAAATAGGGATAATGAGGCTCCGAGTCCATGGTTTAGGGAACCCTTGCTTGACTGCTTGATTGAAAAGCTTGTGGATGTGGGGGATGAGGACAGGACCTCCAATTTTTAAGATTTCCTCCTAGTAACCTTCAATGTCCTTAACTTTCCCATTTTCTAGGCATTTAACCCCAAAATCAATGTCTTCTAATGAGAAAACTTCTTTCATTGTGTGTAGGGTTTCAAAGTTGTCCATAACATTTGGATAAATCTTTTTAAGATAGGAATTCCAGTCGTGTAAAGCAATTTTATTATTATCTTTAGTTTTCCTAGTTAGAATCTGCCTCCAGAATTTCTTAGGAGCTACCTTAGAGAGGTGTAAGAGATTCTCTTGTCTTTTACGAATATACTACATTTTTTTCTTTTTAGTTAGGGCTTTGTATATTTTTATCTTGCAATTTTAATAGATTCATCAATAGCTCCCTTAATTGCTCTCCTCACACTTTTATAACCTTTGTCATACCATGGGTTGGTTTTGCTATTTCTTTTATTACTTGAAACTTCAATTGAGAACTTGTTAATAGAATATGAGAGGGTTGTGGTAAAATTATGATAGAGGTTTTTTATGTTGTCTATACTAGATAAAGGAAGCAAATTAGTTTTTAATTCATTTAGAGAGAGAGTTTTTATTTCTATCAAAGATTAAATAGTTATTAAAAATGTATTTTGAAATAATTACATTTTGATTTTTGATTCAATGTTTTGAATTATTTATTATGGTTCATCCTCAGGACAAGGATGAATGACAATAAATAGTTCAAAACATTGACTTAAAAACCAAGATGTGATTATTCTGAAATACATTATAACGATATAAATCACAAAACTTTGAAATTATATATTAAATTGATTTTGAAATTTTAAAAAATATCATTATTATCCATTATTTTTATATTGATAGTGAGAGCCACATTATTGTTCTAAATTATATAATTAATTTTAAAATATTAAAAAATATTATTATTATCCATTATTGGGAGCCATATTATTATTCCAAATTATATTCCACGCTTAATGAGTTCAACAATGTTGATTTAATAAAAATGTATTATATTCCACGCTTAATGAGTTCAACAGTGTTGATTTAATAAAAATGTTATCTATGTTTTTTATTAAAAATAAGTTTTTATTTATATGACAAATAAGAATGGGATTTTTTTTTGTGTTTAGTGATATTAAATTTATTTAATGTAATTGTAACTTGATTTATGGAATTTGAAATGAAAATAATTAAATTAAATTTAGAATTTATCATGAATTTAAATTCACATCAAAATTAGTAATTTTTAAATTTTTTATTTTTCAATTTACTAAATTCATAGAGTTTTGGATTGACGGTGAATGATTGTTATGTTAAGTCACTTTACTTGAAAAGGTTAATGGTTCAAATCCCTTGTGGGTGAGGTGCTCTACAACCTAGTGTGGGGAAGATGTTTTATGGGAGACATAGAGTTTGGGGTTAAACAACGCACATAAAGGGAAATCTAAGGACATCGAAGGTTACAAAGCTAAAATGTTAAAGATTAAAACGCCTATCCCTTTCATACACAACCTCTTCAACCTAGAAGGCAAGTAAGGTTTTCTTAAACCTAGACTCAAAGCCTCATCAAATCTATCTTTAAAAGTGGTGAAAAAGCAATCCCCCTAATTATAGGACCATTATGATTAGCCATGTTTTAGTGAAGTTATATGGGATTATTTTGGAAAGAGATCAATGTATGGCTAGAATGCCACGGAAGAAGAGTTAAAGGTCACACCAAATTTCAGAGTTATCCTTCAATTGTGGATCACCTTGTTACCCTTAATATCATTGCAAAGGAGTGTTGAATAATAAAATCAATATTCTATGTTGTTTTATTGAATTTAGAAAAGCTTTTGACACATTGCACAATATTAAGTTTTGGAACAAGCTAGAAGAACTAAAAGTTCCTTTCAAGTTGAGAGTTGTCAAAGTAAGGTTATACCATAACATTATTCCAAAGTTTAGGAACACGAATGACTGGTCAAAAGAAATTGATCACGAATGATTGGTCAAAAGAAATTGATTGTAATATAGGAGTCCAACAAGGTTATCCCGTATGTCCTATCCCTTTTAGCATCTATATTCACAAGTTACGAGATTGTTTGGAACAAGCAGGTTGTGTTAGATCGAGTCTGGCTGGTATATTCATCATCCTTCTTCTTTATCTTGATGATATAGCTCATGCCTTGAGTAGTCTTTTTTGAGCAAGCAACTAGGAATCCTCAAGTAGTTCTAATCTAATACAAGTATGCTTGTTAACACTAACAAAATGAAGGTTATGATAATTAAATCCAAACATGTCATTTACAATAATTCTATGTATAATCCCAATAAATTAGAGGAAGTTCCTTCATGCAAATATCTTGAAAACAATATTCATTAAAAGCTAACTAAAACTATAATTCACGACCTTAAACATTGATTCTCCCTAGTGGCTATTTCATTTTAGTGTGATTTTTTTTTTCTTTTTTATCAATTCCTCCTCCCCAACTTCCCGCCTTTTATTAATCAATATCATTTTTAATAATCATTATACATTAATTTAATTTTCTTCATTACATTTTCTTTATCTTTTTAATCTTCCCCTTTCATTTTTTAATTTTCTCTCTTATTATTTCTTTATTCATTGAGTTAGTTAATAAAAAATTATTCTTTTAAAATCATTAACTTACTATTATTTATTTAATGATTGAATTACTTGATAATAAAAAATATTGCTTTAAGATTATAAACTTATTATTATTAGTCAATATTTTAAAATTTAAAATTATATTTTTCAATTTATATGAATTGATCATAATGTGTTTTTCTTTAGCGTTTTCTTAATTCTATATACTCACTTTTTTCCAATCATTTTTTGTTAGGGAGTTGTCTTTAATGTGGTTTTTTAGACTTAGTGTCTGAATTTAGAGAAAATCTTGATTTGTGTTATTTAAACTGGTTTTTTTACTGTATATAAAGATTCAGCGCCCTGAAAAACCTTAGGGCACTTCAATTGTGCAGGTGTTACCCATCAAACTTATAATTTCAATAAATTCCTACTGAATTTTAGAGAAATTAAAAAAAAAAAAAAAAAACCGCAGCAAAAAACTTCTCAAAAAATCTCATTTTGTTTTCCATATCCACCCTAAAGACACTATACTCAATCTACCTGCACAGTAACGATATCCAAGAAAAGTAATGCCCCTGGAAACGGCATGGCGAATGGGAGATATTATTTCTTCATCGGGCTTTGGAGGGCCATAGAACGCAGGCATGCTCATGCAACCCAACCCAACCCCTGTGCTGATACTTCTAATCCTTGCGACCCCAAGCGCAATCTGCGCACTGTTGATTGTGCTGCTAATTGTGCCATTGCTGTTGTCACTGCACCCCCTGTTCCAAACCACAACAAATGTTGTACGTTCGACGGTGGAGTGTGTGTATTGATGGATTGAACGCAATGAATAGTTAACCACGGTCCTTAACCACAGTCTTAACGACATTTCACCCCATTCGCCGACCCTGACTAAATTCATATAACACGATCACTGTGATCCCCTTTCTACCGACTGCTCAATTAAAGGCGATCAAATATGTAGGATATATAATAAATTAATTAAAATTATGGTCAACAAACACGAGGGTCAGCATTTCTAGAAAATGGAAAAATTTACGATAAATGAACGACTCCGGTGAGAGGGCGGGTCTACTTTCTCAACGCAGCCAGTAAGTAATCTAGCATCTTTTTTTTAATCGGCAGTTCAGTATTATAAAGGGAGTTGTTTTTAGTGTAATTTTTTGGAGATTCCGGTGACAGAATTTAGTAAAAAAAATTGAGGTTAAATTTTGATTTGTATTATTTAAAATGGTTTTTTAATTGCATATTTGGATTCAGCGCCCTGAAAAACTCTCAGGACACTTGTGCAGAAATTGCTTATCAACCATGCCATTTCAATAAATTGCTGTCAGGTTTTAGAAAAATTTGACCGGAAAAACCCACCTAAAAAGCTTCCAAAAAAATCTCATTAAAGACAACTATTTATAAAAATCCATGCGTGGAGAGATATGTACTCTATCGAATATGAAGGGCCCCAAAGCTCAAACTATATATACTGAATCAAGCTGATATATATATATATATATATATATTATGATGAAATATAATATTTATGATGAAGGTTTAAAATATAATATTTATGGATGGATGAATAAGATTGCCGGTGCCTGTTTTTAGCATAGCATATTAATATAAGAGTAGTTTTTAGTTTTTAATTATTATTTTTGGGGTGAATTTTTTATAATTAAAGTGTTTAATGAGTTTTTGAGAGTGTCGAATCTATATAGTTAAAAATTAGTTTAAACTACACAAATTAATATTAAATAATTTGTTTTTTTCTTTTCTTTTTGTAAGTCAATGATCTTGAATTGGTGTAATATACCAAGGAATAAAGGATTTGAATTGGTGTCATATGCCAAGAAATGCTTTGTTTTTTTTTCCTTTTTAAGTCAATGATCATAAAGAATTTGAATTGGTGTAATATACCAAGGAATAAAGGATTTGAATTGGTGTCATATGCCAAGGAATGCTTTGACAATCCATTCAAAACTTTGTAGGCATATTAAATAGTCTAGTTTGTATAATTAGTTTTTAGTTTTATGGTTCAACTTAAGTGATATAATTTTAGATAAGTTTGTAATATTTAATTATTTAAAATATGTTATTAATATATAAATAAAATTTTAACTTTATAAAAATAATACAATTTAAATATGTGATTTTAATAATATTTATCTAATCAAATAATTGATTAAATTTTTAAATTTTATTATATATTTATATTTATATAAAAACAAATTTATTTATTTGTGATGATGATAATGGTGGTTAACGTCCACTGAGACCAAACTTTGGTCTTTGCAATGAAACTTAAGTGATGTAATTTTAGAGAGATAATTTTAAATAAGATGGTAATTTTTAATTATTTAAAATATGTTTTTACTATATAAATATATTTTTAATTTTATAAAAATAATATAAATTGATTTTTATAAATATTTAGCACATTAAAAAAAAATTATTATAAATTTATTTTAAATATATTAAATTTATCGCATTGGTCTTAATAGATGTTAATTATCATTATCATTATCATTATTAATTATCTTTGAATTGATAGTGGAGCTATATCAATTGATTATTTGTGTATTAATTATCTTTGTATTTGTAAGATGTCAAAAATGTATTGGATCTTTTAAGAGAAAAACAGAGTGAGGCAAAACTCAAAAAATGTTTGTTTAAGAAAGAGTACATCCAATGCCATGAATTTTTATTCCAATTTCAAGGATTCATGTAGTTCCTACGAAACAATGCTCAAAGAATGGGCAATGGCCACTAATGTAAAATAAAATAAAATAAATCTTGAAAGGCATAAATTCCATAGGAAACTCATATGTCTCTATTCTTCAATTGCTCTTTCCAAATCAACTTATAAAAAGTACCAAGTAATTCCACTAATCAAAGAAAAAAAACTTCCAACTGTTGATGTTTGTAGCTTGGGCAGATACTTATGCACAGGCCTAAGTGTCTAGGCATGCAAAAGTCACCCAAGATCTCCTTAGAACACTTGATCTAGTGTGGGCAAGTTGCTATTGCAACTTAGGCTAAGTTAGACTTAGGAAAAGCATATAATTATTTTGTTGGCTTATTGAGCTAAAATAAACTTAGGAAAAGTATATTATTTACTTTAGTGATTATGGTTTAATCTCAACCCTACATCTCAAGTGAGGCGAGATCTAATCTCAATCGTCAATCACTTTGAAGATTAGGGTTAGGGATTTAGCTTAATGTAAAGTTATGCTAGGGAGGAGAACACATAATATACAACAACACAAGATTGAGAGAGGATTCTCAGTGAGTCTGTTGGATCCAAGGAAGGAGCATCAGGAGACCTAGATCAGCCAAGGAGGGTTGATCAGCTCGATCAGATCCATTGTTGTATTTAATTCCTCAACTGGGCCATTTTACCATGAAGGGAACCTATGTAAGTTCAAAGCTTAATGAAGAATTTGGATTAGGCAAGATCTGTGTGTCATTTTGTGATTAAGAATCGAGATTGGTAGATTTGCTTTCACTGAACTTTTTGCATTAGTAACCTAGCGATGCATTTAAATTAGTAGATCATTTTTTTGATAGGAATTTAAGTGTCAGGTGCTAGGCTTGCAAAAATCTAACATAAACATCTAGAAGACACAATTTTCTCAACACTTGTAATTTCACTCCTTGACATTCTATAACCTTTTGAAGCAGTGATAGATGCCTCCCAATTCACTAGCCAATTTTCTTAAGTAGGGATGGAAACTAATGGCATGTCTCTATAAATCTCCCATGCCAAGTTGAAATGTAGCATTTATAATGAGGAATCCATACCCTAGTTCAAGTACTTACCACTATCCCATGCCAAGCAGAGACGTAGCATTTATGATGAGGGATCCATACCCTAGTTCAAGTACACAAAGAAACTATTTTGCATACAAACAACCAAACATTGGAGTTGCTCAACTCCTTTAGGTTAAAATCCAAAAAACATTTCCACTTGAGATAGGCATCTTATTTGCAAGAATTCCACCTCATGATATAACAAGAAAGAAGCCACAAAAAAAGTGGCAAGCCTTCTCAACCACTCCCTCACATGTACACTTGTTAGTGTATTAGGCACCCCATGTAATCAAAGTTTGTTAGATATGATTTGTATAGCATATTGTGAGCCATTGGAGTGAATGTCATCCTTCTCAACATTTTGGCTGATCTTAAGATTCATTATGTGCTTAACATTAACAACCTAAAATTATGTTAGTGGATGAATAAAAAGAAGAAGGAAAAATTTATACACCCCCAAGATATTGTTACAAATGCCTAACATATTTTCCGAAAAGACACATCGCTAGATACTACGACAAGGGAAACAAGAATCAAATAGAATAAAACATACTTAAGTGATAGAAAACAAATCCTAACTTTGCAAGCTAAGTGGATCTATTAGGACACACCAAAGAGTAGTTTCCCCCTATACAAAAATATTGAGAACAAATTCGAAAGGAAAGATTCAGAAATAATGAGCACCTTGAGTGCAATGCATTGTATTGTAAATCTTAAGATCATCTTTGGTTGCATACTACATCACATGGTTTAGGTTCAACAATGATTAGGTTTGGTTCAAGTTTGAATTTTTTGATGAAGTTCACCATTATGTTATACACACACACACGCTTGGAAAGATTTGACTTTGGCATGGGGCAATGATTGTTAGTTAAAGGAAGAAACGACAAGGGAGATAATAGGGAGCAAATATGTATATATAGGTCCTTTCTCCTTGGCCTACTGGCACTCTTGATAGTTTCTAGTGGTATTCCTTCCTTGCAAAAGCACATCTGAAACATCTCCTCAATCCAATTCAATCTCGAGCTCGTTTTCTCCTCAAGTTGGTTGCCCGCTCAGAGATGTGTCGATCTTCCATCACTAAGTGATTTACAAGTTGTCACTCCAAAAGCCTTGTTGGATGAACAAATAAGAGTCAAGACAGAGTTACCCCAGATTGCATTCTATGATAAACCTAAGGGCCAACCGAGAGACCAGGTTCGTCGGCTCTTGGATGGGTGCTTTCACCCCTCTTGGCTTCTTTTTCTTGGTTTCCCAACCCACCATGGCCCTATCTATCAATGATTCTTCATATGATGGCATCATTCTCACACTCCAATACTGAGATATACCAACTTCTACCCTCACTCAACTCCCACCTCTCACTAACTTGTTGAGTATGATCTTGATATAGCTTCTAGTTTTTTTTAAAGTCTTATAGTGGAGTTTCCATTTCATATATATATATATATATATATATATATATATATATATATATATATATATATATATATATATATATATATATATATATATATATATAATTTTAAAATGAAATATAGTATAAAATAGCAAGAAATCAACATCAATAAACATAAAAAATGCTATCATGGACTTGGAAACTACAAGGATAGATTGCAAGCTTGAGTTGTGACATGAGGATATGAGCTTGAGCTATGGACTTGGTCAAATGGCCATGAGGTTCGATGAGGTTTGCCAAACCTCAAAAAAAAAAATAGGTTCGCCGAATTTCGAATCTCAAGGTTGAAGTTCAACAAACCTTGTGACATAGGTTGCATATGTCATAAAGAGTTTTCATTGCTAAATTTTGTGATTAGCAGAATTTGACAATCTCAACACCTTTGAACTCCTACATCTAGGTAACTTATAGTTTGTAACACTTGAGATTTCGTATAGGTTAATGAAAGGTGTCACTCATCTATGGGTAACCTACTTCTACAAACATATTCCATTTTTCCAAGCAATTTCACATATCTTTTCCAGTATAATACAAGCCCAAGGTGAATGAAAACACTACCTTATCTTTTCATGAGCAAGTTCTTCATTTGCTTTGGCTTGGCACTTTAGGATTCGTGCTTCAGATTTCTTCATTATGCTCCATATCTAGCCCATAAAACCAATCAATTCTAACCGAAAACTATTTCCTTAACATTTTACCCTATAATACATGTATCAAATCCTACAAAAGACTTTGAATTCCCCCTGCAAATAGATTGTAGATTGTAGTTGTGGAAAAATCACCTCTAAATGTGTGTGTGTGAGAGAGAATGTTAGAGAATGATTACTTTACCATTATGGGTTCACTGAGCTTTCAGATCATATTCAATAAAGGTTTCCTATACTTACATATTCATGGCAAGTTTGACTGAGTTTGAGAGGGCGGGTATATTTTGCTTGATTCTGTTGTGCGCCATTTGACTCAGTGACTACTAGTCATATTATAATGGCATTTTACCAAAAATGATTCAGTCAAATGATCTGTCTTAGTATTTGAGAAAATTGGTTTAAGAGATTATGGGCACATTGTTTTTGTGGTTTAAGTGTTTGGTATTTCACGGTGGTTTTCTTTACCTTCTTTAAGAAAGCCCTTAAGAGATCCCTTTAAGCTTGAACATTGAGCAAATGATAAAGCAAGAAAATGGGGTGCTCATTACAATTGATAGGGATATTGCAGCATTGCAATCCCAAGGTTTTGCATGGCTAAAAATCCCCCATTCCCATAAATGATAAAATGGACCTTGACGGCACCCAAGACCTAAACCTTGGGTAAGCATTATGCACTCTGTAGTGAGGTACAATGTGGTGTGGTATGCACATCAGTAGGTATGCCATTGGACATCATAGAGACAAATACATATACTAAAGTGTGCATCACTACAAAAAGGTATTGCTCACCCAATACTTGTAATATTGGTCAAGAGCATCAACAATTCCGACCATTTAAGATGACAACAACTTCAAGATGAGCTTAAAAAAACCCACAAATGATGACACCAAAGCAACAAAGAGGATGCTTTCACATCGACCCCTAACTGAAAAGAAAGGACATAAAGAAACTTTTAGAAGAGTCAATAGATGATATGCATACATATCGTGACTTTAATGGGGACTGTAATGTCTATTTGATGTTGGTAATAAATATATCAAATATCTTTAAGCTTGTCTCGCAGGCGGCACAAACATATGCAGGATCACCTCGAATCTCCTGTTTTCCATCTGCATATTTAATTCCAAACTTTGAGGCTAATTGGACTTTTTCTCTTATCCCATTAATGGCCTGCAATTGCAAAAGAAGTTAAGATCCATAGAACTTCTATCATTTTACCAAGTTATATAGCATTCATTGGTGAATGAATGAATGAAGGAATTTTAATGAAGTCCAAGAGACCCCGTGATCTAAGGGACCTAGACTCTAAACCAAACAAGACATCATAATCTCAGGTTTCCCTCTAAAATAACCTTTTTGCCATGAATCTTGATCAAGAAATTCGCAATTTTATGAAGCCTTGCTTCCTCAAACAGTTTTCTCAAATTTTTCACCTTTAAATTACTTTCAAATTGATTACGAATGTCCTCATAAGCCGCACATTCCACGATGAAGTTCCATTTGGTTTCTATCGCTCCTACCCTACAAAAGATACAAGTTCTTTCTTCCCACTCTCCTTGGGGGTTGCCCATCTACCTATTTCGCACCTAAGATGGTGAGATCTAATCCTCAATTGCTAGCAAAATTTTAGCCTTTCCCTTGATAGCGGCACTGAAATAAGTATTTTCATCATGTGAGTGAGATGGGTTAATTTTTTTGACATATAGCGCTAACTTTTCTGCCAACCTGTTTTTCCCACATGGAAGTTCTAAATTTTCAAGCACCCGTTTTTTCCTCTTTGGAATTAGGACAATCTTGCCAATTAATTCCCCATTTGCTCATCCACTTGTCATTTTACTTCCTCCAAGTTTTCTTCTTACGCTTTAGCTCCTCTACAACAATCAACTTGGGCCAATAATGTGCATCCATGCTTTCCACCTTTTTTAAATAACTTAACAAATGAATGATTGTTGAAGCCTCCATCGGGAACATTCCAGCCTCAACTAGTAGGATCTCATATGGGACCATTGATTTGACTTTGAGGTTACTAATGATTAAGTGCTTTTGAACTCTTTTTAGTTGTCTCCACTTGTGAATTGACATGCTTCTCCCCCAAACTTCACATCCATAGAGGACAATCAGGGTAACCAACACTCCAAAAAGAGATTTATTGCTTTTTCAGTCCCATAATTATGCTTTCCTACATCTGTTCTGAAGAAGGTAAGAAGCTCTTTAACCCCCTTTGATCCTTTTAGTTATGCACGTCTCCCAGTTGAGCTTGTTGTGAAAAATAATTCCTAGGTACTTGTACTCTTCCACTATCTCCAAGGATTTTTCCTCAAATATAAAGCTAAACTGCTGCTTTTTCTGCTTCAAAGAGAAGATCATGACTTTGGTTTTGCTACTGTTTGCTTGCATCCTGACCTCTTGACAAAAGAGCTCTAAGGCCTTCAAATGCTCTCTCAAACCATGAGAATATTTTGTAATTAGGATAAGATCATCAGCATACAAAGGTAGCTTCGCCACATAACCTGCCAGTGGAATACCCTCTCCACTGGTGTTGTTTAGCCATTCTTCTAACTTATTAATATATAGACCAAATAGAGTGGGGGAAAGGGGGCACCCCTGCTTGACCCCAATGTCACTACCAAAGCATTCCAAAAAGCCATCTTTAGTTCTGATTTTTGCACTAACTTTCTCAAAAACTTTATGGACAACAACTCTATATTCATTTGAGATTCCAAGCTCTTCCATTCTTCTCCACATATTATCCCCAGGAACAGTGTCAAAAGCTTTTTTGAAGTCAACAAAGCAACAAAAGGCTTCCCCATCCTGAATGTCCCATATTTGTTCGATGAAGTGCCTAAGAGTGATGCACTGATCAATTGTAGAGTGCTTTGGCCTAAAACCAGCCTTTCCTTTTGCTCTTTTACCCTCCTTTTTTGCCCAACTATTGATTCTATGCTCCATCATGCCCCCAAACAATTTTCCAAGAAGAGGATTGACCATAATAGTGTGATAATTAGAGGGATTATTGATGTCTCCACTTTTGTAAGGAGGGATAGCATCACTTGTTGTCCATTCACTTGGAAAATTATCTTGTGTAATCTTGTTGAAGATCCTTTTGATGATTCGGGCCAAGATCTCAACACCCCATTTTAAAAATTCTTCCTGTAACCCATTAAAGTCTTGGGCTTTACCACTTTGTAAATTCTTTATATCACGCTTGTCATCGTGTACTGAAAATAACATGGTTGTAGTGCTGATTATGGGGGTGATATGTTTCTATTGTTTTCTCTCATAGAGGAGCTTTTCATATTCCAACCAATGTGTATCTAATAAATTATTATCTATTTGCTTTCTCTTTTGTTGTAGTTCCTGCCAAAATCCTTTGGGGTTGTGCTTTCCCAAAGAGATTAATTCATTCCTTCTTGAAGTCACATAAATTTATGTTTTTGTTTTTATCAGATTTTTATACTTTTTCTTACTTTCTATGTTTGTCTCCTTCTCCTCAAGGGAACTTTTAGCAGCCTTGCACTCTTCATCATACCAAGGATTAGTTGGAAAAGTGTTTGATACCCTCTTCTTAGGTCAAGATCTTTTGCACGCCTTTAAGGCTTTGTAGATCAGAGGGATCAACATATTGTTTCCAATGCATTCTATTTTTGCATTGTCTCCCTTGTTTTTTGTGTTGTTTTTTCCCACTGAAAGTGTTGTTCTAGGGTAGCAACAAAGAGGTCTTGGTTTTCTTGATTTATGAGGATTATTCCATTTTCATGCCCTTTCTTATGACACTGTTGGGCCTGCCCTTCTTGTACCCCACATGTGCGTATGCCCAACTTAATATAGAGAGGCATATGGTCAGAATTCATCTCAATAGGACAAGCCTCAATATTGAACTCTAAAAAATTGCAAATAGAGCTATGAGAGCATATTACATAGTCCACCACACTTTGACCATTGTATGTTTTCACGTGATGCCACCGGATGTTGGCCAAGGTTTCATGCCATTGCAAATTACCATGTCATAGAGGCTACATAAGCCTAACAACTTAGCGCCAAAGTGTGAGAAGTCCTTTTCCACATGTGCTCTTCATTCTCCTCTAACCAAAGAGGATTGCTATCCAATTTCCCATCACTTCCAAACTGAATACACTGATTGTTTCTTGTCCCAGAATTAAAGTCATTGATTAGAACTATATCTCCTAAACTCCTGAAGGCAACAATATCTCTTTTTAAAGTAGCATAAGGGTCTTCTTTATCTAAATTTGTCTTCTTGTAGAAATTTGAGTTTTTTGGGGCAAAGTAACACACAACTAGCCTGAATGTTACTTTGTTGTATATTATATTTAGCCATATAAATTGCTTATTTGGATCCTCTTTTTCCACTTTCACTATTCCACTCCACATTTCTCTTATTAGAACGGTGATCCCTCCATGACCTTTCCCTGTACTAGTCTCTTCATTCCACACTAAAATTTTACTATATCCTTCGAATTATGGAACCCTACAACCATCATGCTCATGGGTTTCCGTAAGGATAATGGTGTCGTTCCCTTTTGATATGGGCACCAATCCCAGTCCTCTCCTCCACGAGTAACCTCTACAATTCCAACTCACCATGTTTAGATACCCTCGGGGAGCCCCGAATCCCTACTTTTTATTTGTTAATCGCTCACTGACTTGGGCTTTCCCATTTTTCAGCAACGCCCATTTTCCTGCGTCTCTTGCTGATTTCACTTTCTCCCATTCCTTCTTTCGCTTGTCTTGTTGTTCTAGTCTCAAGTATGTCTATCTCTTCCATTTTCTGCCTTCCAACCAATCCTATTTTCTTGTTGAATATAACATGTCCAATTCAACATGTCCTTGAGAAAATCCCTTGATAACATATATGTTCTTTCTTTTTCTCCATAGTCTTTCAAGCCCTTGATGATGACATTTGTGGCCTTGTCTTGCCTAGCTTTCTCTTCTCTTATTTGCCTCTTTATTTGTCTCTCATGGTTTATTTTTGCTCCGCCAATGCTTCCTTTACCACTTGAACCCAAGATTTAGCTTCTTCTATTTGTTGCTTTAGTTTTTTTTCCCTCATTTCCATGTTTGCAATTTTTTATTGAAAATATCTTCCATCTGATTTTCTCTACTATTTTTCCTTATCCCTCTGTCTTTTTTTTTCTACTAACTTTGTTTGCTCTAACTCTTGTTTCAGCATGATCAACTCTTGTTGCCCTCTTTCCATATTGTTTTGTAATCTTATTACCTGCTCTTTGAGAACCTTGTTTTCCCTTTCAAATTTCTCACTAGCCTCCAAAATTTATTTTAATTTGAGATCTTCATGAAGGAAACTAACACACATAACATAAACTCAATTAAATAAACACTTAGAAATATAGAAGCCAGACATGGCGGAAAAGGCCTCAGCCTTACAGCATTCCTCACATTCTCATTATTAATCAATCCAATATACAAAGAATGATAATAGTACAAATAAATACATGAGGAAGTTGGTCTCAAGATAGTACGTCTATCTTGGACAAACTTGGTTGAGATATTTTCTCAACAAAACACTAATCTAGGAGAACTAGTTGGAGAGAATCTCTCATCCTAACTAAACTCCCTAGTTTGAGGAACTAACTCTTAATTCTCAAGATTTGATTTATTTAATTATGATTTTTGGATTTATAATTGTTTTATTATGAGAGTGAGGCTAACACTTCATGTTGCCCTTTTAACTCAATATACTCAATTCTTTTTCTCATGCTCACGATTTCGCTTACATAGAGCTCTGACGACCACAACAATAGAGTGGTTGTGGCGTTGTATGTGTCCTTACTGCTCTCTTCTCTATTTGTTGGAGTAGCTTCACTTTCATTTTGCTTTGGCCTAGGTTTCCTCTTGTTTTGATAAGGTCTTTTTATTTTTGTTAATATCCCCATCTTGCTCTGCCTGCTCTTCTACTAACATATGCATTTTGGCATTAACAATTGTGTTGTTTTTAATTGTTTTTGGTAAGATCCAGGTGAGTTTTTTTCTCTGTGACTGTCTTAGCTTTTTGGCTTGTATGTGTCGTAAAATCCCCTTGTACTGCTTTGCATTCACAAAGATCAATCTCTCATTTATGCCAAATACATTGGCTTGAGAAAACTCTGGGAGAAAGGGATTCCAGTTCCCACTTGTATTCTCTGCAATAATGTTGGGATAGGGCTCCATATATCCTCTTGAGATTTGGAGATTGGGATTCCAAGATGGGCACCAGCCTTCCTCCAAAAGCATCCTTAGTACTGAACTCAATATTTGCATTTGATAATCTCCTGCTACATCGTGCTTGTTTGAGGTATTTTTTCTTAACTCTATGTTTCGTGGGTATTTAGTTTCCACCAAAACAAGCTTTTCTTCTACATTGGGCCCCCCTGTCCCCATGCTAGGTTATATTACCACTTTAATTGTCAATCACAAGAGGCTTAACCGAGTTTAAGGGGACCCAAGTTTGAACTGTTCTGGTTTTTGTTTGCCCATTTGAACTGTTCTGGTTTTTTATGCCAGTATGAAACACAAGCAATGAGCAAAAGCAAATAGTCTAAAAAGGAGAGAGGTGGGCCCGACCTGTGTTTCCTGCTAGGAACCAAACCTCGACTTGAGCGTTGTGTCTGACTGCTGCCTGGAACTTCGAGAACGTTGTCTACAACACCGCTTGATCGTTGCCTGAAACTATTGCTGCCTCCTTAGAGCTGTCGTTGTCTCCCCTAACTACTATCATAAACTATCGTTGTCTCCCCTGCACCAATTGCTATTCTCAAGACCGCCTATCGTTGGTCTCACTGGTCCAAAGGAAAACAGAAAACCCATAAGGAGGCCTATCGTCCCACCTTTCCAACGAGGACTTCGTTGGTAAAGGGGCCATAAATGTACGAAGTATCGAGAAAAGTAATGCCTTTAGGTACATCATGGCGAATGAGGGATATCATTTCTTTGTCGGGCTTTGGAGTGCCATAGAAGGCAAACATGCCCATGCAACCCAATCCTTCTGCTGATACTTCTAATCCTTGCGACCCCAAATGTAATCTACAAATTTTTGTTGTTGCTGCTAATTGTGCCATTGTTGTTGTTATATAGTCACTTTATCCCCTTTTTCAAAATCACGGCAAATGTTGTTCCTTTGATTGTGGAGTGTGTGTATTTATAAATTGAACGCACATAACAGTTAACCACATTCTAAATGACAATTCACCTAATTCGCCGATCCTGGCCAAATTCATGTAACACGATCACTTTGATTCCCTATCCACCGAATGGTCAATGAATGCGATCAAATATTTATAGGAGATAGAAATAAATTATAATTATGAATGAATGACGTCCATGAGACTAAAAATAGTCTATGTGACCATCAATGTCTTGTTTTCACCTTTTGCAATTCAATCCTTTTCTTATTCAAACTAATGATGAGCTGGCCCAAACTTCTAACAGTCCCCTTGCTGAAAAGACAATGCCAAGGAACCGATGCTAACATATTGTCATAACTATCCCTAATTTTTCTAAAAGCATCACATTCCAAAATGATTTTTTTTTCCAATTCCACTACCCCAGAAATGCAAAAAGTACACACCCAATCTTCCCAAGCTTCTTTAGGTCTTTTCCACCGCATTGTTTCACACCAAAGTTGATGCGAGTTAGCTCTTAATTGAGCAATAAGAATCTTTTCTCTCCATGAAATTCTAGCTCCAATGTACTATTTTTGTTGGAGATCACAAGTGGGGTTGAATTCCTCAACATAGTACTTCTTCTTTCTACCCAAATATTTTCCCCATATACGCTTACAGAACTTCTCCATAACAAAATTCTTTAACTCATTGCTATTTGAGGGACGGGCATTGAGGTAGATATCCCATTTTTGCATCCATTCGTTGTTTTGTCTCCTCCATGTTTTCTTTCTTTCACTCATGCCTTCATTGAATATAACTTTAGGCCATCTACCTACTCTCATTTGCTCAGTTCTTTTTAGATATTGTATAAGACACACCATATCAATTGCTTTGATGGGAGTTGCTCCTGTTTCACTCAACATTATCTCATAAGGAACTGAACTTTTTATTTTGTACTAGCTCATGATCAAGCGTTTTTGGATTTTCTCAATTTGTTTCCATTTTGAGATAGGGGTACTCCTAGCCCATAATTCCCACCCATATAGTATCACTGAAAAAACTAGGAGTCCAAAAAGCAATTTAAACATTTTCCATTCCCATAACTCTGCCTCTCTACATTTGTTTTGAAGAGCATATAATTCTTTCCACCCTCCTAAAATTCTCTTCTTTCTGTAGTCCTCCCAATTAAGCTTGTTGTTGAAATTAATCCCAAGGTACTTGTACTCATTTACTTCTTCAAGAATGTTACCCTCAAGGAAGAACATATGTTGGCTCTGCTTCCTTTTATTAGAGAAAATCATTATTTTGGTCTTGCTGGTATTGACTTGCATCCCCGTTTCTCTGCAAAAATGCTCAAGGGCATATAGGTGCAATTGCAATCCATGTGTCGATTTTGCAATCAACACAAAGTCATCAACATACAAAAGAAGCTTTATCACAAACTCCCCCAATCAAACACCATCTCCACCTTGCAGATTTAGCCACTCTTCCAATTTATTAATATATAAATAAAAAAGAGTAGGGAATAAAAGGCGGCCTTGCTTGAATGCAATGTCACTTCTAAAGCTTTTCAAAATTCCTACTGAAGTTCTAATTTTGACTTTCACCTCTTCATAGAGCCTATGAACAACAACTCTATAATGCAAAGGAATTTCAAGTTCTTCCATTCTACATCACAACTGATCTCTAGGGACCGTGTCAAATGCCTTTCTGAAGTCAACAAAGCAGCAAAATACTTCTTCTTTGCCCCCCAAGCCTTTTCAATAATGTGTCTCAATGTGATACCATGATCCACTGTAGAATGCTTTGGCCTAAATCCTACTTGCCCTTTTGCCCTCTTTCCTTTTACCTCTGCCCACTTAGTGATTCTATTTTCTACGGCGTTGTCGAAGAGCTTTGCAAACAAAGGATTGATCATAATGGTTCTATAGTTGGAAGGATTATTAATGTCTCCACTTTTAAAAAAAGGATATTGCTAGACTACTTGTCCAGTCCCTTGGGAATCCTTACCGGATGACATTGTTGAATATTCCCATGATGTGTGGTGCAAGAATGTTCATTCCCCACTTATGGTCAACTAACAAGCGGCCCAACATTTCTAGAAAAAGGAAAAAATTACATTAAACGACACCAACGAGAGGGCGGGTCTACTTTCCCAGTGCGAGCAGTAAGCAATTGGCAGCGTAGCTTTATAAGAGTCAATGCGTGAAGAGATATATACTTATCGGATGTGAAAGCACCCCAAACTATGCACATTTGACCATGTTGATTTTTCCATATATATATATATATATATATATATATATATATTTATATATTTCAATGGTTGATGGGAACTAGTAACCTACACAGATATATGGAATAGAGTAGACACAATTTTGTCAAGAAAATAGTGGAAATTCTAACAAGATTTTGACAAAATTCGGCAGAAATGCATAAATTTTTGGAAATCTAGGTTACATCTGTCAAGCTTCAGGATTTTGGGTGCTACAGGGGTTTTTTATGGTGTTGAATCCATTTCCACCAAAAAAAAAAAAAAAAACCACTCCAACAATCATATTTTTTGAAAAATTTATCACCGGATTTCAGCAAAAAAAATTGTGGTTAAGGCACAATTGTCGCCTCAGTAGACAATGCCTATGCAACAACTAGTAAGCCACATATATCAGAAACTCATAGTTCAGCTTAAGACCGAGAGATCACCATAAACTAGAACTAGAGCTCAAATCTTGGACTCCAACAAGACGCATATCCTTCCAACATTATTTATCATTTGTTCACCCCACAAAGTAAATGGCCCTTTCAACAACACTATCATCAATGAAAACATCATAAACAAATCTTGCATCAATGAAAACATCATAAACAAATCTTGCATCAGTGAAAACATCATAAACAAAGCTCACATTATTGAAAATGTCATATTTCAATATAATATTTATTATGGTGTCGAAGAAGGTTTCAAATATAATATCTATTGATGGATGAACAAGATTAGGAATTTTGTGCATATTAATGATGATGATGATTACTGTCCACAAAGACCAATTAGGTCAAATTTTTCTAAATTTGTTTTCATTATTTTATCGAAATTTCTTGAGTTAAGATTGTAATTTTTAATTATTTAAAATATTTTTTACTATATAAATAAAAGTTGATTTTAAAAAATATACAATTTAAATATATGATTTTATCAGATATTTATTTAATTATAATAATTAAATCAATTTTTAATTTTATTATAATTTTATATTTATATAAAAATAAATTTATTTTAACTATATTAAATTGGTTTTAAGATAGTAAAAGATATCATTATTATCAATTATGTTTATATTGATAGGGAGTTGTCTTTGGTACGACTTTTTGGAAGCTTTTCCGGTGGGGTTTTTCGGTCTAATTTCTCTAAAATCCGGCAAGAATATATTGAAATCACAAGTTTGATGGGTAACCCTGCACAATCGAAGTGCCCTAGGGGTTTTTTAGGGTGTTGAATCCATATATATAGTAAAAAAACTAGTTTAAATAACACAAATCAAGATTTCACCTCAAATTTTTGCGTCGGATTCCAACACCAGAAAAATCCAAAAAGTCACCCTAAAAACAACTCCTATTAATAGTAGGAGCCATATCAATGTTCTCGATTATATTCAACATTCAATGAATTTAACCATGATTGATTTTAATAAAACTGATATGTATGTTTTTTTTATTAAAAATAGTTTTTTATTTATAATGATTACATTCAACATTCAATGAATTCAACCATGTATGACTTTAATAAAAATGCTAGGTATGTTTTTTATAAAAAATAGTTTTTTATTTATATGACAAATAAGAATGGGAAGTTGGTTTGTTTGTTTGTTTGTTTGTTTTTTTTGGTTAGTAATGTTAAATTTATTTAATCTAATTGTAATTAGGTTCATGAAATTTGAAATGAAGATAATTAAATTAAATTTAGATATTATGAATTAAAATTCATATTAAAATTAGTAATTTTTAAGTTTTTATTTTTTCAATTTTATTAAGTTTATAGGTTTTTGATTCATATGAATGGATGTTTTATTAAGGTACTTTGTGTGAAAAAGTCACTTGTTCAAATCCCAGGTGGTTGTTCACTCTATTTTATATATATGTTTTTGTTATCATTAATATTTATTAATAATGGTTTTATAATGATGATATGTACTAGTTCACTTTATTTTTAACATTAACAAATACATTTTATTTAAGAGTATTAAAGAAGCAATCTTTTTCTAATAAAACTAGAGAAAATAATATGATTCCTTTTAGGGTTTGGAATTCTTACCTTGAAATTCTTTAAGAATGTGGGTGGACAACATTTCAAACATCTCTATAAAGTAAAAACTTATTTGCACCTAGAGTAGCTAGGTGCTCTACAACCCAGTATGGGAAAATGTTTTATAAAAGACATAAAGTTTGGGGTTAAACAACACAAATAAAGGAAAAGCTATGGGCATCGAAAGCTACCAAGCTAAAATCATAAAGATCAAATGGCCTATCCTTTGCATACACAAGCTCTTCAAGCTGGAAGTCAAGCAAGGTTTCCTTAAACCCTAGACTGAGAGCCTCATCAAACCTATATTTAAAAGTGGCGAAAAAGCAATCCCCCTAAATATAGGACCAATATGATTAGCCCTATTTTAGTGGAGTTATATGGAATTATTTTGGAAAGAGATCATTGTCTGGCTAGAATGCCATGGAAAAAGAGTTAAAGGCCACGTCAAATTTAGGATCTATCATTCAATTGTGGGTCATCTTGTTACGCTTAATATCCTTGCAAATGAGTGTTGAATAATAAAATCAATCTCCTATGTTGTTTTATTGAATTTAGAAGAGCTTTTGACACATTGCACAAGACTAAGCTTAGGAACGAGTTAGAAATGCTAAGAGTTCCTTTCAAGTTGAGAGTTGTCAAAGTAAGGTTATACCATAACATTATTGCAAATTTTAGGAACATCAAGGACTGGTCAAAAGAAATTGATTGTAATTAGAAGTCAAGCAAGGTTATCTACAATGTCTTATCCCTTTTAGTATTGATATTCACAAGTTACAAGATTGTTTGGAACAAGCAGGTTGTGTTAGCTCGACTATTGTTGGTATAGTCATCATCCTTCTTCTTTATGTTGATGATATTGCTCGTGTAGTGAGGAGTCTTTGTAATCTCGACAAGCAACTAAGAATCCTCAAGTAGTTCTATTCTAATATGAGTATGCTTGTTAACACTAACAAAATGAAAGTTATGATAATCAAATTCAAACATATCACTTACAATAATTCTATGTATGACACCAATAGAATAGAGGAAGTTCCTTCATACAAATAGCTTGAAATCAGTATTCATTAAAAACGTAACTAGAACTATAATTCACAACCTTTTCCCCTTTAGTCTTTATTTAATTTTTGTGTGGTCTCCTTTTTCTTTCTTTTATCAATTCCTTCTCTCACTTCCCCCTTTTATTAATTAATATTATTTTTAATAATTATTGGCGCTATTTTTTTTGTAAGCTTGGTAGGACTACATCTTCATCATGTCCAACTTCTCACCCCTGATCGGGGGATAGCACAAGATTTGAACCCAAGACTTCCGGTTTAGTGAGACTTCATTTCCACGACCTTTACCAATTGAGCACCCAAAGCGGACAATTATTGACGTTATTTTTAAAAATGATTATTGTTAGCTTAATTTCCTTCATTTCCTTTTATTTATCTTTTTAACCTCCTCTTTTTATTAATGTTCCCCTTTTTATTTTTAATTTTTCCCTCTCATTATTTCTTTATTCAGTGAGTTAATTAATAAAAATTTCTTGTTTTAAAATCATTAACTTTTTATATTTATTAACTTATTATTATTTAGTTAATAAAAAATATAATCGAATAAATTATTATTAGTCAATATTTTAAAATTTCAAATTATATTTTTCAATTTATATAAATTTATATATGGTTCTCTTTCTCGACATCTTTATAATCTTATATGCTCACTCTTTTCTAATCACTTTTTCATTAGTCCTTCAATATGGGTGGAGTGTCCACCCAAAATATTGGCCATTATCTGGGCATTGTCCTCAATCTACATACACAGTAACAATACCCAAAAATAATACCATTACTATTATTATGGAGTGTGGAAGCATGCATTCTCTTATTAGAATTATAGTGTTAAGAAAAAGATAATTGAGTCAAGGGTAGGTAGAGTGGTTAAAACGGGATGGATGTTAACTCCTTTGCCACCCGAGGGATGTTAACTCCCTTGCCACCTGAGTTCAATTCCTCGAAAATGACATGTTGATCTTGTTGTGATGAGGCTAGAGGAATATACAACCTCAAGGAGCATCTCGGTTCTAACTAAGTGATATATTCCTGGTATATTTGTCTTATAGGCAAATCAGACAGATCAGATATGTGATTGGTGTCTCCGTTCTTACTAAGTGATATATTCTTGGTATATTTGTCTTATAGGAAGATCAGATATACTCTTGGTGGTACAGTAGCAGCTAGAAGGTTTGATCTTGGGCCTAGCCCAGATCACTCCAACAAGTTACCCATCCACCATGGTAAAAAAAAAGAAAAAGATAAATGGAAGGTAGAAAGCTTATAATGGACAAAAACTATTGTAAATCAATGAACCTTTGGTTTGGGGATAAGAAAAAAATTCTCCTTGAGACTCTTGTCTCTCCATCTTATATGGTTGTGAAGTTTAAGAATGCATGTAATAGAGCCAATCCCTAAGGCCACTTATGGAGGTGGGGTACAATTATTATTTTGTTTGTGGATCATTTCAAATTTTCTTTCTAAGGTCACTATTAAGCTTTTCAGCAATATAAAATTTACTTGTAGATACAAAATTATTGTGCTCAAAAAATTTACCACTTTATGCCATATCAACATTTGTAAAATTGATGTATCGCTGACATATGACAATACTATAAGCAACTACCAACCATAAAATAAAAAAATACCAAAAAATGTAAGAAATTGCAATTACTCCCATACGTCAGAGTTGGCTAAATTTAGGAGAGTCAATTAAGTTATATTTTGGGAAAAGTCAAATTTAGAGTGTGTCTGCATGTTGAGTTATTTTAAGCAAGGTGCAATAGCTAGGTCAAAAAGCGTAAATACCCCTCACACTATTCATTGTAAAAATCAAATTTTGTGTGATCAATTGAAAAACAACAACTAATATGTTTTACCTCATTTATCTTTCCAAAAATCCAAAAAAACATGACACCCAAAATCCAAAAAAACATGACACCAAGACAACGGAGAGGATACTTTGACAGCGACCCAAGGACCGAAAAAGACAAAATATTTTTTTATATCAATGGATGATATGCATACATACCGTGGCTTCAATGGCGACTTTAGTGTCTACCCGATGTTGGTAATAAAGATCAATGCAGTCGACATCAAGTCTCTTCAAGCTCGCCTCACAGGCGGCACGAACATATTCAGGATCTCCTCGGACATCCCATTTTCCATCTGCATACACCCCTCCAAACTTTGTGGCTAATTGGACTTTGTCTCTTATCCCTTTAATGGCCTGCAAGTGCAACCAAAAGCTTAAGTTAAGTTCCAGAAGAACAGGGCTAAGCTATATGGCATTCACTGTCAATGGTAATTGTAAGGAAGACAGGAGGGGGGCCATCCAACCTTTCCAATGAGGATTTCGTTGGTAAAAGGGCCGTAAACGTCTGAAGTGTCCAGAAAAGTGATGCCCCTGGAGACAGCATGGCGGATGAGAGATATCATTTCGTCGTCGGGTTTTGCAGCGCCATAGAAAGCAGACATGCCCATGCAACCCAACCCCTGTGCTGATACTTGTAGTCCTTGCGACCCCAAACTCAATCTACGCACTGCTAATTGTGCCATTGCTGTGTTGTTATGCACTCACTGTACCCCTTTTCCAAATCACCTTCGACTGTGGAGTGTACGTATTTATGGATTGGACGCAATGAATAGTTAACCACAGTCTTAACGAGATTTCACCCAATTCGCCGATCAGTAAGAGAGCGGCCCTACTTTCTCAGCGCGAGCAGTAAGCAATCGGCAGCTCAGCATTATAAAACCGTGCGTGAGGAGATATGTACTCTATTGATATGTACTATGAAGGACACCAAAGCTCAAACTATGTACACGTAACCATGCTGATATTTCGAGATATACATAAAATATATGTTACTTATCATTTGCTACCTCCTCCAAAAGAAATGGTCCTTTCAACAACGCGCCAGTAAAAATGTCATTAACTTATTGCTAACGTCAAATTTCTCCATTAACTTGTATCTCACGCGACATGCTAGCGTCAAAATTCTCCATTAACTTATTGCTAGCGTCAAATTTCTCCATTAACTTATTGCAAACGTCAAATTTTGAGATATACATAAAATATATTTTATATATATATATATATATATTACTTATCATTTGCTCGTTCCTCCGCCAGAAATGGTCGTTTAGCTTATCTCTTTATTCATTGAATTAGTTAATAAAAAGAAAAATTAAAAGTATTAATTTATTATTATTTATTTAATAATAATAAATATTGTTTTAAAATTATTATATTATTATTAGTTAATATTTTAAAATTTAAAATTATATTATTTGTTAGAAGGTTGTTTTTAGTGTGATTTTTTGGACTTTCTTCAATGTAACGACTAATTATATCATTATTGTTGTTGTTATCTAGTCACTACACCCCTTGTTCCAAATCACAATAAATGTTGCACATTTGACGATGAAGTGTGTGTATTTATAGATTGAACATAATGAATAGTTAACTATAGTCTTCACCTAAATTGACCAAATTTATGTAATACAATCACTGTGATTCCCTTTCCACCGACTGCTCAATTAAATAAATCAAAACTATGGTCAACCAACATGCGGGTCAACAAGCAATCGGCAGCTCAACGTTATAAAAGTCCATGTGTGAAGAGATATGTACTCTATTGGATATGAGGGATCCAAAGCTCAAATTATGTACACCAACCATGCTGATATTGGAGATATACATAATAATAATAATATATATATTGAAGTTTTATAGTGTATTATATTAGATATCACCTTATGAGGATTACCCAATGTAATGAGTGCTAAGTGCACTATTCAAAAATCATGAAAAATTACTCAATTATGACTATTTCTCATGGAAATGATAGATAAATGAATTATTTAACGCCCTTTACAAAATCAACTCTTTTTACAAATCAATATAAGTTCAATGCCAAGACCGTACACTGCAATGTCCCTCACATAGGGGTTGGCAAATATAGGTGGTGGATCGGGTCATTTTGCCCCAACAAAATTGCATACCATGTAAACTCTTGAAATGAAAACACAAATGGTAATGAAGTAAGTTGACCACAATTTTTTTTATGTGGAGGACTACACTTGGTAGCCTAGGCACTGCAACTGATCGTTTTATAGAAGCAGTCACAATGAGATTTTTGTAATTTTCCTTTATGATCCGTAAACTACTGTGGGTATTCCACTGGACAGTTTGTCACAACAAATCCGTTAATAAAATATTAAGATGCACAATTTCTACATTATTACAGTTTTGTTAAACTTCTAGATCTGTAAATTTAACTATAATTAATACATGCATGTGAATGGAAATTATGCAAAAAAGTAGAAAACGACAAAATAAGCTCACACACACACATATAAGACACAAGATATGCTTTGGGAAACCCTTTCGAGAGAAAACCTAGCTGGAAGGCGAGGCTACTTCATTCTCTTTCTCTGTCTGGAAAATAAGGTTGCAGGTACAAATAAGTAATGTCTGTGGTATGTGGGCTGCTACAGTGGACATATCCTTTCTGTGTGCTTTGCTTCCTATCTCTCCTAGCTATCTTTGAACAACTATGGAACAAAATGTTCTAAAAAGAATGGAATGCCTCTTCCTTCTAGTGGTTTGGTTATAACACAACCCGATAGGCTACTAGTAGTTAAGCTTAATTGCATCAACTCTTAACTAGAGTTACGACATAAACACTTCTAGAGTCTTTTACATCAAAAACACATGGCTAGCCCCTTTTCCATGAATAATGGGGGATGACGCAACATCCCCCCAAACTATAGGTGTGAAAACAAGAAAGTCAACTTCTGAGTGACATAACTTTTGCATATAGACTTTGATTGGCGCACTTCTTGCATCGTTGGAAATAAATTTTTGTCTAGAACAACATGAAAATGTGTTGCCCTGGAGCAACAAAGTTTTACCCCCAAAAAACGTCATTTGATGTCTCAAAATTCTCATAGAAGTTTTCAGAACCTGTTTTGCCAAACTGGGTCCTGTTGGTAAAAATAATCCCATGAGCTAATTCCTCCACTTTTTCCACTTCAAATGCATCGAGATGGATGAAAAAAACATAATGATCCAATCCGGATAACACCTCCCCATTTTGGGAGGATTTTTTTCTCTAAAAGCTTTTATTGAATGAGGTGAGGAAATATTTCCTTTAGGTTTTTCCGGAAGCTATCCCTTCAACCCAATCTGCTAAAGGTCATGCTGCCCTTGTCTTGTAGTTCTGGACCTCTTCTGGAAAATTGTCTCTTCTGTCAACTTTGCCTGAGCATCTGGTTCCAAATCCTCCACCAAAGGTAAGACATGTTCCTCTTCTTGATCTAGCATGGAAGGCTTGTAGATTTTCAAATTCTCCACATTCACAATTGAGTAAATGCGCATATATGGTGATAAACTGAGTCGATATGCATTATCACCCACCTTTTCTAGTATCACAAAGGGACCATTTCTGAGGGCCTTGATTTTCTTACCAAGCCACTGCAACCTCTCCTTGTTCAACTGTAGCCATACTCTGTCTCCCACCTTGAACGATTTATCTGTTCTCTGATGATCATGCCTAGCCTTATACTTCTCCTGTGACTTCTGCAGTGTTTCCTGTACCTATTGATGGATCTTCCTGATCTTCTCTATAATTTTTTCAATCCTCAAAGCATCTCTTGTAAGATATTCTCTCACTCCTCCTTGTTGCCCATATGCAATATCCAAAGGTGAAGGTGGTAAATATCCAAAACAAGTTTCAAATGGGGACTTTCCTGTAGAAGTGTGGACTGCTCTGTTGTAAGAATGTTGTATATATACTATATTTTCATCCCAGGTCTTCGGATGCTTCTGATTGTATCCTCTTAGAAGCTCCACCAAAGTCTTTTTGACTACTTCTATCTGCCCAATGTCTGCCTGTGGATAGAATTTTGTAGATCTCTTCAACTTTGTATCTATCTTCTCCCAAAATGTAGTCCATAATACATTGAGAAATCTTGTATCCCTATCTGAAATGATGCTCCTTGGTATCCCAAAGTGCACCCGGACCTATCCAAAGACAAGTTTGTTTCTTCTTTCTTATTAATGGTTTTTTTACAAGGCATCAAAACACACATCTTGTTGAACCTGTTAACTACCACGAATAGGTAGTCATGCCCCTTCCTAGTTTTCAGTAAACCTCCCACAAAGTCAATGGAAATGCTTTCTTGAGGACAAGTAGGGGATGATATAGACCTTGTTTCATGTTGTTAGGCTTGTTAGTATAATAAAGCATGCATCCTCTTATGAACCTAGCTACCTGCTTTTGCATCTTGGGTCAATACACATACCTCTCCAAGTTAGCCACGATCTTCCCTACACCAAAGTACCTTGCAACCTTAGAGGTGTGAACCTCTCTAATCAATTGCAGTCACTCACCTTTAGGAACACATAGCTTTTCTAGCTTGTAGAGTAACTCATCCTGGAGATGGTAGTACATGATGTTGTCACCATTGTGCACATGAATCTGGCTCTGCAACTTCTAATACACCTCCTTGAAGTCCTCATCTTCTAAATATGTCTCTTTGTATGCATCATGAGTGAATGGCTCCATGTGCATATGAGTCCCCAAAGTTGTCTTTGATGTGGGTGGCCTTGAAATCATGTCGACCAACTTGTTTGTGCTTCTCTTCTTATACTTGGTCAAATGAAACTGTTGTAAAAACCCCATCCACTTGTAATGCCTGGTATGATGTAGCTTACTTTGGGCTTGCAAGTGTTATGTAGAATTCTTCTTGAATGTGTACGAAAATAAACCACTTTAGGTTGTGGATGACAAACAACCCTAACAATAAAAATGGTTGTTAAATAGTGTGGATCTACAGCAAATGATAGAAACAAAACCCGCATGTTGAAAATAGCAACATGAAATGATAAAAATAGCATTGCTATAGATAGCATTTCGGGATACATTCCAATTTTAATTAGTCCCTAAATTAAAATTCGAATTGATCTCAGTAGTTGTTTGTAAAATAATTAATTAATTCATCTTGAGTTAACTAGTTGGAGAAAATCAAACATGAAGTCTATGTAAAGACATGCAACAGTTATCCCTTTGATTGAAGAAGTTATCCCTTAATGAAGAAGATCAGAATGAGTTGTACTTTGAGTTGTAATTAGTTAGCTCAGTTAACTGAGTTAAGACCCATTAGATTAGTTCCAACAGTTTGTGGGACTGATTGTAAGTTTAGTTAGTCAATGCATGCATGCATGCAACTAGTGTACTTCAGATAACTGAATATTCTCTAATAAATAAGTCATGCATGTCAATTCAGACAGAGACCCTGTTGAGATCAAAGGATGGGATAGTGTACTATCAGTTGTAGGAATATTCCCATGAGGATATTTCTCGCATGCAGAAGGAATTCTTTCCTTGAGGATTGTGCAGTTATTTCAGAGGTTAGTGAGCAGTGTGTGAGGTAATTACACAAAGGTGGCAGCTTGAGGACCCAAGAGAAACTGTGCAAGGAAATAGGAGGCTTGGAGGGAAGAGGAAAGGCAGATATGTTGTCTATTATGTTTATGAGCAGCAGTGAGGGATTGTACTGAGAGCTGGATAGCTTGTGAGCTAAAGCTTTGTGTAATCCTGAGATATTTCCACTTGTATGATAATATAGATAGTGGTGTTTTTAGTTGAGGCTTTCCCCTAAGTATTTTCTATGTTTCATGTGCATTGATTCTTCTTCTTATGGTTATATGTGTTCAGCTCTGATTCAGCTAGATCTTTAAGCTTCTGCAAAGAAAATTGATAGTAGAAGTAGATTATAGTATTTTTCTTTGGTATATTGCATTATCGAGTTAATCTACAGTCAGATTTTCTACATAGATCTCAGAGGTAGATTTGTTGAGAATTTGCAGGAAATTCTACATGGTATCAGAGCCAGTTTATTAGAGCTATGAACAACATATTGAGAAGGGAACAATTCGAAGTTTGAAGTTCTTGATTGCAGGTACAAAATCGAATTCTTATCACACCTCAAAGTTCACCAATGGCGTCCAATGGCTTGACACTCGAGTATGCATTGGATGGCAGCTCGGATCGCATGGAAGCGGTATTAGAAGACAATGGCTTGAAGGATTTCATTGATCAAGAAATCCCCAAGCCAGCAACAACTAATGCCCAAGAATTAGCGTAATGGAGGAAGTGTGTGGCGAAGGCGAGGAGGATTCTTCTGGAGGGAGTTCGAGACCATATTGTCTCGAGTCTCCATGGGAAGGAGACTCCATTCTCAATGTGGAAAAAATTGAAGGACCTATATCAGAACAACAACGACCAGAGGAAACTGGCGCTGAAGGACAAGCTTAGGAAAATCAAGTGTGAAAAGGGTGACACTATATCTACATATCTGAACAAGCTCACCACCTGCAGAGATGAGCTTGGAAGTGTAGGAATAACAAAAATCGATGATGATATGGTGAGACTTGCTCTCCTCGGTCTTCCTAAGAGATGGAATAGCTACCAGGACTCAGTGAATGGAAGAGAGAAATTTCCGGATTGGGAACGACTGTGGTCAGATCTGATGCAGGAGGAGATCAGGAGGAGCACACGAGATGGTTCTTCATCCAAAGAGGATGAAGAAAATATGGCCTTAGCGAGTAAGGCAAGGAAAGGGAAAGGGAAGGCTTCCCATTCCAAATCGAGTTCTTCCCATGGTGGGAAGAAGATTGACAAATCTAAAGTGCGATGCTTTAATTGTCATGAGGTGGGCCATTATGCAACAAATTGTCCACAGAAGAAATCCAAGAAGGGATCCTTGAAAGGATCAAATGGTGAGGCACTGGCCTCACAATTCGAATTGGATTTTACCCTCATCGCATGCATGGTTTCATCGATGGTGGGTTGTGTTTGGTACCTGGACAGTGGAGCCTCATTCCACATGACCGACGACAAGAGTTTATTCAGTACCTTGGAGGAGAAGGACCTCCAAATGCGCATAGAGATGGACGATGATGGAAAGTACCGTGTTTTAGGGGAAGGCAAGGTTGTGTTTCAGAGGGAGCATGGAGCTCCTTTCACCTTGACTGATGTAAAGTATGTGCCTGGACTGAAGAAGAACCTGGTATCCGTCGCAATGTTGGAAGACAAAGGCTATGATGTAGTCTTCATTAAAGGAAAGTTGTTCCTGAGACACATCGCCACGGGTCAGACCAAGAGGGTTGGTATTCGAGTGAAGAATCTCTACAAGCTGGAGGTAGATGACTATGCTACATTGAGTTCCAAAGCAGAGTTGGTGCAAAGCCAAGATATTGGCGAGCTATGGCATAGAAGATTGGGTCACTTGCACCATGTGGCCTTGAAGATCATGCAACAGATTTCTATCGGACTTCCCAAGGGTAAAATCGAGCAAGTGGACACATGCAAAGGTTGTACCTTGGGTAAGTATGCAAAATCTTCCTTTCATGATCGAGACAGTCAAGCTGAAGCAATCTTGGAGCGAGTTCATACAGATGTGTGTGTACCATTCTCGAAAGCCTCCATCGCTAAACAAATGTACTATGTGATTTTTATTGATGATTTTTCTCGTAGATGCTGGATCTATTTCATGCAGAAGAAGGATCAAACCTTCTCAAGGTTTTGTGAGTTCAAAGCCTTGGTTGAGAAAGAATCGGGAAAGAAGATCAGGGCCTTGCGAAGTGACAATGGTGGAGAGTATGTCTCTCAAGAGTTTAAGGACTTATGTGCAGCAGAAGGAATTAAACGGGAGTTGACGGCACCCCATAACCCACAACAGAATGGGGTGGTCGAAAGGAAGAACAAAATGATTGTGGGAGCAGCTCGGGTGATGCTGCATGACCAAGGCCTACCACTTCATTTGTGGGTTGAGGCATGCAATACAATGGTATACTTGTAGAATAGAAGCCCACATCGCATACTTGGGATGAAGACACCAGAGGAGGCTTTCTTCGGGAAGAGACCAAATGTGGGTCACTTCAGGATCTTTGGCTCATCGGTTTATTGCCATGTGACCAAGGATGCCCGAAAGAAGCTAGAGCCAACAACAGAGTTGGGGATACTTGTGGGGTACACCGATACTCCCCACAACTATTGGGTGTATTTGCCTACCAGGCAGAGGACAGTGGTTCGCAGAGATTGGATGATAGGAAGTACTAAGTTGTAGTTGGGTACCTTGCAGCCGGAAGAGTTCTTGCCAAAAATTACTGGTGAAGACCGGGTCATGTTCAGACACAAAGGAAGTGGGCATGCCATGCAATTTGAAGATCTGATCCATGAAAAATTGAGCGACCAAAGTCGGTGTAAAAGGGTGGGGTAGGGCGCAAAAATGAGCATACTTAGAAAGTCTGTCCACAACCACCATGATGACTGACTTGTTTACTGACTTTGGAAGACCCGTAATGAAATCCATAGAAACCTCCGTCCAGATTGAGGCCGGGATGGGCAATGGTTGTAATGTGCCTGGGAATTTGACTATTTCTCCTTTGTGGCGCTGACAGACATCGCATTCAGCTACAAAAGTAAGAATTTCCTTTTTCATACCTGTCCAAAAAAAATATCTCCGATTGCGAGCATACCTCTTCTGAAAGCTTGAATGTCTTGCAGTGGGAGATGAGTGCAACTCTTACAAAATGTGGCTTTTGAGGATGGATGTTGGTGATATTACTACTCTGTCCTTGTAGCGAAGAATCTCATCCTGCCACGAGTAGCCCATTATGGAATTTGGATCCGCCTGCAATTGATTAATGAGTTGGGAGAGCCAGGGACATGAAAAGCATTCCTTGTGAGCTTCTTCAATCCATTCAGGAATGGGAAGGGAAATTGTGAGCAGGGTGCTTTCCTCCTCAAATTGGCAGAGGATAACGCATCTGCTACAATATTTTCGTGCCCTTTCTTGTAAATTATCTCATAATCATATCCCAGCATTTTGGCGAGCCATTTATTTTGTTGTGGTGAGGATAGGCGTTGCTCCAAAAAATATTTAAGGCTTTGATGGTCTATACGGATTTGGAAACGTCACCCCAATAAGTATGGTCGCCAGGTATCTACTGCATGTAAGATGGCCATCATCTCCTTCTCATAGGTATATTGTCCCAGATTCGTCCCACTTAGTTGTTGGCTCGTGAAGGCCAAGGGAAGACATTCCTGCATTAAGACCGCCCCAATACTCGTACCCGAAGCATCACATTCAATCACAAAAGATTTGGTGAAGTTGGGTACTAATAAGACTAGAGTGGAACACATGGCATGTTTGAGAGCTATAAAGACCTGTTGTGCTTCATCATTCCAAAGGAATGAATTTTTCTTGAGGAGTTGAGTTAATGGCCTAGCAATGCGACCATAATTGCAGACAAATTTGCGATAGTAGCCTGTGAGACGCAAAAATCCTCTCAAGCTCTTAGGTTGAGGCCACTCTTGCATTGCCTAGATATTTTTGGGGTCCACCCTGACACCTTCACGCCCCACAATGTGGCCCAAATACACAACTTCTTCCATGCCAAAATAAAACTTGGACATCTTGACAAATAATTTATGCTTGTGGAGTAGTTGCAAGAGCAGAACTACATGCTGAAGATGTGTGGCCCAAGTGCGACTGTAGATGAGGATGTCATCAAAGAAAACAAGGACAAATTTTCTGAGATATGGTTTGAGCAGGTGGTTCATAAGGCTCTGAAAAGCGGACGGGGCATTACAAAGACCGAATGGCATGACCAGGAACTCATAGTGGCCTTCATGAGTTTGGAAAGCAGCCTTTGGAATGTCTACTTCTTTCATGCGAATTTGGTGGTAGCTTGAGCGAAGGTCGAGCTTAGTAAAGAATTGAGCCCCATTTAGTTCATCCAACAAATCATCGACAACCAGGATGGTAAATTTATCTTTGACTATCAACTTATTAAGGGCCCTAAAGTCTGTACACATACGCCATTCCCCATCCACCGGCGATGAATAAGGACTAATGCTGGGATGAATGACGCCTGCTTCCAAGAGTTCCTTGATTATTTTTTCTATTTCATTCTTTTGGGAAAATGGATATCTATATGGTGCACATTTGGTGGTTGGGCCCCTGGGACCAAAGTAATGCTATGATCATGTTCCCTCTCGAGGGTGGAAGCTCATGAGGCTTGTCAAACACTGGCAGATGGTTGTTTAAGATTTGTTGCATCTCAAGATGAATATGAAGAGAATTGGGTTCGAAGGCCTGGATGGCATTAAATTGAGCTATAACTCCATGGTGGCCCTTTTTTAACAATTTTTCCATCCGATGTGAGCTGATGATAGAGGGAGCTCCCGCCTGGAGTCCGCGGAGGGTATGTGTGTGGTTGTTCTGCTTAAAGCTCATATATAACTCCTGGAAATCCATTGTGATTAGGCCAAGTGTGCAAAGCCATTCAGCACCAAGGACAATGTCGCACCCTCCCATGAGTATGGCAAACATGTGGGTCTTTAACTGATAATTCCCCATTTGAAGTTTGACATTTTCACAGCAGCCTTCACATTTCATTGTTCCCCCATCAGCAATTTGGACCTGGAAGTTAGAAACTGCTCGGACAAAACAATTCACTGCTTTCGCGACTCTTTGATGGATAAAATTTTGTGTACTTCCACTATCAATCAAGACTACTACTGGGCGATGCTTAATAAAACCTCTGATTTTGAGAGTTTGAGGCGAAGAAATCCCTGCCAAAGCATGCAGCGAGATAACTGGTTCTTCAGGTACATTGTTTTGCTGGTTGTCCTCTTCTTCCTCCTCTGGTTCCTCAAGTGGTGGGGCTTCCTCCAATGGACTATGATCAATAGCATCAATTTGAAAGAATTTTGGCTCCTTTCATTTATGCTCAGGGGAGTATTTCTCATCACAGTAGTAACATAAGCCTTTCTTTCTTCTTTCCGCCATTTCTGCTAGTGACACCTTTTGAACCTTGAGTGTTTGGGTAGTGCTTTGAGCATGTGGGGGCGACCCTTGGCGATGAAATTTGGGTGATTGGACTGGGCCGCTAACGCACGTTCGACTTCATGAGCTATCTTGCAAGCATGCAGCCATGAACTAGGGTGGTGCAGTCGGACGTGGGCTTGTATGGCTTCTTTGAGACCACTGACAAAACATTTCACATAGAACTCATCGTGTAGACCTCTAGTGCAGAAAGCTAAGGCTTCAAAGGCTGCAACATATTCATTCACTGTTCCTGCCTGTCGGAGCTTAGTGAGATGACCCAAAAAGTTAGATTCATGATAAAAGTGATCCATAAGAGCTTTTTTGAATGTCTCCCAAGTCAAGGGCCTGCCATAGCAACGTTGATGCCATTGCCACCATTTCCATCTTCCATTGTCTAAGTATATGATACCCACACTAAGCTGAGTCGCATTATCCAGGATGTAATTCAGAGTGAAATATTGCTCCATTTGTGCTATCCATGCGGCTGGGTGAGAGCCATCAAATATATACATGTCCAACTTGGATGGTCGTCGATGGGATTGTTGGTGGGTGCCAAAGAGGTGAAGCGACTAGCTAGACTCACCCTCACTGTTTTCATTGCCAATATGTGCCTCCTCGCATGCCTCCTCCTTGCCCTTCAAGAGTGTTGTATTTAAGTTCTGCAGCAGCGACACGAGCTCGTTCAATGTTGATTCAAGTTTGTCAATCCTCTCATTTGCCAGAGCTTGAGCTCTAGTTTCTACCATGCACCGATCCGATGTACTTGAAATTTTGGGACCGCTCGAATTTTTTGGCACTAACAATTGAATGGTACCACCTTTCTCAGCTCGTCGTCCTGATTCTAATGGGCTAAGTCACCAATAAGCGCCCTGGGGGGTCTAAGACTTTTTTTTTTTTACTCCGAACGGAGTTTTACTCCTTGCTTATGAATACTGCAGTAGCCGAATCACAGAAATGTCAATGCTGCCAAAAGTCCTACGACAATCATGCCTAGGTATAGGAACCCACACAGCTACTCAGATCTGGATGGCGGATCTGATGGATCTGAGAGATCTGAATGGCAGAACTAATTGTTGTTGCGGATCTGATGGATCTAATAGATCCGAATGGCTATTCTGATAGATCTGGACGACGAAACTGATTGTTGCTGCTGCGACAAAACCTCACTTGTGAGATCTGATCTGGCAAAGATTATACATGATCCAGAGATAGAGAAGGGAACTATGGTCTCCAAGAGTGTCAGGTGCTACAGATCGCAATATACATAAGAGTCTGACAGTAGTACTCGGCCCAATTTTTCAGGGCACTAACCCAGGAGGATCAACTGTACCCTTAACCGTACAACCCGACTACCCTATCGTACGCGCGGGTAATCTCTCCAAGTGTTGTTCTCGGTGTACTGTAGCAACAAGACGGTCGATGGTTTATCTATGGTGAGGTTTCAAGGGAGCTAGGGGGCCTCCGATATACCAAGAGGGTACTTGGAAGACAGTCCGTGCACGGTTCTGTCTAATGCTCTACTACTCGAAGGGGTACCCACATGGGTTACAAGGGAGTCCAACAAGCGTGACCACCTCTTGTATTTCCTACGTGCATGCCTCCCCAAATCTGTAGGTTTATGCGCTCAACGACAGATCCCGTGGTTTAAAGATGCCGGAACACGTCTCCAGCCAAAAAAAAAATTGGTAAAAATTGGAGATCCCACCGGCCCTGGAAAGCGCTCTGATACCACTTGTTATGCTCTTAATCTGCAAGACAATACCAGAATACCAAATATGCGAAGAAATATACCCAGAACATAGAACAATGAGAAATAACAGCAAGTACTTTATTATTCAGAAAGCAATGTTCACTTGCCTCTTCGAGGGGGCAACCTCCAATAGAGGAGAGCTCGATTAAAAAATAAGACACGATGCTCCTCGAGGGGAGTCTATATCCTTTATATAGGATTCATACATGCAATACCATGGGGTAATACCATGGTTCTTATTAATACCATGGCCCATTTGCAACTAACTATGGTCCCTTCATTAAATGCGGGTTAACCACTTATAATTATTAATATGGGCTTTATTGACTCTTTACTTAACTATAACTATGACTCGACCCTATTACATAAATAAGGGGGTTAGGGTTGGACCCTAACATATATGATGGAATTAGTACAAGATAGGAATAATGTGAATGGTTTTACCCTCTCCATCCTTATTACCAGGATTGAGGAGGTTGTCCTGAATTGCTAAAAATAGAACTTCTATTTTTAGAACTTCCATTTTTCATTCCTAGTTTCCCAATTCAACAGTGTTACCCAAAGTGCTATTTTTAGCATTTCTTGTTGCACACTTTTCAACACTCCCTCTCAACAAGAAAGGCTTCCACTCGAACCTGATCCTGTAACTCTGGAATGTTCTGCATGCAACACTTATACCAAGAGTGGTTGCTCCAGCAACTCTTGGAACAAAAAAAACTCCCACTGACCTCTCTGTTGGGCTAGAAACATACTCTGATGCTGAAGCTCTACCTGCTACTGACAAGTGCTCCCTCTTTGCCCTCTAAGCTACTGCAACATCTCCATGCATCTCGCACCGTTGCAGCCTCCTAGCTCTACACAGTCCTGGGACTCCTTCACTATATCTCTCTCTGTTGCTCCATCTGCATCTGTCTCTACCCAATCAGTCAGTCCTGCTACTCCTCATCGAGGCTCCCATAACAAAGTCGAATCAAATAGGTTGGGTACCTCAAGGATCCTGCCCCTCCTCCTTGGGATGATCACTCCACATTGCCCACCTCCTACCTGGAGGTATGGCTGCATATGATCTCTCTGCCTGTGAGAAACCTCGGGCAACAAACCTTTCCTTATGTTTCTCAACATTGCCATCAGTTGCCTGCTTTACCTTGTAAATCCATCGGGAACTAACCACTGATTTGTCCGCAGGTCTAGGGACAACATCCCACACACTGTTCCACATGATAGAATCGTACTCTTCTACCATTGCATCAACCCAGACTGGTTGTTGCACTGCCTCCTAAAAAGAAGAAGGTTCGGTCGCTACACACTCCCCAACCAGGGCCATGTAGCCAGTGTATCTCTCAGGAGATCTCCTCTGTCTGCGATGAGAGGATGGCTGCCCCACATTCTCTCTTGCATCCTACATCAATCTATCAGCTTCCCGCGAGCGTTTCCACCCGTCTCTGGAAGACTCTCCAGGAGTGGTGGTCTCCACTACTGGATCCTCTGCATGTGGCTGATCCACATCATCAGGAGGCTCCTCCTCCTTTGGAACTAAAAGTTCCTCATCGCCATGCAACTTGAGCTCCCTCTCAAGTGACACTCGCATGGCTCTCTGCTCGTCGAACTTCAGATCCCTGCGCACTATGGTCCTCTGACTGGCAGGCAGAAACACATGATAGTTGTGGGGTGTATCTGTGTACCCCACAAGTATCCCCAACTTAGCTGTTGGGTCTAGCTTCTTCCGAGCATCTTTGGTCACATGACAGAAAACTAGTGATCTAAAGATGCGGAAGTGACTCACATCTGGTCGCTTCCCCAAAAAAGCCTCCATAGGTGTCTTCATCCCCAAAACATGATGAGGACTTCTGTTCTGAAGGTACACTATTGTATTGCATGCCTCAGCCCACAGATGAAGTGGTAGGCCTTGGTCATGCAACATCACTCAAGCTGCTCCCACAATAGATCTATTCTTCCTTTCGGCCACCCCATTCTGTTGTGGGTTATGGGGTGCCGTCAGTTCCCGTTTAATTCCTTCTGCTACACAGAAGTCTTTAAAATGCTGGGAGATATACTCTCCACCATTGTTGCTACGCAAGGATTTTACTTTCTTCCCAGATTCTTTCTCTTTCAAGGCTTTAAACTCACAAAACCTCAAGAAGGTCTGATCCTTCTTCCGCATAAAGTAGATCCAACATATACAAGAAAAATCATCAATCAAAATAAGACAGTAACTTTGTTTAGCGATGGAGGTTGTAGAGAATGGTCCACATACATCTGAGTGAACTCGGTCCAGGATTACTCCAGCTCTACTATCCTGATCCTGAAAGGACACTTTCACATACTTACCCAGGGTGCATCCTTTGCATGTGTATGTTTGCTCCAGTTTTCCCTTGGGTAAGCCAGTAGAAATTTTCTGCATGATGTTCAAGGCTCCGTGATGCAAGTGGCCCAGTATCCTATGCCATAGCTCGCCAACATCTTGGCTTTGCACGACCTCTGCTTTGGAACTCAGTGCAGCATAGTCATCTACCTCCAGCTTGTAGAGATTCTTTACTCAAATCCCTATTCGCTTGGTCTGTTTGGTGCCAATATGCCTCAGGAACACTTTTCCTTTACTAAATACTACATCATAGCCTTTATCTTCTAGCATAACAACAGACACAAGATTCTTTTTCAAACCTGGTACATATTTCATAGCAGATAGGGTGAGAGGAGCACCATTCTCCCTCTGAAACACAACTGTACTTTCACCGGAGACATAGTATTTTCCATCATTGCCCATCTCGATCCGCATTTGGAGATCCTTCTCCTCCAATGTACAGAAAAGATTCTTGTCACCCAACATGTGGAAAGAAGCTCCACTGTCCAGGTACCAAACACATCCCACCATGGATGAAACCATGCATGCGATAAGCGAGAAATCCAACTCAAATTGTGAAGCTAGTGCATCACCATCAGATCCCTTTGAGGAACCCTTCTTGGATTTCTTCTGTGGGAAATGCATAGCATAATGACCCACTTCATGACAATGAAAGCATCACACCTTCGACTTGTCAACCTTCTTCCCACCATGAGAAGATTTGGATTGGGACGCCTTCCCTTTCCCTTTCTTAGCTTTACTCGCTAAAGCTAGATTTTCTTCATCATCTTGTTTTGATGAAGATCCATCCCTGGTGCTCTGCCTTATCTCCTCCTGCATTAGGTCCAACCAAAGTTGTTCCCAATCTGGCAGTTTCTCTCTTCCATTAACCGAGTCCTGGTAGCTATGCCAGCTCTTAGGAAGACTGAGGAGTGCTAGACTCACCATGTCGTCATTTATAGTCACAACCCCTACACTTGCAAGATCATCCCTGCAGGTGGTGAGCTTGTTCAAGAACGTAGAGATTGTGTCGCCCTTTTTGCACTTGATCTTGCGAATTTTTTCCTTCAGCGCTAGCTTCCTCTGATCACTGCTATTCTGATAAAGATCTTTCAATGTTTTCCACATCGAAAACAGAGTCTCCTTCCCATGGAGGCTCGAGACAATGTGATCTTGAACCCCCTCCAAGAGGATTCTCCTTAGTCTAGCCACACACTTTTTCCATTCTGCCAGTTGAGTAGCATCGGTCGGCTTTTGGACTTCTTGATCAATGAATTCCTTGAGACCATTATCTTCCAATACTACCTCCATGCGATCCTTCCAGGCTATATAATTCAAACTGCCATCAACGGCATATTTGAGTCTTAAACCACTGAACGCCATCGATGAAATAGATGTGATAAGAACTCAATTCAATATCTAGAAACCAAACTTTGTACTTCTCTTGCTTGTATACTATTCTGACCTGATCACCTTTGCTCTGATACCATGTAGAATTTTCACTTGTAGATCACCTGATATATGCAATATCCTAAAGCATAATACTATATCTACTTCTCCCATAAACTTTTTGGAAGGTTAAACAGATATGAGCATCATCAAGCATGAACAGATATAACTGAGAATGAGAAGTAATCAACCATAAAGCAGAAGATATATCACTGGGGAAAGCACCAGCCTAAAACCCCAATTTTGTATTATCATACAAGTGGAAATCTTTTTCAAGTTACAAAAAGAATTAGCTCTCAAGCTATCCTAATCTCTCTGCACTCAAACAATACAGCTCACAGACTCAATAGACATAGAATATATCTTCCTCAAGCCCTCCAAGCCTCCTATTTCCTTACGCAGTTTTTATTGGGGTCCAATGATATCACATGTGTGAATTGGCCTCATCACACTCACTGTAACCTCAAGTTCAACTGCGCAATACATAAGAAATAATATTCCTTCTGCAAGCAAGGAATATCCTAGAAACTGATAGTACATTGTCCCTCCATCTGATCTCAACTGGGGCTCTGACTGAACTGACATGCATGAGTTATCCATGAGTGAATCTTCAGTTATCTGAATTACAGTAGTTACATGCATGCAAGCATTAACTAACTAAACTCTCATTAATTTAACAAACTGTTAAATTAATCTAACTGGACTTGACTAAGTTAAACTAAGTCAACTAATTACAACTCAATATTAAAACTCATTCTTATCTCTTTAACTGAAGGTTAAATTTCTCAATCAAAGGAGAAATTGTTGCATGTCCTCACATAGACTTCAAGTTTGATTTTCCTTAAATAATTAACTCAAGATGAATTAATTAATTAATTTCCAAACTAGTGTTGATATCAAATTTGAATTTTACTTCCTATGTTTAGTCCAGGGACTGACTAAAATAAGAATCCATCCTGAACTGCTAAAAATAGAACTTATATTTTTAGCACTTCCATTTTTCATTCCTTGTTGCCCAATTCAGCACTGGTACCCAAACTGCTATTTTTAGCACTTCTATTTTTAGCATTTCTTGTTGCACACTTTTCAACAGAACTATTATAACATCAATTAGGTCTTGCATCCATCATCTTAACATTCACAAGTAAATACATGAAGTAACCATGACATGAACCAGTCAATTAATCATGCTTATAACCAACATAAAACCATGTAAATATCAGATATGTGATAGCGATTAAATCCACATATAAACAAGTGCAAAAGTAAGAGAACTTAGCTTTCATTAATCATAGGCAAATTTGACCAAGTTCGAGACTTCCACGTACCACCCGTACGTAGACATGGCTGAACCAAATATTTCTTTTAGCTAGTCACCCCCGTGCCATATTCCAAACATGAATGTGGGATCTCATAGAAAACCAATTTAAAAACAACCAAGGGAATCCAGAGGTTGAACCACCTCCACCCTCATCAAACCGTGATCACACCAAAACCGGTGCTCCGATCACAATTGAATCGAACTTGGAATGTTATCTGAAATCCATCACTATCCTTGATGATTTTTTAGTCTCCTTGTCTCTCAGCCTTTACCACAATCCAATCCTCGATCATTAGGCCCTAAACCAAGACCATTCTCTCAGGCTTTACCGCAATCCGAACCCGGATCACCAAGCCCTAAACTGAGACTCATCCCTTAGGATTTACCGTGTATCCCGCCAAAACTAGTCAAGGGATTCCTAGGCCTTTGGAATGAAACTTGAGACCACCTCCACCCCAGATTCAGAAATCCATCCGACAAACCAGAGCTCAAAATGGAAATAAACATCCCAACACCATGGCATTTGGAAAAAGGCAAGGCTAGGTAGAAAACCACTATCATAATCCAACAAAACCATGCCACCGACATCAAGAGAACCATACACCAACATGCAAAGCCATGATTGTCCAAACCAGCTAGGAGATCACACATGCAATATGTTACCTACAAGTATTCCTGTTGAAGCTGCCTGATCCTACTCTTCTTCCTTGATCCTTGCTTTCCTTCTTTTCCCTTTGCTTTCTTTTTCCTTCCTTAATCCAAAGCTAGATTGCTCCAAGAAAAAATTAAGTGACCAAGAGTGAGGGAGAGAGAGAGAATAATGAGATAGCTCCAAACTTGAACTGACAAAATGTTACCAACTGATCCTCAGAAGCCTTTTTATGAATGAGGCCTCTAATTTCTTCATTTTCCATTATTTTCCTTCAATTTCCTCCTCACATGCAATCTGTGACCTTTCATCTTCCTTTTCTCCTAATTTCCTTTATTTTCATAAACAAATGTGCCAAAAATGCATTTTTTCCTTCTAATGCCTTTGCCTTAGCCTTTTCAAATATCCTTAGCCAAAACACACATCCAGTGATGCCCACTAGGATATTTTTTCCCAACATTCAACTTGGAATAAGTGTCCCTTAACCGTGGTCTTATTTTTCCTTTATTAACTTTTATTACATGAACTTTTCACCACAACTATTGCACTTGCCCTTTCCTATCACAAACTCCTCTTCGGGATGCTTTCCAAGTATGCAACCTTGACAAACTCCATTTATGTATTTAATGTTGGGAAACTCTTCAACCATTCCTTGTTTGGATAATTTATCCAAATATTTATAATTAAGGCGACCATATCTCTCATGCCATAACCTTCTCTCCTCATTAGAACGTGTTAAAAGAGAAAAAATCAGATTTAGGAATAAAGCGAGAGAAAGTGTATAATCTACAATGGTGGTTCGCCTTTCAGATAAAAACTCGAACCATTTGACATATTGGATATCACCACTATATTTAGAGTAAATTCTACTTTCTTACCTAACCCTATATGAGTGATCTAATAAATGGAAAGATGGTTAATTGAAATATGAGGAACATATAATACCTAGATAAAATTTCCATGCTTCAAGTCAATTCTCCCCTCTCCATAAACCTCCATAGTTGTATCGTATCCCGAAAATATGGGTAGTCTAGTTCAAGCCTTTAAGTGAGAAAAATAAATTGTTGAAGAAGCCATGTAGCATATGGATCTTGAATGAAGCATCCAAGAACTCAAATATGATGTAGCTTCTAGCAATGCATGACCCTTACTAATGTCTTCTTGCAGTTGGTCCCCCTTCTTCTTCTTGGCATTATCTATTTTGAAATTTCCCAAGTGATACTGTTGGAGTATTGATGCCATTTGATCAATGGTTTTTTTTCATGCAAAAAATCTCAATATGGAACCCCCTATTACAGTAAGCACACTTCTTCTTTTCCTTCTTTCCCTTTCCTCTCTTGAAATTTGAACTCTCCTTAGTAGGTTTTTTCTTAGCTTCCTTCTTGTTCTTTGGTTCATTCTTCTTTTTCTTCTACTTAGTCTTCTTGCTTGTTTCTTGTGCTAAAGTGCATGTGCTTGGTAGACTTGAGAGTCCCCATGAATATGAGCTTATTATTCTCTTATATTATAGACTTGCTAAACTCATATAATGATGGCACCTTTCAATTTTTACCTATAGATAATTTTGTAGCATGGAAAGAAGAGATAAAAAAGAGTACTTAGGTCCTATCTTAGAAATAACCAAAATGAGATCTTCTTCATCCCTATTTATGGCACAAGCTTTTACCTAAACGATCATTGTCTTGAATTTGGAGAATTAGTGTTGTAGGGCCTCCAAGTTCGTTGGATTCATTATGATCAACTCATTCTCAAGCTGATGTCCCCTCAACCCACCTTGCTTTCCAAATAAATCCTCCTATTTGGTCCACACTTCCTTATGAGTTTTCCACTCATCAATATGAAGCAACAAATTAGGGTTTATTGACAAACATATAATCCCATAATCTTCATCCATCCCATTGAAGTATTTTTTTTTCACAATGGCTATTGTAGGCTTAGTTTCTATCCCAATTATGATCCTATAGAGTCCCTTTCTATGTAGCAACAAGGGGAAATTTAACTTCTTGTAACACTACCTCCCCACCCCTTGAACTATCTCACAATGTGGGATGTGTTACCTTTTGAATTGACCCAACCTCCAAGATTTCTAATGAAGACAGTTACAAAATTCCACTTTTTTTCCAATGTCGTTAAAACTCAAAACTGACGCTACCATTGCATTCATCCCATAAAGAGCTTTTCAACTATAATTTTATTATTATCTTAATTTGGCTCCTGGTTTGAAAATTATGCTCCCTTGAAGTTTAACAATCATATTAGGATACATCATAAATGGGTTGCCATGTGGCATCGCCACATTAAAGTAAACATAGGCCCTTCTTGACCCTTCGTGTGATTTGTGACGTTTCCCCCTTATGGTCAGTGCTAGACCTCAACTACCAAAGTGGGTCTACACTAGTGGGCTCTAGTTCCAGACCCCCTCCCCCCCCCCCCCCCCCCCAATTAACTTACAACACACAAGGAGTCTGCAGGGTCAATAAGGGTTGGAAAACACACCCAAAATAGGCCCACTCTATGATCACATCATTCATAGTAGCACCCTTTGAATGTGGGCCCCATAAATTATAATGTGAGTTCCAACATTGGAACCCCCCCTTGCCCTTGTTAACCCATGGTAGGCCTGGGAGGTGGGGGGTGGGTGAAATGAATATGGGTTGTTGATCGAGCCACAGTCACGATCTCTCCATTGAGAGAATACTCCCTAATAAAAAGGGGCCCAAAGGTTGAGTCAATCGGTGATGGGTGGTGTCGTTCGTTGATGACCCTGACAAACAACTAAATTCATTGCACTTGCGTTCACCATCTTACTACCACCACCCAATTATAAAATCCAAATGACAGGCAATGGATGAGTGGAAAATAGTGGGTGGTCGTAAGATCATGTGGTGCCCATGTGGCCTCCATGTCACCTCAACAAGTCCTCATAAACAGGCTCTCCAAGTCACGTCCATGTCATGCTACATGGGCTATCACCGTTGTAACATTCAATGTTACACAAAGGAGAAGGGGAAACAAGCGGTGAGCGATGGTAAGGTATTAGAACTCTATGTAGCCACTACCATGTGAACTCAACGTGGGATCCACCGAGCCCTTCCCCACATTGTCCTGCAATTGTTTCCCATTATATAAATTTCATTTGAAGTTTGATCTTGATGGGTCCATAGGCTCTTGTCATGTTGCTCGGGGGCATTGTTGCTTGTGGCATATCATACAACAAAGGTGAAGGGAAGTTGGCAGTGGAACTTGGTTTTGCTGGGGCTTGGTTCCACCGGTGCCCGCTCATTGTCGATTATACACCCATACAATAAAGTCTTAGTCCCAACGATGTATATGCATGTGAAGTAAGAGACCAAGAGCTAGGTCGTGATACAAGAAGGTGACCACCTCGTCTGTGCCTAAGCATTTTACGTCTTAAGATGATTTATGGCCCAAGAACCAGAAACGTGAGCCCTCCACTCTGTGATAATGTTGTGACAAAGAGGCGACTATAGACCGTCGAATTCTGGAAGCTGTGATCCCATGGGTCTAAGGCCCAAATATATAGATAGATATAGATATATACTTGCATCGATTTCTATTCAGAGAAAGGTAGAGTAGAGTAGCCTCACCTTTTAGCTGGGTTTTCTCCTGAAAGGGTTTCCTAGGGTATATCTTGTGTTCTTATGGTTGTCAGTGATTTTATTTTTGTTTGTTCTCTTTGTTCCACATTTTACATATTTCCTGTATGAAATAGTAACTTAATATTGAGAAGTCTAAGGAAAAATAACCCGCATGGTATAAATTTAAGATATTTAAGTATAATTTTTTGAGATCTGTTGTGACAAATTATATAGGGAAATATCCATGAAAATTTATGAATCATGTGTTCTTAGCATCAGAAGAGGGAACGATGGCAATCCACTTGTCTCATTTATGGCTAGACGAGGGTATGGTGGCACCAGGTGCTCATTATAGTCATGTCTCTTTAACACCCCATCTGGGGAAAAAGTCTCACATGTGATCTTTAACAAAAGATAAGTATCACATTTTAACTAATATCAACATTATTGAATTCGTTGAGTGTTGAAATTGGAGTAATATGACTTATGAGAGAAATATATTTAAAAGTACAGTCTAACCCTTCTATGTTTTCATTTTGTTTATTGGAAATCAACAATAAAACGTTTACTGAAATCATGGTATTTTGTTGTTTAATTTTTTTTTTTGAATGCATAAATGGATTTATTGCCTTGAAAAATGCTTGGAGCACTCGAATAATGCATATTTCACAACTCAAACTTGTGATTCCAACAAATCGTTGTTGAACTTTGGGAAAATTTGACCATAAAATATAGCCAAAAATACCTAAACGTAGAAAATTTAGACCACGAGTCTTTCAAATACCACCATGGAATAGAGTATTAATATTCACATAATTGAATTAAGATAACCATTGATATTATTTATAAAATTTTGATTTTTTTCATTAAAAATCAAACTCAATAATCAAATAATGCATATATAAGAAATTTTGATACTTATTCACGATAATAATTTGGTTATAAAATGATTATATAGTATTTTTTTAAAACCATAGTGAATCGGTAACTCCTTAGACTAAGCTAGGCGAGGCCCAGGATCAATCCTCGTGGATGCCTTATAACACCAAGAGTATATCCAACGACCCGCAAGCCAAATATACTAGATCTTATGATTTAATAAGAGTCGAGACTCTCAGAGAGTAGGGAGTCTACTCCTTGATCCGAGATCATAGTAGACCATATACTCAATGAGAATTGAACCACAGTCTCGTTGGTTTCACCATTGAAACTTACCATTAAACCAGATATCATTGTATGATTATAGTATTTTTGTTATTAACAAAAGCAAAATGTCATTTGTAACTATTGAAAAGAGAGTAATGTGATTTGTATACCCATTATTAAAACAATTAAGGATACAAAATGATGCTTTTCAATGTTTCTAGGCCAATTTGATATTGAATAGTTAAAATTTAGATAAAGAGAAAGTGAATAAAGAAAAATTAAAAAAAATGAAAATATTTATTTTGATATGAATTTAGATAAATAAATTTTAAAGTTTAAACTTAGTTTGATTATTTTAATTTAAGATTTTATAAATTAAATTGTAATTGTTGTTGTTGTTGATGACGATGATAATTAATGTCCACTAAGACTGAATTTGGAATATTGGACATTAAGAAAGATAAGGAAATTGCTTGGCTTCTTTAGAATTTTAATTGTGTATGAAATTTTCTAAGAGAACCCTAATAAATCAATATAGTTTTGATGAATTAAAAAGGTAATGAAGGTTGATATTGTAACAAATATCTTGAAATTGTGATTTAATGTAGACATGCACATGACATTTTAAGATATTGATTTTCATTTTCAAATCTCTTAGTGCCACAAAGATGAAAAATTCTTTAAACCCACGATGTTTCAGAAATTTTCCAATGCCACATTTCACTATGGAGCTCATGAGAGTTTGTTCTTATATTAACAATGCGATTTTTTTCCCCAACAACCCTATACCTTATCAATGTATATGTAAAAAGGAGTAGGGAATAAGGGACAACCTTGCTTAACTCTTATATTACAATTTTTTTTTTACCAACCGTAAATGCTCCCAAACTTGGAAATAATGTTCTCGTACAATCGTATTACCACAAATCTCAACTCTAAAAGAACTTGTAGCTCTTCTAATCTATTCTAAAGGTTAGTTCTAGGCACTATTTTAAAAGTATTTTAAAGTTCATGAAATAACACATGAGATTGTTTTTATTATTACAACACTATTTTGGAATGATTCTAAGCATAAAAAGATGGTCTATAGTTGAATGATAGGTCCTAAATTTGGCTTGTCCTTTAGCTCTGTCTCCTTTATTTTCTAGCCATACATTGATCTTTTTTTCCAAAATAATTCCACATAATTCAGCTAAAAGTGGGCTAATTGTAATGGTCTTGTAATTAGAGGGATTGATTTTATCGCATTTTTAAAAATAAGTACAATGAGGCTTTGAGTTGAAAGTTTAGGGAAGCCTTGGTCAAGTGAAAAATCTAAGAACTTGTGGCTGTGAGGGATGAGGATAGACCCTCCATTTTTTTAGATTTGTGCTTAGTAGTGTTATAGCTCCAAATCTCACCTTCGATATTTGTGATGCTGCATTTATGGCCTAGGGCAACCCCTCCTTCCATACTTGGTCCAAATACTTAAAAAACAATGTTTTACTCCCTATACATGGCATTGCCCTGAGCTAAACGTGTGTGTACGCGGGTCAGTGTATACCCAACCCGCATATATGTCTTAAAACACTTAAAAAAATTAAATCTCCTTAATTTCTGGTGGAGATCACGGGTTTTACCTGTTGATTACCTATTGGTGCCCGTGGCCCAACTGTTCCCAACGAATTCCCAACTAAAAAACTACTTTGGGAGAAGTATAAAAAGGCTTCAATGGGAAGGCCTTAGGGAGGAGAGAAGAGAGAGAATTATTCTGCTAAGATTATCCTTGATCAGGTCTGAAGATCCTTGTGCTTCCAGCACTTCCCCCACTACAGGAAATCCTTGTTTCCTTGAGTTATGATGTCATTTCACTAGTTGAGATATCTTTGAGTGAGTCATGGAATGAGACTTTTGAAGACTTGGGATTGGACGGATCCGGAGGACGATTCCGCTTGGAGCCAGCAAGAGGAAGATTCAGGTGATATCATTCCTTGCTTTGTCCTAGTTATCTGCAATAAAGAAACATTTGCCTTGTTCCCGAAATCAATCTTCTTTATGCATATGATGTTATTGTTATGGTTTACATATGAATAAGTGTTTCAATTGTATAACTAACCACCTTTCAATATGTTATGAAGTTGATTTCTATATGATACTTGGTCCATATATTTCTATGCTTCTTTGAATTGGCTATTTTGCAGGTTTAAGGATCGAGAGGAACTCCAAGAGGGTTTGAACCCTGGTTGGATCTACCCAAAAGAAGGAACCCCAGGTGCACCTCTCTTCATGTAGTTTGCTTATTTAAGTATCATGACTGTGTGGAATGCTTTTTTTTACTGTAGATAACCCCCGCTCTGCTAGGGTGTTGACCCAAAACCCTAGGGGACTTTGTCCCTCAACAGAATTGGCGACTCCACTAGGGACAACAGTATTGTTGTTCCTAGTTTGGGTTAATTTAAGCCAATCAGGGCTCAACCATTAGTGTTCTTGTTGTAACTGATTTGTTTGTTCCTGTAGGAACTCAGACTTCAAGTCTGAGCAATTTCTTCAGACCTCTTTTTTTCTTTTTCTTGTGAACTGTTATATACGCAGTTTTGTCAGGTTACAGTAGCGTATGTACGCAAGTTTCCCCATATGAACCCGCGTATATGCAGGTTTCTTTGGGATGAATCATGTATAAACAAAGCTGTGTATTGACACAGTAATCTATACCCTAATTTTCCAAGATTTTGTCAAATCTTTCTGTTTTAGAAGATTTGTTTGTTGGTCTAAGTATTACCTGAGCAATCAATTTTTGTTGTCAGTCTTTGGTTTTGCAGCAAGTTTCCGGTTTCGAATTATCTCTTGTTGTCAAAAGTTTTGGTCTTGTTTTTTTTTGTCGCAGGTGTCATCATTTGTGTTTGAGCACACGAGATTTATTTCTAAGAATCTTGGCTGTTCTGGTATTCAAGAGCAGAAACATTGGTTTCAATCTTTGTGACAAACTTTATCTTTGTGATCTTCTTGCTTTGTGTCAAAACTGCATCTTGTGGCCATTTGCTTTTCTCACTTTTTGAAAGTTGTTGAGTGAAACTTTTGAAAGTTGTCTTTCTTGGTCTTTTGATCATTGTCACCAAGCTCTTTTTGCTGCTTTTTGGTCATTAAAAGCATCTTGAAATACCTATTCTGTTTAGTTTTCGCCCATTTTGAGTTGATAACTTGCAAAGTGTTTTTGTTGCCTATTTTTCGGTCTCAAAGTTTTCAATAGTATTTGGAGTGCTTTTGAAAAGTTGTTTTTTGCTTTTGCTTTTAAATAAAACTTCTTAAAAACTTGGTTTTTGCTTTCTTTTGCCTTGTTTTGATTTGGTTTCTTTTTGCAAGTGAAAGTGCATTTTTTTGTCTTGAGATTTTCTTTTAGTGTTTGGACGAAAATGAGCATTAGGAACTTATATTCTATCTAAACATCTAAAGTGGCTAATTAGAAGCGATAAACAATTTACTTTCATTCTTTGCTTTAGAGTAATCTTGAGTTTTTTGCATCAGCATATACTCATTGCATTAGGATAGTTTGTGCATCTTTTAGGGCATCCATAGTTTTTGTTAGTTTTTGTGAGTGTGAAGCTTGTTGAAAGAAAAGAAAAGAGAAATTTATTGCTTTCTTAGAAGTTCCTTAGAACCTGGTAGAAATTTCTTTCATCGAAGAATGAAACAAGTGCATTTGCATATAGTTTGGTTTTTATTAATTTCTTTTGCATCGAAGAACACCACAAGTTTCACTTTTGTTTATCCCTTGACTTAAGAATGGCCCATTTAAAAACAAGCGCTAACTAAAATATACTAGAACTTTTTTATATTGTCAATTTAGACACACCAACAAGTTTTAGGATATTTAGGACCTTGGATTAGGTGAGTGGAGAGAAAACTCTCGAATGCCACTTTAAACTGTCAAACATAGAAGTCTGAATAACGAGTGCAAATCCAATAGCGTTAGGGAGACTAGGAAAGCTCCGGATTTGGGAGTTAAGCACGAGGGTTTTTGAAGATAAGGAAGAGAGATACCCCCTCTCCTACTTGTCAGATCTTACCTCAAGACTGTTCCGCCCGCCTTCTGACACGAGTTGGTAACCTTAGTTGCTTATCCTAGGGATCTACATAGGTGGCTGTGAAGGGGAATCCCATGGAACCTAAGGTCGATGTTGTATCACTCTCAGCAGTACTTCTGGAGGGTGCCCTTGCGAAGCTTGGGGGCTTGCACTGGCACAAGCTATTGCTTAGAGGTTAGCGTAACTTCCTCTGATACCTTCGTTGGCAAGCCTGAGCTATCATTATCCCAGCCTATCTTCGGAAGGCTCCTACTTCACTTTCTCGTATTTTGGTGTCCAATCCTCATCACCTGGAGCGGAAATACTTGAAAGTTGTTTGACTGGCTGATATCTTTTAGGGACTTTTTTAGCGTGTGCTCTATGCTCTTAGTTGGCCTAGCTTTCATTTTTTCTTGAGTCTTTAATTAGATCTTAATAAAAAATTAAAAGTGGTTGACCAATCGCCTAGACGGTCTCGAAGACTTCGTCGTCTTTCACCACCAAGTTTAGAGCCTTCTCCTAGAACGCGCAGAGGCAATACTGCTGGTGGTTTTCACCCAGTGGCAGCCGACGCATCGGGGATTGATCCTCTACTTGGGGGCATTTTTGTACAAGATAGGCCTGGTACTACCACAGAGCCAGAGAGGAAGACTCCAGTTCTTTCTCGAGTCCTCTTCCAGTCAGAAGATAATATTGAGGTAGAAGAACTCTCAGAGCCGTTAGCAACTCCGAATTCTCCTCTGCCTTCTGATCATTCAGACGTAGTATTATACGTTGGGACTCCGAAAAATAGACCTTCAAGTCCAGGTCACATCACATACATCCCTTCGTTGACCACTGTTGGGAGCATGGCATCCACCGCAAGTGCTACAGGCACGCAGACTCCTATATCAGTACAAGGGGGAGGAACCATTTCCATCCCTTCTACATCTTTATTTGGGTCTACTACTAGCACGTCTTTGTTTGGGTCTACTTCCATTCCGTCGATGAGTGGAAGTTCCCAAGCGCATGCATCTAGTTCTGGATTCTTCCGTTTTGCACCCATTCACAGGGTATTCCTTCAGTTACGTTCAATGCCTCCACATCCATGATGAGTGGATCAACTTCATTTTAGGCTTTTCCTTTTGGAAGTGGTCACATACCACATTGCAACCCAACGATAGGATCTATGCCTTTTTCTTCAATAGGTTAAGGTAGTAATCCCTTTCAAGGTTGGACTAACCTTGCAGTTAGTGGCATAGGAACTAGGAATCCATTTTTTGGCCAACAAGGGAATACGCCATACTCCACAGTTATTTCATTTGAAATTATTCCTCCCTTAGCTACCGCTTGGAATGCTTATCAAGGGTTATCAACTCCTTATAATGCTTTAGGAGGGAACTTCGTTGGCTTTGGAGGTGTTTCAATTGGAGTTGGTCAAAATTCGAGTTTTGCTGGACCACAAGGGTCACCTTTTGGTTCAGCGGGTTCTGCTAGTTACTTCGGGTAGCCTGGTGCCTTTCAAAATCCAAGCCAATCTTTTCAGAACTTTGGGAACTCTGCCCAATCTAGGTGGAATCCCCAAGGTCCTCCTAGGCTTCCTTTTCTGGCAACGCTGAATTTTCTAGATCTCACGAAATTGACAAATGATCCAATCAGATACAATCTGGCTTGGCCTCCGGTCCCAACCAAACTCCCATCGGATATTCCAAAATTCGAGGGTAAGGGTGGTGAAGACCTGGGCAACCATGTAACCACATTCCATTTGTGGTGCTCATCAAACTCCCTCATTGATGACTCGATTAGGTTGAGACTTTTTCAACGCACCTTAACTGGTAATGCGGCCAAGTGGTATATAGAGTTTCCAGGGGGAAGCTTTACATATTTCACTGATTTGGCTAACATTTTTCTAAACCATTTCCAGTTTCCTGTTGGTTATGATGCCAGAACTGAACTTCTGGCCAATTTCTGTCAGGATACGGCAACTCACATCTTTGATCATATTCAGGAATGGAGATGAAGAAAGAGGCTCATTAAAGCTGAAATTCCTCTTGAATATCGTCTCGAATGGTTCTTGGAATCGTTATAACCTGAGATTTCCAAGGATATCTCTCTGTCCGAAGTCTATTTTGAAGAGAAAGCTATTTTTCGGGCCCAACAGTTAGAATTGATTTACTCTAAGTCTGGGATTCTTCAGAAAATCTTACCCGATGCTCCTAGGACTAAGGTTGATATAGCCAAATCAAAGCCAGGTCTTCATGCAGATGGTATCATTGGACTGATAGACACCAATGCGGTGAACTTGTTAAGCCAATTGCAGCAATTGTCTTTACAAATTGCTCCTACCAATCAGGTCACATCATCTAACCCTTCACCTTCCCAACCCTCTTCCATTAACGCTGTCCAATCTTCTAACCCTAAAAAAAATAAAAATTCCAATGGGAAGAAGAAAGGACAAGGTAAGAAGAAGAATCAAGATGGGAAAGCTGACACAAACAAACCTGAAAATAGTGCTGGTGAGGGTGGAAAGCAGTCCAAAAAGAAAGTTAAGTTTCCATGAAAGTTATGCAATGGAGACCATTTGACCCATCTCTGCCCCAAAATTCAAGATGCTCAGCGCTTGTTAGTGTAGAAAGGGTCTTCTAGCTCTCAAGCTGTGCTAACCAACCCTTTTCCCCAAGGGCAACAATTGCTTGCTGGCACAAATTCAAATCTTGGTACCTCTGCAGGGGTCAACCAAGAAGGGGATAAATCATCAAATGTTTTCATGATGGGTTCTCATGTTAATGTGATCACTCAGTCACGTGATTATGGTGAAACTGAAACGTCTAAAGACAAATCTTCTCCCAGAACTATCGAACCACTTCATATTGAGCGACCCTCTGTCGAGACTATACGTCAGAAATCGAAAGGTTCCGCTAAACGCGCGACCATCAACCCTAATGGTAGGGCTGTCCAGAATTACTCCATTGTTGAGGATCTGGCCTAGAGTCCATGCGCTATGTCCGCTTTAGAGGTCCTCTAGTCGTGTCCAGCTCAACGAAGTGCTTTGCGTTCGACGATAGGGACAGTTGATCCAAATAATTCCTTAGTGCTCACTTTTGACATGCTTAATGTCAAAAAGCGACTTCATCATCTTATGGCTTTTCAAATCAAGTCTACTTATCGAAAAACTAATATTTTTCGAACAGTTGTAGATGAGGGAGCTTCCACATCTGTAATTTCTATATCATGCTGGAAGTCCATTGGATATCCTTCCGCTGTTCCTTCACCTACCCTCTTGACAGCGTTTGACGGGCATTCTCATAGGCCGCATGGGATTATCCTGGCCTTTCCTATATGTGTTGGGGAAAAGGTCGTTAATATCGAAGTAGAAGTCATTGATGCTAACTTAGATTACAATCTCCTCTTAGGACGGAACTGGATTTACGAAATGGATGCCATTGTTTCGACTCTATTTTGTCTCATTTGCTTTCCTCGTGAGGGGAAAATTGTTAAGGTTGATCAATTGGATTATTCTCCAGTTGATCCTCAAGCAACGTTGGATTCTACTATTCCCTTAGTGGATAGCCCCCATCCACCTACTGAGAATCTGGGAGTTGGGATGTATTCTTCATTGATGGGTACATTTGATTTTCCCTCTCCTATCACTAGAATCAATGTTATTTCATCATCCAAGGAGTCTTCACGGGAAGAGTTCCTCCGAACTCATTATTTTCCAGACCCTTGGAACTTGCCTTCGCCTACGACCACATTAGATGAAGGACAAGTCGGTGGAATGGAATTTCCTATGTCTGCAGCAGAGCTTAGATATTAGTTTATCTTCAACTCTACAGACAACCATTCTACTCCTTTCTCTGAGGAAGAGTTAGATGGTGATGTGGCCCCAGCTTGGACCCTTGATTCTCTCTCCACTATGGACTGCTTAGATACAGTTTTACCATCGGAAGAAGCGATCTTAGAAGCAATGACTAGTGTAGATCAACCTTGGGAAGACTTACACCATCGTTCATATTTTCTTCCTCCATTGCAGGAAGTTGAATCTAGGTTCTCCAAGCTATTTACTAGTGATGTTTGTAAGGTATCAAATCCTTTGGCTCCAACACACATTCGCGTCGAAGGTAATATTTTAGTGATTTCAAAAACTATACCTATAAACATCTCTAGGAACCCTAGCATGATAGAAAATGTCTTTGTCAGAGCCGAGTGTCCCCTGAAGAGATTCAAATTTACACTGACCACTTCAAAGAGTTTCGAGATGTATTTGCTTGGTCTTATGAAGAAATTCCTAGTATTGATCTATCCATCGTTCGACATGAGATCAAGTATGAAAATGCTAAGTCGATTCGTAAAAAGCTTTGGCTGGTCAATCTTACGAAAGCAGCAGCTATTAAAGCTAAAGTAGAAAAGCTACTCAAGGCGGGTTTCATATACCCCATTCCTCTAACAGATTGGGTTTCTAATCGAGTCCCAGTTGATAAAAAACAAGGAACGATCCATGTATGCATTGACTTTAGGGATTTGAACAAAGCTTGTCTGAAAGATAATTATCCCACACCGTTTATTGATCAGATAGTTGATGAATGTGCGGGTAATAAAATTTTTTCCTTCATGGATGGATTCTTCGGTTATAATCAAATATCTATCCGTCCAGAAGATTGGCACAAGACAACTTTCATATGTCCCTGGGGTACCTTTGCATACAAAAATATGCCTTTTGGTATTAAAAATGCTGGAGCGGCGTTTCAGCGGGCCATGTCATACGCTTTCCACGGCATCAAGCATGTCATCGAAGCATACTTAGATGATTTAGCTACTCGTTCTCAAAAGAGAATCAATCATCCTAGTCACCTTCGATTGGTTTTCGAACGATGTCATTTTTACAAGATCTGATTAAATTTAAATAAATGCCTTTTTGCGGTTACATTAGGTCGGTTGTTAGGGTTCATTATGTCAATTGAAGGGATTCGTGTTGATCCCTTCAAGGTAGAGGCAATAATTCAGTTGCCTCCCCTGTCCTCTATTCGACAACTTCAAAGTCTTCAGGGGTAGGCTAATTTCTTAAGAAGGTTTATAGCAAATTATGTTGAGATCACTAAAGGGTTTATGCGTTTGCTGCGGAAAGGAGTTCAATTCATATGGGACGAATTTGCGCAATGGTCATTTGATGCCTTGAAAAAGGCATTAGTCTCTGCCCCACTTTTGAATCCACTAGATTATGGTAGGGATTTCCTTTTATATCTCGCCGCTGTAGAATCAACCATAGATATGGTTCTCGTTTAGGAAGACGATGCTCTCATAGAGCATGTGATTTATTACTTGAGCTGAGGCTTGGTAGGTCCTGAACTTCGCTATTATCCTGTTGAGAAGATGGCCTTGGCAGCTGTCCATGTTATCCAACAGCTCTGCCATTATATCTTTCTATGCAAAAAATTTGTCTTAACGGCGGTCAATCCGTTCCAATTTGTCCTCAGTAGGTGAGTGATTGGGGGCAAATACAATCGATGGATTGTCATTTTACAAGAATTCGATCTCGAGTTCTTGTCCGCCAAGTCTAAAAAATCATTGGTTTTCGTGGAGTTAATTGTAAAGTCTCTACTTTACACCTTATCATCCATCATTACCTACTGTTTTCATCACTTTCCTCTCTCTTTTGCCTCATTTTCCACCCAGATCATTACATTAGTTGTCATTAAACATGATCAAGTGAGCTTTGCTAATGGGTAATTGTTTTGTTTAGTTTTTGACGTATTTGCAGGCATTCCGCAGCTTTCTGCCGATTCCGCAGCCATCTGCTGATTCCGAAGCCATCTGATGATCCCGCAGCCATTTTGTTGATTTCAAGGTTCCACGTGCTATCTTGCAGAATGAGCCACATGGGCATGTTGGAATATACGTGCTCGAGGTTCCTGTGCCATCAGTTCAGCCAGCCACGTCATCTGTACCTCCGGTCAAAGGGGGTCAAGTTACGGTCAAATAAAGGCAGCTTAACGTTGATGTGTAAGCTGTTTGATCACATCGGTGGAAAAGGTGACTTGTCCGTGTTTTGAAAGCCGTGGGGGACATGATCTAATGCTGGATTCATTGCCCATATCGACCAGGACCTCCAGCTCGACCATGAAGCCTATGACGTGTTAACTGCACCTTTAATACGCATGATATTCAGTTATTTTCTGTTTTATGCTTTACGTATTAGGCCATCTTGCAGATGCTTATATATACTTGCGTCTGCGTACGCTTATGTTAACTTTTAGATGTTGTAGTTTATGAACTTGTGAGAATTTTAGCACGTTTTTGAACTCTGTTTTTATAGAGCTGTTTCAGCACTTTTTGACTATGTATTTCTGCACATGAAGTAATGGAAATAGTGTTGTTTTGAAGTTTTAAGAGCATCTGAGTTTTCTGTGGATAATATGAATGGAGGGCCCCTGTTCGTATTAGCCTTGTAAAGTATTTCATGTTTATACTTCTGCAATTTCTTTATTTTACATACGGAATTTCCTTTCTTGAGTTATGTACAGCTTGATTTCTTTTCATTGCTGCAGCCTTTATTTTCACTGATCAGATTTGCTTCTTTGCAGGTTTTTACCCGGGATTGAGTGTGTTGTATTTGCTTTAATATCTGATGGTAGTTGCAGTTGTCTTGTTCATAATGCTGCCCTTTTTACTTTGTTTTCTAGATTAGTTTTATCTTAGTTTTACAAGTTGGATGCTAACTAATTTATGCTCTCTTTATCATGAATGGCTTATCTTTCAAGAGAACAGAACACTAATTAATTGCAGCTTGTCTTTGTGTAGTCTTGGCTTGTGACACTAATACTTTTTCCACTTGTTACACATAATCACATATGTAGGAAGCAGTATGATGGAAAAGGCTTAGTAGTGTTACAATTTGTCAATTAGAGTTTTTATCAATTCTTGGATTTGTCTTCAGCTACCTCCTAATCGTGTTTTACGCAGTACTATGTGGTAGAAGTAGGGAGTTAGGAGGAGATAACCATTATCATCAATCCTTGAAGTGATTTTCTTGTTTCTTTTATTTGCAGCAATATGGATAGAGACTAATTCCATTAGAACGTGGTCATTTACTTTCAAGTCATTTCAATTTATTCATTTCTTTCAAGTTCTTTTCCTTTACAAATTCAGCAAGTAATTAGAAATCACCAATCACACACTTTCACTCATCTAGAACTCACTTTTCACACACTTGCACTCATCTGTCTATAATCATCACTCCATCTTAGGAAGATAAGTTAACCATAAACAACACCCCAAACGACAAAAGCTCTAAGAAAGTTGCTTAAGTACATATAGTACACGCTCACTTCATCAGCTTACGAGCCCCGGGTTGACAATTAATGACATCAATTTAGGAACACTAAATTGACTAAACATTAATTTCCGAGCTGCCTTGTGGAGAGGATATTGTTTATGAGGAAAGTTTTCCCGACAAACATCTATTCCTCATCTCTTCACAAGACCCCTGGTATGGAGATATCATTGTCTATCTCCAGACTTCGAAGTTTCCCTCTACTTTCTCTAAGGATGAACGTCGAAAATTATGTCACTTGGCTAAGAACTATGTCATTATTGGTGATACGTTATATCGTCGAGGGGTTGATTCGATCCTTTGGCGTTGTTTAACCTTAGAGGAAGCAGAGTCTGTGCTCAATGATTGCCACAATGGAACTTGTGGTGGTCACATTTCAGGGCTTGCTACAACCCAACGTATCTTGCATGCCAGCTACTTTTGGCCTTCATTATTCAAAGATTATGTTGAAGCGGTCAAATGCTGCCACCCCTGTCAAGTCTATACTCGGAAGATGCGCGTACATCCAGCTCCTCTTTTCCCTGTTGTCACTGTCTGTCCTTTTACTAAGTGGGGTATTGTTTTTACTACTTGTAATCTGCCTTCAGCAGCGAATCACAAGTTGTCGTGGCTGTAGACTACTTCACGAAGTGGGTTGAGGCCATGCCCACTTATAAAAACGATAGTGAAACATCAGCATTCTTCCTTTTCAATCAGATTATCTCAAGGTTCGATATCCCGAGAGAGATTGTCACTGACCATGGCAGTCATTTCCAGAACCAACTAATGTCTGAATTGGCTCTTAAATTGGGTTTTCTATAGGAGCACTCGTCTCCGTATTATCCTCAGGCCAATGGATAGGTCGAGGCTGTGAACAAAACCCTTAAGACGATCCTGCAAAGGACGATCAACAAAAATTGGTCCAATTGGCATCTTATGTTGTATCCGGCTCTTTGGGCATACCGAACCTCGGTAAAGACTGCCACAGGTTTTACACCCTTTCAGTTAGTTTATGGATTGGAATCTATATTTCCCATTGAATGTGAAATCCCATCCCTTAAACTGGCTGTTGAGCTCCTCCCCGAGACTTCGAGTCTCGAAGAGCGCCTCCTTCATTTGGAACATCTCAATGAGCAACGTCGAGATCATGAAAACTTTTAGGGGCGAATGTTCGCCCTTAGGCGAAATTAAGGGGTTTTAAATTTTTAGTGGGCGAATATTTTATATCATAGTACATTTTTACAAATCGCCTCAAATAGCCCACCTTATTTTAAGGGACAGGGTAAAAAAGGTAAATTTATCCCTTGAAATTAGGAGTTACAACCTTCCATTCGCCCTAATTTTCAAGAATGGGTTTTATTTAAGTGAATCCTATGGGCCAAATACCATATTTATAAAAGAGATATGGTAAATTAATAAAAATATAAATAAATGAGAGGTATGGTAAATAAATAAAGCATTTTTTATATTTACTCCATAAGTCACCTTATATACATGCAAGGGTGTAAATAAATAAAAACATAAATAAAGTGGAGGTATGATAAATAAATAAAACATCGTTTTATACTTACTCAAAAGGTATGGTAAATAAATAAACTAGACGTATGGTAAATAAATAAAACCTCTTTTTTTATTTAGTCCATAACCCTCTTTTTATTTATGAAGATTCAAAAAATAGGTTTTATTTAAGTGAATCCTATGGGCCAAAAACCATATTTATAAAAGAGATATGGTAAATTAATAAAAATATAAATGAATGAGAGGTATGGTAAATAAATAAAACATTTTTTATATTTACTCCATAAGTCACCTTATATACATGCAAGGGTGTAAACAAATAAAAACATAAATAAAGTGGAGGTATGATAAATAAATAAAACATCTTTTTATATTTACTCAAAAGGTATGGTAAATAAATAAACTAGACGTATGGTAAATAAATAAAACCTCTTTTTATATTTAGTCCATAACCCTCTTTTTATTTATGAAGGCTCAAAAAAGAGGTTTTATTTAAGTGAATCCTATGGGCCAAATACCATATTTGTAAAAGAGGTATGGTAAATTAATAAAAATATAAATAAACGAGAGGTATGGTAAACAAATAAAACATTTTTTTATATTTACTTCATAAGTCACCTTATATTTACGAACACTCAAAAAATGTGTTATATTTAGATGAAACCTATGGGAAAAATACTATGGGTCAAATACCATGGGCTAGATTATTATTAATACCATGCAAAAAAGCAGGGAAAATTTTAAAAAGCCCCCCTAAATTTACATGTATAATAAATGGGCGAATCTCCATGGTATATAGGAAAAATGGAAGGCGATTTGATCAATAATATGATATGTATATATAATTTTTTGGCGAATCTCTCACCACGCATGGCGAATATTTTACTCAATTATAAAATATTGTGTTTATTGAATACACAAATGAAATTATTGCATTTCTTTAAAATATCTTTTGAAATCAAAATTACCGATATTTGATACCTTTTGGGGGTTAGTAGATCGAGAGTAAAGATGGATCTATGCTGGTTTAATTCCCCTATTTAAATAGGCTACATTGCAGGTGAATACCATGGGTCAATACCATGTGCCATTTTGGTGAATACCATGGGTCAATACCATGTGCCATTTTTATTTTTATTAATACTAATATTAGGGTTAATAATGTTTTTTTCATGGTATTAATAACAATCTAGTCCATGGTATTTGTCCCATAGTATTTTGCCCATAGGTTTCACCTAAATATAACGCATTTTTTGAGTGTTCGTAAATATAAGGTGACTTATGGAGTAAATATAAAAAATGTTTTATTTGTTTACCATACCTCTCGTTTATTTATATTTTTATTAATTTACCATACCTCTTTTACAAATATGGTATTTGGCCCATAGGATTCACTTAAATAAAACCTCTTTCTTGAGCCTTCATAAATAGAACGAGGGTTATGGACTAAATATAAAAAGAGGTTTTATTTATTTACCATGCGTCTAGTTTATTTATATTTTTATTTATTTACCATACCTCCACTTTACTTATAATTTTATTTGTTTACACCCTTGCATGTATATAAGGTGACTTATGGAGTAAATATAAATTTTTATTTATTTATTTACCATACTTCTCATTTATTTATATTTTTATTAATTTACCATGTACCTCTTTTATAAATATGGTATTTGGGCCTTTGGCCCATAGGATTCACTTAAATAAAACCTATTCTTGAAAATGGGCGAATGGATTCACTTAAATAAAACCTATTCTTGAAAATGGGCAAATGGAAGGTTGTAACTCCTAATTTCAAGGGCTAAATTTACCTTTTTTACCCTCTCCCTTAAAAGAAGGTGGGCTATTTGAGGTGATTTGTAAAAGTGTACTATAATACAAAATAATCGCCCACTAAAAATTTAAAACCCCTTAATTTCGCCAAAGGGCGAACATTCGCCCCTAAAATCACCCCTACAAAAAAGCATTATTAACCCTAATATTAGTATTAATAAAAATAAAAATGGCACATGGTATTGACCCATGGTATTCACGTGGAATGTAGCCTATTTAAATGGGGGAATTAAACCAACATAGATCCATCTTTACTCTGGATCTACTAAGCCCCGAGAGGGATCAAATATCGTGATATGCAAAGTAGCATAGAGTGAAAAAATATTTGATCCCTCTTAAGGCTTGGTGGATCAAGAGTAAAAATGGATGTTGTAATTTAATGCATGTTAAACATTTTAACTTGGTTAAAATAAAAATCAATTATTAATTTTATTAATTTTTATAAATTACTAATAGTCATTTTTAAGCTCTAGGTTTATGATAACCCATGGTATTGACCCATGGTAATACCATGGTATTCATGTGAGCATAGACTATTTAAAGGGGAAATTCTATCATCTTAGATCCATCTTAATTCTGGGTCTACCAAGTTCTTAGAGGGATAAATAGATTTCATCCCCCTAAGAGTGGTAGATGTGGAGTTAAGATGGATATAGGTTGGTTTTTATGATAATGAAGATATTAAATAGACTTAGGAAATTATATTGTAAAAACATCTTCAGGTGAATGGTTAAAGCTACATTTAGTCACTTCACAAAATTTAGTAAAAATACCAATATCTCTATTAATATTGGTTTTTAACTTTTTTTGATTTAACAAAAAAAAATTCAAAACAATTAAACCTTATCACTCTTTCCACATCACCCTCGCAGAAGATTTCTCACCATTTTTCAAACATTCTCAATATGATATCTTCATGAAAAAGTTTAGGTACTGATGTTGGATTAGTTGTTTGAAACATAAGTTGGTTTGTACAACCTTTCATCTTCTGTGCTATTCTTAGTTTGTCCTAATGATCTGTAGGGGTTGGAGCCACTGCACCATATTTTCCTAAAAGGTGGAGATTGTTCACCAAAAAGGAAATTAATCTACATGTTACAACGTTGTTAAAAAAAATGCCAGACCTATGAGGGTAGTGAATTATGCTAATAAGCAATTTAGATTGGGAGAGACGTAATTAAATTTTATTATTTAATTGAAGATTTCCAATTAAAATAATAATAAATCTACATTTATATATTCATATATTGATTGGAAGGATTCTCACAATGGTCGCTTCTTTCAATTAGATCCTCTTCAAGCCTTTGGGATACCTAATACTTTCTAAAATAATATAGTTGGGGCTTGCTACTTGTTGGCGTGTTGGGGTAAACAAACTTGATGTAATTTTTTTTTATCTCGCAGTTGGAGTCTATGGAATAAGAAAGAAATTTGATAACTCGAAAAAAGTGGTAGCTTGACAAAAGTTGTAGAGAAAAGATTAATCTCTCCTACCTTGACAAAACTCGTCAACAATATCAACACCTACAAGAACTTTGTTGTGGAATATTATCAAAATTAATAGAAGGATATGAAAGAATGTATTGTAAGAACCTTGACAAACACGGCCACTGAAAATTGGAACAATGTTTGTAGGAAGAGAAAATTATGTTTCTTTTTTCTAAACATGTATGTTAGTATATTACAGTTTAATGAATATGTTTTCTTATTATCATATATGGTTTCATACTTTAACAAAACATTCGCCAAGACTTCACAATGTTTTATTATTTAGTAAAATATTTGCCAAGATCTTACAAGATTTTATAATTCAATGAAAGATTCTCCATCACTGTACAAGATAATATAATCTGGTGAGAGATTCGCCAAAAAAATTATATATACATATTATATTATTGATAAAATCACCTCCCATTTTTCCTATGTATCATGGGGATTAGCCCATTTATTATACATATAAATTCAGGGTGGTTCTTAAAATTTTCCCTGGTCGAGATGCCACCATAATTAATGAGTCTCATAAGAAAAGGGTTAAAACTCAGTATGATAAAGTTGTCTGTCCTCGAGTATTTTCTGAAGGCGACCTTGTCTTGGTCTATGACCAAGATAAAGATGCCTTAGGGGCAGGCACGTTCAAGCCTATGTGGTACGGTCCCTTTATAGTTAAAAGAGTTTTAGAAAAAGGGGCGTATGAGTTAGTTGATTTCGAAGGGAACAAGTTGGCAGAGCCTCGGAATGAGCTCTACCTTAAGAAGTACTTTTCTTAGGTAGCAGCTAGGCAATGGCTTCTTTGTACATTTTGTATTTTTTGTACATATCTCATAGGGAGTTTTTATACCAACACTTCTTGATATGTTGTGGCAGGTGTTGATGGATGACTTGGTCTATTTTGGATTCACTGATGGTGCTAGTCGGCACACTCGGAACCTCGCTTCCGCAACTCGGGTGATCTACTATCCAACTGATCAGTTGATGGTGTCAAGAGGAGTATGCATTAGTCCTGCATCGAATAATATAGCTGAGTATACTGCTGTCATTAATTTACTATCCGAAACTATTTCTTATGGAATCGATTTGTTGGTAGTCTATCTTGATTCACAAATGATAGTGTCACAATTGAATAACATTTTTCGGGTTAGAGATCCATGTTTATATCGCCAATATTTAAGAGTGAGGTTGTTGCAAAGATCACTTACTTACATTACTTATTTGCACATTCCAAGATCTCATAATTGGTTAGCAGATTCTATTACTAATCAAGCTTTAGATTTGCACATCATTCATTCATCACAATAAAATCAAGCATCAAAAAGTCGAAAAATATATATATATATATATATATATATATATATATATATATCATAAAACATCCCGAATGTACATAAGTGTGTCCAAAATAATATACAAAAATTGGGACTCAAATGCCCATAATCATATCCAAACTATCTATGACTTGGCTCAGGATGAGCAGCCAAGTATGTGACTACAGCCTTAGCCACACGCCTAAGAGTCCGAACCCAGTCTCGTGGCATTCCAACCATGCAATGTTGCATATCTATAGGGAGATCCTCTACCGCTGCCATCGGTACTCGGTGAGTTAATCACACCAAGTTCCGCTGAAGTGTGTATAGGACCCGCTCTGTATCGGCAGCCGCCTCTTCGGCACCTCGGCTGCGACGTCCATGCCATGGGAAACCATCTGGTCGTACTGGCCCAATATCTGGAATATGATCATTACATTAGTCATCTGAATCCCATCAAAAATATTTGTCAAGTTCATTTTCATATTTGAAAAATCATAGAAATCAAAAACATTTATTACCTATATCTCCCCATGCCGCGCCTGGTGGTAATGCTAGATCAGGATCTCCCCGGAAGTCCAAGCCAGCATAGGGGTAATCATCCACTGTGATGATTTGCTGCTCCCACCAGGAGAAGAAATCATCGTCAAAAGTTGTCTGCGGTACGTCCCCACCTCCTAGTCGTTTCATCAGATCAGCCCACCTACCCATCCATGGATCTCGCGGGCTACTGATCGGAACTGGTACTCTAGGGCATAGCGCTGGGACCTTCTCAAAAAAGAAGGAGCACAGAATGGTCCCATACCCAAAGTTTTTGGTTTGGCCCTTTTTTATAGATGATAGTTGGCTCTTCAAGTTGGTGAGAAGAGGTGTACACCAATCAAATACTATGGTGAGACAGTCTACTGCCAAGCTCACGGCAAGCCATGAAGCCTGGTGTAAGGAAGCCGATCCATTCACTCTGGCTATAGTGAACAGGATGATCTTCAATGACAAACTCTCTATGTGCTTGATTGGAATTTGGCTTCCAATCTTTTCTAGATGGCCTGGGCAGTATATATGCACATAGTCCTTGATAGAAAGGCTACCTCGTGATCAGCCCGTAGAATGTACTACCTCTCCCCTCCAGGAAGGGCCTGTGATAAAATAGATATCCTCAATGGCATTTGATCAATCATGAACGAGTCGTCCTCGACGCTCCAATAGTGAATGAGCATTTTGAGCAAGCGAGTATTTGACTTCATATTTGGTATTTTGAAAAATATTAGCAAATTGCATCCTCTTAAGGCATCCAATGCTTGTTGATCGTTCATAACCTCATCATCAACAGTGACATGCTCCCTTTCCCTCTAGGTGATTGGCATCTTGAGGGAAAAACAAGTTTGGACCGTTAGTTTTTTGTTTTTAAATTAAAACGGCGTATATGCAGGTCTGTTTTATACACAGTCGCGTCTAGGGCCTGGGTATACGCAGGTTGCATATAGCCAACCCGCTTATATGCCGCAACAAAATTTTTGACATAAATTCAACAGTGAAACTTTAATCAAAATTCTTAAAAACAATCACAAATTGATGCAACAAATTTTGGGGTTACCTGATGATTTTGGAAATATTTAAACGGTCGGATTTGGCAAAAGGAAAAGCTTGCTTCTTTTTCTCCACTCCTTGTGCTCTCAACTCAAATGGTAACAATGGTGAGTCAAAAAAATATTTTATAAGCTTTGAAAATGTCAAATTTTTTCAAAACTTGATTTTGTTTTGTCTCATGTAACTTTTAACTTGGGAGCTTGGAATGTCGAGAATGGATTGTTTTTTAGGACATTTTGGACGCTTTTTCGACAGTTTCGAGTCGGTTCCATGACTGCTGACCCATCATGGCAGGTATCGTTTTCTCACTGGCATATAGGTTAGGGAAGCCATTTTTCTGTTGCATTTTTCATACTAGCCTCCATTTGTCGATACACTTGCCATAGGGTCGATCCCATCGTGTTATGGTTCGTAAACCATCTTCACTCGCCGATTTTTTAAATCATGGCACGATGGTAGAGCCATCCTTTTCATGGGCATCATAGTTAGCACCTCACTGACATTGGTTGCCCATGCTGCTTTATTGAGTAGGCTCAGGAGTCCTCTGTAGTCCTGCCATGACTTATGTGTTGAAGACTCATTCCTCTTTGCTTCTTCGCTTCGTTCTGGCCTTATACCCTAGAGGCTCCTTTGTGTTGAGTTGTACTACTGCATTGCATTTTGACCATTTGCACCTTTTGGCCTTGAGCCGGCTTCACTTGGACTCGTGTTTAAGCCACTTTTTGACCATGTCATCTGCAAAATCAAACTTGCAATCCCTTAACTTTTGCAACTCGACACCCTAGGACTCGTGGAAGGAACATACGTTTGAGTGTCTTTGACCAGTTTTCGCCTCCCTGCATTGAGCATATGATTGTTCCAATCCCAGGAAGTAGATCATCTGCTTCACCGACACTCGTTCTTTCCACTGTACTATAGCATTCTTTTGTTCTTTTTCCAACTTAAAGAAAAAGACAAAAAAATTATATATTCCAAAAAAGAGTGGGAACGGGACAATATTTCCATTTATTGTTGGCAGCAAGAGTCAGTCTTGTTGCCCTTGAACAAAGCGTATCTCTTCCAATCATATGGAGAGTTCGTTCGTGCCTCCTGCATGACGAACTTATACAGAATCATCATATGTTGCCACATGGTCATCATTGAGTCGTGCTTTTGTTCGAGATAACTTAGCCTGAGTCGGCCTCTCTGCGGTGTCTCTTGACTCATTTTTTAGTCGGCCATTGATGCGGGGGCATTCAACCCAAAGGGAAATTATTGTAAATAATAGACATAGGGGTCATGCAATTGTGGAATTAGTTTCCTAAATTCCAAGTCACTTTAATATTTAGGCTTTTTATTAGATATTTTCAAAATAAATAAATGAGGAAATAGGAATTAAGGAGAGCTTTTAGGCATAAAAGGAATGGATGTGGACCATTAAGTGATAAGGAAAGATTTTCTATTTTATAACAGGGAAAAAGACGGAATAAAGCTGAAAAGATGCTTTTGCCATATGTATGCATTGCATGTAGAGTCTTAGAGCTTTAGTTGAGTGATTTTAGGATTTTTAGATCGTGCTAAGTTTAATAAATTATGGAGCTCAAAGGCATTGAGAGGGAAGTGTGTGGGGAGTGAGCGTGAGGAGTGAACAAGGGTTCTCCTTGGGAGCCTTCGGCAGTTTGTAAAAGGGCCATAGATTTGCATATCTGGCCATGAATAGAATTGTTGTGAATGCTTGTTTTATGTAAATATGAGTATGTTGAATTCAGTTCTGGATGACCATGGTTGCGTTTAATGAATTCTGAGATATGATACTGTGCATGTATCCAATAGTTGATTTTAACTGTGGATTGGAAGGCGTGAATGGCCTTTTTATTTCTCCGCTTACTATTTGACTGTGCGTATGAAACCGACTTTCAAATTTGATTTCATTACAATCAGATGAAAATCCTCTGTTTGCGCATAATAATGGCAATGTTAATTATGGGAAAGTTTATGTAATGGCTTTAGAACTTCCGCAGCCTCCCCATGGCACCATTGAATTTCCTTTGATATATATTTAACTCTATATTGACTTAGTGGGCCGACAGCGAATTCTAAACGCTGTATATGCATGTTTAATTCTTTGACTGAATGGTGGATATCGTTTTTTCAACGCGCAATTACTGTTAACTGTTGATCCGCTTGGCTTTCATGTGGTGATAGCATCGCCTTGGACATTACAGTTACGTAGGTTTATCATTCCTGTTCGAGACTATTCGGCGCCAGAGACTTTGGAACTGGTTGTAAGAGATTTTACATCATGATATTACTATGAGTTCATGGCGAAAGGACCACAGTTTTGCATTCATGCGGATCTGGAGGTTACGATGGTTAGCTTCCGCATTAAAATCGAAGTTCGAAGCCCATGCAAAGCTGAACTGAATCCACAACGTAATAAGGAGAGTTCTGGATGTAGGAGGTGGAAAGATATAATTTGTTGTGTATATATATATCGCCGAGTCCGAGGTTCCGTGAATTCGGAATACAGCAAGTCCTTAATCGGCGATTGCAACTTATGTTTATGAGGACCGAACAGTATAGGGAACAGAGAGATATAGCTTCCTATCCATGCACTCGAGTCTTTGTCGTGATAAGGCTCCGCCTGTAATCATAGCCAACCGATTTATATATACATACGAGCCTGTCCACGGTAAGTCGGTACCACAAGTGAATGCATATATATTTTGGATGCGCATGACCATTCTCAGTATGTTTCTTTTAAGAATTAATGAAGAGCACTGTGCGTTAATAAATATGGTTTTGAAAGCACTGTGTGATAGACAAGCTCGGGTTCTTTTTAAATCATGAGATTACAACGCCATGAAACAAGCTTTTATCTGCATGGTGGTCGGAGGATCCTGGTATTTGTGGCCCGGGCTGCATCAGGTGGTATCAGAGCGGGAATACCTTGTTGAAGAAATTTGTTTTATTGAATGAGTACAGTCGAGAACTGAAGTGTGTTTCTTTGAATGTGTGATGAATGATTTTTTTTTTGATAAGCAAACTACACGAGTGAACATGATTGCAGAAACAAAAGGAGGACGAGATCATGCAAGATCTTAAAGGTAAGATGATTTCCTGATTTGAAATTTGTGAATTGAAGTTTATGGTTGCAGAGAAGTGGCAGTGAACCTAAAGAATCCAATAAGGAATTGGATAAAGAAGACAACTGAAGTGTTCTCAAGAGAGAGAAGGAGATTGCAGAAGCCTAAAGGGAGCAAAGGTGTTGCTCAGGAGAAGGTTCCAGACAAAGGACCGTGCTTACCAAAAGACTAAGTAAGGAGATCTTAGTGAGGTAAGGTTGCAGCCAGGAGGACTAGCTGTTGCAGAGGCTTGTTGCAAAGGAGAATCAACAGAGGTTGAAGAAAGTTGCAGATAAGAGAAGCCTAAAAGAGCAGTGGAGAATGCTCGAAAGGTTCCAGCAGAGGACTGGTGATTACCAAAAGACCAGATCCGGAGGAAAGGATTGGTAAGGTAAGTGGCAGCAAAAGAATTTGCCGTTGTAGAGGCTGGATGCAACTCATGGGTGAGAAACTCATGGCGGAGAAGATGACTACTGATAGTCATAGCAGAGGTTCAGGAAAAAACCACGGTAGAGGACATAAGAAAGAGGATGCCAAGGTAAATGGCAAGAATATAAGTCCAGAGGAAGTTGAAATGGAAGAATACATCTGTGAACCAGAACAAGGAGAATTTCTGGGAGATAGTGAAGATGAAGGCTTGAAGACTGAAACTTCAAGTAAGACCAAAGGGTCATATATTTTTTAATCTGACAATTTGTGGATGTTTGCAGGTCAAAGATAATTGGCTGATATTGCCATGAAGAAGGAAAAAGACCAGCAGAATCAAAATTCTGTTCTGGAAAAGCAGAAGGTAGATGGATCTTATATACAGCTGGAGAAGTTGATCATGGAGAATCAGAGAAGAGGTCTAGAGAAATGGCACAGAAATGAGATGACTGCAGGGGTTCGAGAAAGAGAGATTGCAGTAATGAAGGTACAATTGCAGGTACTGAAAGAATGGCTACAAGAGCAGAAAAATCAAAATAGAAAATGGATCTTTCCATTGAAGGGAAAGAGAGTGATTTGGCAACAATTGCAGAGGAAGTTGGGAAAAATTGAGATTGCCTTACTAAAGAAGGAGCTTAGAGTTCTTATGCCAGAGATGGGAATTAAAGATTCCAAATGCAGATTTGTTCGAAAAGAAGCAATGGAAGAAGCAGTCAAGATTGAAAAGTCCCATGATTTAAAAACTAATGAGTTGCGCATGTTTGCAGGTACAGAATAGGAAGATAAACAAGCTTTAGAGTTTGTGCAAGAAGAATTGAACCTGAAGGCTGTTCAGATCGATAATGAGTTAGCAAGATCTCAGAAGAAGATGGGGAAGAAGGAGTCTAATCAGGATGTTGATGCAGAAAGAGAAGGACCAGCTGATGATTGGTCAACCACTAGTGGAGGTATGGAAAATCATGTGAAATTTCCAAGGTCTACTCCTAATGAAGTTGTTGAATTGTATAGGAAACTAGATCTCCAGAGAAGAGAGTTGGAGAGACAGAGGACTTATTGGATGAAGAAACAAGGGAAGAGAGTCTTTATGAATGACAGTCATAAAGCAGGAGATGGTAAGAAGGAAGGACTAGCTAACAGTCTCATGGTGAGGGTAAATCAGCATACCAATGTGATGATAGAGAAGTGGGAAAAGAACTCAGAGCAACGTATTGAGGAGAAAGCTAATGAAAATTTCTTGAGTCCTGAAAAAGACTTGGAACTACAGAGAGAAAACTTGGTAACTGAATCAACAAGTGAGACCAGTGAGCCCTATGATTTTAATGCTGACAATTTGATTGTGTTTACAGGTAATAAAGAAGAAAGTCCATCATTTGGAATTGTCTTGAGGGAAGAAGACAAAGATTATAATTTACAACATGTTAATGAAATACTTAAGAAGAAGTGGCTGAAAAGTTTGCGAGAGACATCTGAACCAGAGGAAAAAGTTGCAGATGAAATTGCAGGTGACAAGCAAACGAATGTTGCAGGGGGACAGGAAGTTTGGGAGGCAGCAACATTCATAGCATGGAAAATTTTAGGGGCTAATGTTCGCCCAGTGGGCTAATTTTCCATGATTTTTCCACAAAAAAGATTCGCCAATTTCCAATTTTATAAAAGACGATTCGCCCAAATTTTAGAATATAAAATTATTTTACCTTAAAAATCGCCAACATTATAGAGAGACTATATATAAAATAATTATAAATTTGATTACTTTTACAAATATATCAATAAACATTTATAATTTGCATATTAGGGATTAGTGAGATTCGCCAATGTTTTAAACTTCAAGAAAATTTTCCATCCTTAAAATTTTCCTTGATTCATAGTGATAGCTAGAGCAACATGTGGAGCGACACTTATGATGGCAGTTGAGACAACACTAGCAGCAAAAGAGGCACTGATGCCTTATATTTTTTATTCTAACAGTTGTTTTGTGAGTACAGGTCTTACTGAAGAAGGTGGAGAAAATCTGCTAGACAAAGAAATTGAAATGATGAGGCGAATGATGATGAAGGAATTCCGGAAGAGACCAGCAGCAATGAAACAAAAGAGAAGCAGCAAGAGGAAGATAGCAGAAGATTGCAAGGGTACAGCTAGTGGATCAAAGCACCATAAAGTGTGGAGACCTCGAGAAGACCAACAGACAGAAGCAGCGGCAAATGGGAAGTTACAGTACAAGATATGGGATCCAGGCAAACATAGATCTGAACACATGATCAGGAGATCATGAAATTTTTCTACCTTGGGAGTATGATGCGGGAGCATTCAACCCAAAGGGAAATTATTGTAAATAATAGACATAGGGGACATGCAATTGTGGAATTAGTTTCCTAAATTCCAAGTCACTTTAATATTTAGGCTTTTTATTAGATATTTTCAAAATAAATAAATGAGGAAATAGGAATTAAGGAGAGATTTTAGGCATAAAAGGAATGCAAGTGGACCATTAAGTGATAAGGAAAGCTTTTCTATTTTAGAACAGGGAAAAAGACGGAATAAAGCTGAAAAGATGCTTTTGCCATATGTATGCATTGCATGCAGAGTCTTAGAGCTTTAGTTGAGTGATTTTAGGATTTTTAGATCATGCTAAGTTTAATAAATTATGGAGCTCAAAGGCATTGAGAGGGAAGTGTGTGGGGAGTGAGCGTGAGGAGTGAACAAGGGTTCTCCTTGGGAGCCTTCGGCAGTTTGTAAAAGGGCCATAGATTTGCATATCTGGCCATGAATAGAACTGTTGTGAATGCTTGTTTTATGTAAATATGAGTATGTTGAATTCAGTTCTGGATGACCATGGTTGCGTTTAATGAATTCTGAGATATGATACTGTGCATGTATCCAATAGTTGATTTTAACTGTGGATTGGAAGGCATGAATGGCCTTTTTATTTCTCCGCTTACTATTTGACTGTGCGTATTAAACCAGCATTCAAATTTGATTTCATTACAATCAGATGAAAATCCTTTGTTTGCGCATAATAATGGCAATGTTAATTATGGGAAAGTTTATGTAATGGCTTTAGAACTTCCGCAGCCTCCCCATGGCACCATTGAATTTCCTTTGATATATATTTAACTCTATATTGACTTAGTGGGCCGACAGCAAATTCTAAACGCTGTATATGCATGTTTAATTCTTTGACTGAATGGTGGATATCGTTTTTTCAACGCGCAATTACTGTTAACTGTTGATCCGCTTGGCTTTCATGTGATGATAGCATCGCCTTGGACATTCCAGTTACGCAGGTTTATCATTCCTGTTTGAGACTATCCGGCGCCAGAGACGTTGAAACGGTTGTAAGAGATTTTAAATCATGATATTACTATGAGTTCGTGGCAAAAGGACCACAGTTTGGAATTCATGCGGATCTGGAGGTTACGATGGTTATCTTCTGCGTTAAAATCGAAGTTCGAAGCCCATGCAAAGCTGAACTGAATCCACAGCGTAATAAGGAGAGTTCTGGATGTAGGAGGCGGAAAGATATAATTTGCTGTGTATATATATATCGCCGAGTTCGAGGTTCCGTGAATTCAGAATACAACAAGTCCTTGTTGGGCGATTGCAACTTATGTTTATGAGGACCGAACAGTATAGGGAACGGAGAGATATAGCTGCCTATCCGTGCACTCGAGTCTTTGTCGTGATAAGGCTCCACCTGTAATCATAGCCAACCGCTTTATATATACATACGAGCCTGTCCACGGTAAGTCGGTACCACAAGTGAATGCATATATATTTTGGATGCGCATGACCATTCTCAGTATGTTTCTTTTAAGAATTAATGAAGAGCATTGTGCGTTAATAAATATGGTTTTGAAAGCACTGTGTGATAGACAAGCTCGGGTTCTTTTTAAATCATGAGATTACAATGCCATGAAACAAGCTTTTATCTGCATGGTGGTCGGAGGATCCTGGTATTTGTGGCCTGGGCTGCATCAGCCATCCCTAGTTGTCAGTGTCTTGTCCATCATCACATCAGTTATATTGGTCCTTTACTCCTGCCGATTTGAGAAGGTCTCCATTGACTTCTTGCTAGCGGGTCTTGTCCTTATCAACGACGACATCTTGCTCTGAGGACAAGCCTAGAGCTGCACCTTGGCCCTATTTTCATTATTGATAGGTCACCTTGTGCTCAACATCGATCAGTATCATGGGTCTTTGACTGAGTGGTTTCCCTTGTGTTCGACATCAGCTTACATTATCACACATTAGGATTCGTGTAGTGCCTTGGTTTCCATTTGACTCTATTGGTGGATACCTCGCCTCTGTGTCAGCTTTCATTATTGGTTGGTTCAGAGGGTTTCTATCGTGCGCTAGCCACATCTTGTGTACACCGGAAATGTGCTTCGGTCGGGTTACTACATCTTTTTCATCCAATTCCTTCCACATTATTGGCCTGCGGGTTACACTTGTGCTAGATTGATGAAGGATGCCTTAATTCCTTCCTTCTAGCGCATCTTTCCCCATGGACTATGACTCATTTCTCTGGGGCAAAGGTCTAGAGTCCATTTGGTAGTACCATGGGGTTTGCAGTCATTAGTGGCAGATCCTTCGCTATCGACAGTGGGAAACCATCATTGTCTCCTGATCAATAGATTCTTCCAGGTGTTCGACTTTAGATCATTTATTCACACTTGTTAGATTGTACTAGGGTACCTTGACTCTCATTATCATCATTGGTGAGTAGTCTCGCATTTGTTAACGGTATACATCAATGACCAGTAATCAAACGATTTCTCACATGGTCGAATTCAGCTCATTCATTCCCATTGTGTAGAAATGTACCACGGTGGTCAGTGAAGACCTTGAGTTGCATCGACATTCATTGGTTCACTTGACAGTTGCTCCTGTTGCTGCTAGCTGATACCATTCCACCTTATATGTTGTAGTTATTCATGGCGACATTCTATATGCTGGAACCCAAGTTTGCAGTGTAGTACCATCTTATTCCATCATGTTCATTTGGTACTATTGGGATCAGTCTTTGATATCAGTGATCAGCTTCATCCTTTAGCATCATTGACATTCTTATATGTGATATTCAGACATGTACTTGTTCAATCATGATTAGATGATCTATTATGTATTTCCAGTCTTCTATACTTGTATACTTAGTGGATCTGCTGTACTTGATATGCAGACATGCTTTACATTCTTTGAGCATGGGTATGCCCGCCTCATACAATGTTTCTTTCTGATCTACTTTTGTGGCTTGGCAGGCTGAAATATGGTGAAGTCCTTCTCATTTTTTGACAGGTTTCCTTTCCATGTACTTAATACATTTCGGCCATCATGTACCCCTTCTGCCCTCATATATTAGGGGGCATCTATTATAGCTCCAAATCTCACCCTTGATATTTGTGATGCTGCATTTATTGCGTAGGGCAACCCCTCCTTCCAGACTTGGTCCAAATACTTAAAAAACAGTGTTTTACTCCCTGTACGCGACATTGCCCTGAGCTAAATGCGTGTGTACACGGGTCAGTGTATACCCAACCCGCGTATATGTCTTAAAACACTTAAAAAAATTAAATCTCCTTAATTTCAGGTGGAGATCACAGGTTTCACCTGTTGATTACCTATTAGTGCCTTGGCCTAACTGGTTCCAACGAATTCCCAACTAAAAAACTACTTTGGGAGAAGTATAAAAAGGTTTTAATGGGAAGGCCTTAGGGATGAGAGAAGAGAGAGAATTACTCTGCTGAGATTATCCCTGATCAGGTCTGAAGATCCTTGTGCTTCCAACACTTCCCCACTATAGGAAACCCTTGTTTCCTTGAGTTATGATGTCATTTCACTAGTTGAGATATCTTTGTGTGAGTCATGGAGGGAGCCTTTTGAAGACTTGGGATTGGAAGATTTGGAGGACGGTTCCGCTTGGAGCTAGCAAGAGGAAAATTCAAGTGATATCATTCCTTGCTTTGTTTTAGTTATCTGCAAGAAAGAAACATTTATCTTGTTCCCAAAATCAATCTTCTTTATGCATATGATGTTATTGTTATGGTTTACATATGAATAATTGTTTCAATTGTATAACTAACCACCTTTCAATATGTTATGAAGTTTATTTCTATATGATACTTGGTCCATATATTGCTATGATTCTTTGAATTGGCTATTTTGCAGGTTTAAGGATCGAGAGGAACTCCAAGAGGGTTTGAACCCTGGCTGGATCTACCTGAACGAAGGACCCCCAGGTGCACCTCTCTTCGCGTAGTTTTCTTATTTAAGTATCATGGTTGTGTGGAATGCTTGTTTTTTACTGTAGATAACCCCTGCTCTGCTAGGGTGTTGACCCGAAACCTTAGGGGACTTTGTCCCTCAACAAGTAGCTTTCAGTGTCTTTATATTTCCCCTTTATGAACTACTTCACTTGGAATTCTATGTCTTCTATAGGAAAAAAACTTCTTTATTTAGAAAGTGTTTGAATATTGTCCATGACATTAGTAAAGTTGTAAATAACTATGTTTTCTATAAAATAAACTTCTTCCTTTATAGAAAGAGTTTGAATGTTATCCATGGCATTAATAAAGTCGTAAATATTTTTAAGGTAGGAATTCTAATTCCTCAAGAGAATCATATTGTTTTCTTTAGTTTTATAAATCAGAATTTGCCTCCAATATTTCATAGAATCTAGCTTACGTAAGTGTAAAAATAATCATTTATTTTTTATTTATATGGTAATTTTTCTTTTTTAAATTTTAATTAGGACTTTGCACCTATTTATTTTGTCTGAATTTAAAAACTTATTAAAAACATCTCTAATGACTTTTCTAACAATCTTTCACCCTTTATCATATCAATGATCAACAATTCTATTTTCTATTTACACTACACTTTCACAAAAATCTAAAAAAGATTGCTATAAAATTGTGATAAAGATTTTCAATACTATATTTATTTAACAAGAAATTTAATTCATTACTTTAATCTTTTAAAAAAATCTCAACTTTATCTTTATCTAATATCAAGTATTTTTAGTTATCAAAATTTAACCAAAACTATATATTACATTTTTATTAAATTTTATTTAATAAAATTATTATTTTATTATTTTAATCTTTAAAAAATCAATTTTATCTTTCTAAAAAATCACACATTTTTAATTATCAAAATTCAACCAAAAATATGCATAGCATTTTAATTAATGTCAATAGCATTGAATTTTTATTGATTTCAACATTATTAAATCCAATGAGTACTTAAAAATGGAATGATATGACTCCCACGATCATTATAAATATAACTATGAAAAATGGAATGATATGACTCCCACTATCATTATAAATACAACTGATTACGGTGATATCTTTAACGTGATAATGAATATTGAAAATGGAAAAACAAAACAAGATATGAACCAAACATCCTAGCAAGTAGATGTTGATACTTTAGAGAGTCTTAAAATGAAGGACATGATTAGAGAGCTAGAAGAAAAAGTTAATAGCTGCCTCACCCTAAATAGTGTGGCAAGTAATTAGATATCAAACCATTAAAGATGAAATGAAAAAATTGATAGAATTAGACCATGAGCGTAACAAAAGAGCCTTGAACCTTATAATCTTCAGTTTGAAAGAGGAGGTAGACGATGATACTTTAGCTATAGCCTAGACAGAATTACATAACAAATTACAAATTGAAACAACGTGTCTCGTAGAAGCAACAAGGTTGGGGAAACTAACTAAGAATAAAGGAAGGTTGATTCGAATAAAGGTGAGCTCTACTGATCATAAGTATGACATACTTAGTAAAACCTCAAGTCTAAAAGGAATGGGAATATTTATAAATGAAGATCTCATTCCAGAAGATCAAGCAGAATTGAGAAAGGAGGTTCAAAAGGTAAAGGAAGCTAGGAAGGAAGGAAAATGGGCAATAATCAGAAATAGAAAAACCGTTATTTGAGATAGAAACCAAAAATATAATAATAAATAGCAATTCAACATGCTCCAGATTCTTTCTTGGAATTGTCGGGGCTTTCCATGGAACAAAGGCCCCAAGCTAAGTTGGATCTCGAATGATGTTGATATTATTTTGCTTGTTGAAACTTGGGAGCACGAAGAATCTAAGGTCCCTAACATAGATGGCTTTACATTATGGTCTACATGGAATAAGTGATCCTCTCATAGAGGCATTGGGGGTATAGCTTGTTACATTAAAAAGAAAATCTCTCCCCATGCTAAGATTTATAAAAACGACCCTTACAACAATATAGTTGGATAGAAATTACTGATATTTATGATAAAAAGACCTACATAGCAATCTGTTATTTACCCCCCATCAATTCTAACTTCTATAAGAAAAAGAATCTAGATAAAAATAGTCCTTACAATGGTTTAGAGAATGATATTTCTAGCCTAAGGAATGAAGGCAATATCCTTTTAATGGGTGAATTTAATGCTCGAACTTCAAGAAACCAAGCTATTCTTCTAAGCAATCATTCCAACCCTAATCCTCTTTGGTTAGATGAAGACCTTCCTCTCGCTAGCCGATACAAAAGGAGCTCTGAATACCTCGGGGAGAATTTGTTTGCGTCGGAGCTAGTCAAGGTCTGTAGTGCTCAGGATCTCATAATTTGCAACGGTCTAAAGAAGTGGCCCAATTCTAGCCAGATGACCTGCATCCATGGGCTTGGTAGCAGCGTGGAAGACTATGTTATCTCTGATCTCCCTCTATACAACGAAATAACAAATTTTGACATCTTAAATGACCATGAGCCTGACTCTGATCATAGGCCTTTACTTATAACTCTCAATTTTATCATGCATAGAAATCCCATAGAAGATAATCCTTATAGCCAAAAGAAGTTAATCTTTGATAGAAAAAAATAAAAATAAAAACAAAAATCTCTTTCTAAATGAATTAAAAACTAATTTGCTTCCTTTATCTAGCATATATAACATAGAAGATCTCTATCATAATTTTACTACAACCCTCTCATATTCTATTAACAAGTTCTCAATTGAAGTTTCAAGTAATAAAAGAAATAGCAAAACTAACCCATGGTATGAAAAAGATTGTAAAAGTGTGAGGAGAGCAATTAAGGAAGTTGTTGATGAATCTCTTTAAATTGACAAGATAAAAATATACAAAGCCCTAACTAAAAGGAAAAAAGGCAATATATTCGTAAAAGACAAGAGAATCTCTTACACCTCTCTGAGGTAGCTCCTAAGAAATTCTGGAGGCAAATTCTAACTAGGAAAATTAAAGATAATAATAAAATTGCTTTACACGACTCGAATTCCTATCTTAAAAAGCTTTATGAATCTCCAAATGTCATGGATTACTTTGAAACCATTCTCACAACGAAAGAATTTTTCTCATTAGAAGACATTGATTTTGGGGTTAATTGATTGGCTAATGGGAAAGCTAAGGACATTGAAGGTTACTAGGCAGAAATCTTAAAAATTGGAGGTCCTGTCCTCATCCCCCACATTCACAAGCTTTTCAATCAAGCGGTCAAGCAAGGGTTCCCTAAACCATGAACTCAAAGCCTCATTATCCCTATTTTTGAAAGTGGGGATACAAATAACCCCTCTAATTGTCGGACAATTATGATCAGCCCTCTCCTAGCCAAGTTATATGGTATTATTTTGGAAAGGAAGTTGAGCATATGGCTTGAAAGTGAAGGTAAGTGGGCTAAAGGCCAAGCAGGTTTTAGAAAGCAGCACTTAACAACAGACCACCTCATTACGCTTAGGATCATTGTGGAGGAATGTTGTAATCATAAATCCAATCTCTTTTGTTGCTTTGTGGACTTTAGAAAGGCTTTCGATACGGTTCCTAGAAACAACCTTTGGAACAGATTAGAAGAGCTAAATGTTCCTTTTGAGTTGAGAGCTGCTACTATAAGGTTATATGAGAATGTAATTGCCAAGTTAAAGAGCAATGAGGGGTGGTCGAAAGATATTAAGTGTAATATCGGAGTTAAACAAGGTTGCCCCCTCTCCCCTACCCTATTTGGCATTTACATTGACAAGCTAGAAGGTTGTTTAGAGGAAGCAGAATGTGTTGGCACGATCTTAGCTGGGATAATCATCATCCTTCTTCTCTACGCAAACGATATTGTTCTTCTCGCAAGGTGCCCACTGATCTTGATAAGCAAGTTATACTTCTTAAGGACTCTACCATGGGTATGATTGTTAACACTGACAAAACAAAAGTTATGATTATCAAATCCAAGAAGGACACTTACGCTAATTTTATGTATGACAATAGTAACTTGGAGGAAGTGCCTTCTTACAAGTACCTAGGAATTGATATTCATCACAAACTCAACTGGAACTATAGCATTGAGAAAAGGATTAATGGGGGATGTAAAGCTTATTTTGGTCTTGAAAACAATTGTAAAACGACAAACCTCATAATGTGGGATAGAAAGAAGTTCCTCTTTGAAACTTTAGTCACTCCGGTTATCTTATATGGATGTGAGGTTTGGGGTTGTAGCATCTTTAGAGAATCCTGGAGAAAGATTGAGCAAATCCAGAAGCGTTTTATAATGTATAACCTCAAAATTAAAAGCAACACACCTTATCCTATTCTCCTTATAGAAGTGGGTCTTTCCCCTACCGAGAGCCTAGCTATGACTAGGCTTCTGTTGTACAAGCACAAATTCAATAACATAGGAGACCATAGACTTCCTAAGCTAGCTTTAAATTCAAGCCAAAACCTCCTAAGGCTCAATTGAGGTTGGTATAAAGACACCAGGGCCTGGTTAAACCTTTGGGAGATCGACGAGAATGTTGCATTGCAAAACATTAATAACATTAAATATATTGTTACTTCTAAGTTCAAAGAAAAAATGTGGTGTGAGAAAGATTTAACAGCTAAAAGAAAATTAAGATATTATAAGGAGGTCATCAACTCCACCCTAGAAGATCAAAAGTATCTCTCTGTTTTAACTAGCTCAAAGAAGAAAATTAATATAGCCAAGATTAGAACGAACTCTCATGAGCTCCATAGTGAAACGGGTCGTTGGGCAGTTCCTAAAACACCATGGATGGAAAGGTTTTGCCATCTCTGTGAGAATACGAACATCGAGGATCAAAATCACTTCCTCTTAGAGTGCCCAGTAGAACCACATTAGATCTCAATGTCAAAATATTTGTTGCAATACTGACCTTCCTAGCCTTTTACGATGTCAAAATTATAGTGAACTCGGGAGGTTTCTCTCCAAGCTTTTTGAGCATAGGAATAAAATATTAAATCAAACTAAATAATTCATTTCTTTAGGCCCGATAAACCAAAGTTTAGTCTCAGTGGACATTAACCACTACCATCATCATCATCATCAATAAACAACTAATTATTCTCTTAAAATCATTTATATGTTCACAAAATTAGAAATCTGTAATTTTTTTTTTTTTTTTTTTCATATAAATATATTTTCACAATAAAATAAAACTTAACTCAAAATCATAAATAATTCCAAAAACTAATTTTCATATAAATATATTTTCCCAATATTAAAAAAACCACTCAAAACCATAAATAATCCCACAAAAATCATAAAAATTCCAAAACCATATTTTCATATAAATATATTTTCCCAATATTTAAAAAAGACAACTCAAAATCATAAATAATCCAAAAAAAATCATAAAAATTCCAAAACCTTATTTTCATATAAATATATTTTCCCAATATTAAAATAAACAGCTCAATAACATAAATAATCCCAAAACCTTAATTTAAAATCCTAAAGACAATTATAATTACATTATCCATATAAACTTATTTAACATTCCCATGACATTATCCATATAAACTTATCTAACATTCCCATGCACAATTGCTTGTCACGTTAATAAATTTTTGAATGTGTATGTAACCTCTTTTAACACAAGAGTTATTACATTAGAAAAATATAACGTTCTAGGTCAACGTTGACGTATAAATAAATATTATGTTTAATAATCTGTGTCATATATATGTTTTATATATATATGAAATTTAGTTGTTTTTAGTGTAATGTTTTTAAAAGTGGTTAGGTTTTTCTAATTTAATTTCTCTAAAATTCAACAAAAATTTATTGAAATCACAAACTTTATAAGTAACTATGTACAATAAAAATGTTTCAAAGTTTTCAGGAGGCTAAATTTATATATATAATAAAAAATCAGTTTAAATAAGACAAATCAAAATTTCATTTCAAATTTTTCCACCAAATTAAAACACCAAAAAAATAAAAAATCACACTAAAAACCACTCCAAACTGAAATAAAAACATGGCTAGATTATTAAAATGTATGTATATATTTTTAATGTATATATATTTATTTTGACGTGCCTTCACATCCATATAAATACTCACCCACACACTCTTGAAAGCTGCAAACTGCCTTCTGCCATAGAAAAAGGATCGTCCTCTCGCTCGTGTCGTTGACTAATTGTAATGATTTTCAGTATTTTAAAAATATGGATCTTTGTTTCACTGTTATTTGAGTTAATTATGGAGGAAAAGTAACGATAGATTTACATCAATTTTAGTGTGAAATAGGATGGTGGAAAAGGCATAAAAATATTTGGGAAGAACAGCGGTGTACATTTTGCACATCTGGGATTGTAAAATCGGAAAAACTTTTCATTTTGGAATGTGATGCATTCAAAGACATCAAAGAAAGTTATGAGAACATGTTCGAATCAATTTCTTGGCATTGTCTTTTTAATGAAGGGATTGTTGGAAACCTGGGTCAGCTCATCATCAATTTGAATGGGAAAATCACTGAATTGCAAAGAGCTAAAAACAGGGAACTAACGGTTTCATAGACTATTTTGAATAGGAAAATCACTGAATTACAAAGCGCGAAAAACAAGAAATTAATGGTTTTATAGACTATTTTTAGTCTCGTAAACCTTAAAATATCATATTATTTTATTTTACATAAGTGTGGTTAGATTCCCAAAATTGATTGAAATCACAAATTTTATAAATGGATTGAAATGACAAACTTTATGAGTCACTCTACACAATCAAAGGGTTAAGGGTTAAAGCGTTTTAAATGTTTGTAAAGCGATAAATCTGTATATATGGACCCTCTGAAAAGCTGCCAACTGTCTTCTGGTCGCCACAGAAAAAGGCTCGTCCTCTCGCTCGTGTAGGTGACCAATTGTAATCATTTTCAGTCTTCTAGAAATATGGACCATTGTCATTCCTATCTTCTGGAATGAAATGTTCAACGGCGTTATCTGAATAGTCGGCACCCCATAAATCTGTATATATGGACCCTCTGAAAAGCTGCCAACTGTCTTCTGGTCGCCATAGAAAAAGGCTCGTCCTCTCGCTCGTGTAGGTGACCAATTGTAATCATTTTCAGTCTTCTAGAAATATGGACCATTGCCATTCCTATCTTCTGGAATGAAATGTTCAACGGCGTTATTTGAATAGTCGGCACCAAGTACCGAAGAAAAGTAATGACAGATTCACACGGATCGTGCTACACAAGTGTTGTCAGGCTCCGGGAATCGCAGCTGTACAAAATGAACCACTTGTCTCTTGGACTGCAGTCAACCATTTATTGCATTCACTCCATAAATACATAGACTCCACAGGTGAAGGTACAATATTTGCTGTGATTTGGAAAACGGGATAGAGTGATCGCATAACAGAGAAATGGCGCAATTAGCAGCAGGAACATCCGCAGTGCGTAGTTTGCATTTGGGGTCGCAAGGATTACAAGTGTCAGCGCAGGGGTTGGGTTGCATGGGCATGTCTGCCTTCTATGGCCCTCCAAAGCCTGAGCAAGAAATGATATCTCTCGTCCACCATGCTGTCTCCAGAGGCATTACTTTTCTCGACACTTCAGATGTTTATGGCCCTTTTACCAATGAAATCCTCATTGGAAAGGTAGGACCGCCTGCCTCTTCCAAAAGGTTTCTATTTTCCTTGCAATCACCAATGAATTCTACAGATTAGCCAAGTTGATAGACTTCTTATTGAGCTTAATTCAAGTCGATAGAGTTCTTCTTGAGCTTGATTCTTTGGTTGCACTTGCAGGCCATTAAAGGGATCAGGGAGAAAATCCAATTAGCCACAAAGTTTGGAGTGAGCTATGCAAATGGAAAACGAGAGATTCGAGGGGATCCCGCATATGTTCGTGCAGCCTGCGAGGCAAGCTTGAAGAGACTGGATGTCGAGTTCATTGATCTTTATTATCAACATCGTATTGATACTACAGTGCCCATTGAAGTCACGGTATGTATGCATATCATCTATTCACTCTAGAAATTTCTGCATGTCCTTTCTTTTCAGTCCCCGGGTCAATGTGAAAATACAAATATGTTCTTTTGGTGTCATGTTTTGTGGGTTCAGTGGGCACCTGATTATATGTTTTATTTTGAATTTTAGGAATTATTGATGCTTTTGACTTCAATTTGGAGATGTCCAAAATACTTTGTTTCACCTGTTGTGCATAGAGCAAGTGTTCTTCATTTCTTTTGGTTTCCTTGCCATCCATCATCAATTACTTCATTATTTGGATGAGCAATACATGTCTTGCAATAATGCGCACTGCACTATATATGTCAGTGTCTATAGTGTCCAATGGCATATATGCATATTGCACCACAGCGCACCTCATACAGGGTGCATAAGGCTCACCTGTAGTTTATGTTTTATGTGAGTTGTGGGTTCCTTTTATCATTTTTCAGAATGGAGGCCTTTTAGCCATGCAAAAGCTTGCGACTGCAATGTTGCAATATAGATACTATACTATGTTGTTGAATATCCTTGCAAATTATGATGATTATTCCATTTGCATGCCTTATTGTCTACTCAATGTTCAAGAGGGCATCCCTTAAGTAGCTTGTTAATGCAGGGCAAGAAAACCACCATAGAATGCCAAGCGCTTCAACCATAAATAACTATCACTAAGACCAATATGCTCAAACATTAAGAAACGTCATTCATTAATTTATTCTTGATAAATTTCCACGTAGGATTGTAAGTCACTGGCTCATAACTGATATAAGCAAAATATACCTCCCCTATAACAACTCAAGAAACTTGCCATGACTATCTGAGTATAGGGAAACTTGTTGAGTATGATCTAAGAATTAGTAAACCCATAATGAAAAAGTAACATTCTCCCACATTCTCACTCTCTTTTAGTGGTGATTTTTTGCAACTACAGTGGGATCAAAGTCTTTTGTAGGATTTGATGCATGTATTAAAGGGTAAAATCTCAAGGAAATATTTTGTAGGCCAGAAATTGATTGGTAGTATGGGCTATATATGAAGCTTAATGAATAAATAAAAAACACGGATCATAAAGTGCCAGGCCAAACCACATGAAAATTTTGTTTACGAAAACATAAGGCATTATTTTCATTAACCTTGCCCCTATATTATACTTGATAAGATATGTGCAATTACTTGGCAAAATGGAAGACCTTTATAGGAGTCGCCTACTCCTAGATGAGTGACACCTTCTCTTAGCCTATGGATAATTTCTAGGTGTTACAAGCTATAGGTTCCACCTAGATGTAGTGTTGAACATATACAAAAATAAAGATGAGTTTTAGACAATTTTGTGATTGATTTCATTAATATGATACACATAGGAACATGATCTTGACATTTGGATTCATCTTCCAAAAGGTTACTTGGACTTTCGATGACTGTTCATATTCACTTGTGACTTTTCGTATTCTTCCTGAAGTGAATAATACAATCTACCATAAAACTTATGGACTAGGTTTCCAACATTTTCCCCTCAATTCGAAGAGATGTATGTGAGTCCAAGCAAAGTGATGAAAGTTGGAAGGGGGTAACTACCAATCACCGACTATCTTCTCTAAATTTGTTTTTTATGGGATGACCATAAACCTAACAACTATCAAAACCTAATGTCTTCTACTAAATGGTGGTTTAAGCATGACCACAAACTTTTTCCAATGGAGATGGTGGTTTAAAGATGACTAAAATCTCTAAAACTCGACTCCTAGGCTCAACTATACCTAGAACATTTCCTAACTTGGCTAGAAGTTGATGTCTTCTGCGAAATAGAAGTGCTCTCAAATGGTGGTTTAAAGATGAGCACAAAATAATGTCTAGTATAAGTTGTAAGTCTTCTAACAAATGGTGGTTTTGGGATGGCCGTAAACCAAATTGCGCTTATGGCTTTGACTCTGGTTTTAGCTACAACTTAGGTGCGCTTGTTTTTGCTCGATTGATAGGATTTGGAAACTTGAAGCCTGACTATCAATCATTGATATTACTCCCCCTTTGTCAAATACAAAATAAGAAGATGAAAATATTTCGACTATAGATGTGTCAATACTCGAGAATAGATTCTTCGATATAACTGATATATCTTCTTAGTTGTTAATGACCATTGCTAAGAAGTGATCTGCCCATAGTTAATCTTTACTCTTATATGTTTATTACATTTGGCATATCTATTTGAAGGATGACTATGCTTTCCACAATGCTCACAACGATGGAGATCAAAACACCGATCCTCCATGTGGCCAACTCAATGACAATGTTGGCATTTAGGACTATGATTTTGAACTAGAGCGGATGAAGATGAATTTTCTTGAAAATATCCAACACTCTAGAAGTTGATTGGTTTGGAATAATCCAAATTTTTAAAGATCACTTCCTTTTCATATCCAAGATCATTTCTATGTTTTTTGTGGATGTTAGCTTGTTGGGGCTTGACCCAGGTTCAAAGTTAATTAGCCAAACAAATCTCGGTACTACTGGCCCTTTCAACAACAGTCTGCGGAGTGTGAACTGAGGTATCACCCGAAGTAGTATGGGAGGGTGCTAGAACCAGGTTTATGCACCCTGGATATGTCTGATGAGTTTGACTGGTCCGCGTTTGACCCTGCGCACAGGTTGCTTCGCGCACTTTCACGTACCTCGCAACCTAATATGCTGCCTTCGCATAGCCCTACCCAGGGACTGAACGCCGCGCTCTGTGTTATTACCTAAGACCTTATTGGTCAATGTTAGTTAATTCACTTTTCTTGCTTGAGTGCTTTAAGTTATACAAAATAAACCATTCATATATGTGCGTGCAGTAAATAAATAGTATAATTGCAAATTATATCAATCATTCATTAACCCAAGAACAGATACACAAATTTATAGCAAAACTTCTCTTTATTAATTCATTCCTCGGTTACAGACTCGACTCCGCCCTGCACACTCCGCTGCAGAGGTCTGCGCACTCAGCTGCGGGCTACTAGGCCTCTGCGCACTAAGCTGCAGAGCCTCCTCCTACTCTACGACCCAAAGACACACTTCAACCTATGATTCAATCACTTAGACTTCTCATGCTTCCTATTCTACTCTTCGTTTTTTTCTACACTTAGAGCCTCGCTCTATTTATACAATCCCTTGGTCTGCGGACCATGGGTAGGTCTATCTAACTGACATTACATTACAAAACCAGGGCGGACAACCCTGTGACTCTATTATACTTTCGTATCTCGCGCCTGCAATTTGCGGAGCTTTACAACAAGATTCGGTCAAAACTTGGGCTTTGAGCCCCAAAACATGCCTTGGGGGGATTCCATGCCCAGCAGGTCCCCAACACAAACATCATGACTCGCCCTCGAGTCACTCTGTCAGTGCGACGATCTTTGCATGGAGTCCCTCCAACTGTTCTCAAACTGCGCAGAGGTCAGCAATGCACTGAGCTGCTACTTGTTGGATCTGCGGCATACGCTGTTCCGAGACCTCTGTGTCGGGAGTGCTTCTTTGCATTAATGTGTGCATCCCCTGCATGTGTGCGAGCTTGCCTTCAATTTTTGCCGTGATGGTGAAGGCCTCGTCGATCCAAGGTTGGACATGCGCCTTTAGGATTGCTTCCTTATGTTGTGCCACGTCCACCTTCTCTTTCAGCGCCTTGGCCTGCTACATCCTCGCAAGCCTCTGAGTGAAGACCACCATATGTGCAGTACCTCGGACACTGTCATATTGTTGTTGGAGTTCTTGCGCCTCTGTCTCTAAGTGCTGGATTTTGGGGTTCTCTTACAAAGTTGTGAGGACCTCAAGCGATTCTTTCAACATGTTGGTGCAGTCTCGCACTGCACCTCCAATTTCCTCCAATCCCGTTGTGATAGCGCTAGAGCACTATTCTCTGACTTTCAGGGGAGTGGATGGCTACGTCTTTAACCGCAGATCTGAAGGTTCAGCTCTAGCCGAACCTTTGTCATTTCTTCCTTTGCCTCGCGAACCCCTGCTACTAACTTGTGGATTCGCGCCTCCATTGGTATGTCTGCTGGGATGGCTAGCTCCGGGATGCTTTGGCAAGTGTCTTCTATCACCTGTACCAGCTACTGATTCTGCGACACCACTTCGTCGCACTGCAAGCTTAGTTGTTCCATATTTATTTTCTGCTCACTGAGAACTTGGAGCGTGCGACTCTCCCTAGCTCGCAGCTTTGCAGTTATCCCATCCTGCAACAAATATAAGGTCTCCGCGGGAGTGCAGCTAGATTGATACTGAGACCTTTCAGTGCGCTAACCGAAGGCCTATCGGCCTCATTCGATGGCACTAGTGCTCCTTCCAGCAGCACTATGGTGTTCGTCATCCGTGCGCGCAACATCTGCTCTGCTACTATTGAGCCGACTGCGAGGCTGGTCGAGAGGGTACCAACCTGAGGAGGGCACACCTGTAATTCCTGCAGCTGCGCTCTGAGGGCCCCCAACACAATCTGGTTCTCTTGCATGAAATCTTGGAGAGCCTCAAAGGTGACGTGGCGCACTGTCTCGTCGTTGTCATGCAGATCACCCTTGGTTAAGGTGATCGGGTCAATGGACAATTTCGAAGCCTTGATCTTCTTGCGCGACCTTGCCTGCTCTGTTGGGTGCTGGCGCTTCAGCTGCGTTGACGCGGTTTGCGGGTTCACGCCTCCCTCTTCGGTCTCTGCTTCGTCTACTTCCTGTCCCTGTGTCGTTTGGTCCTTACCCGCCTTCGCAGCTACCTCCTGTGCTGCTGCTATTGCTGCTGTGGCCTTCTCCTGTTTGACTGCTCTTTGTGCAACGTCTCACGCTGCTCGCACTTCTGTTGCCGCTGTATCCTTCCTTCGTTTTTCAGCCAACTGTGCGATATGCAGCTTGGCCTCGTCTTTCTTTCTTTGCGCCGCCGACTTCTCGATCTCTGCAATGTATGGGGCGCACCACTCCGGCGGCCATGCCTCCAGGACATTGAAAATGGCATCATCGGTGGCTACAAAGGGTAGCTTTGTCCATTGCTTAGTCGGGTCCTTGCGCACCTTGATATATATGTTATGCATGTCTGCCTCAAATTCTACAAAACTTTGCAAATTGTTGTAAATCGTGGGTGACAACCGCGGTTTGCAGTTGATCCACATTCTGAGGTTCATCTCCACGAACACCCAGAAGATCTTGTTGTTGCGTATCCTTTTAGCATCCTTCGTGGCTCAGAGCAAAGCGTACTTCGCGGCCTCTGCTAAATCCCTGTCAATTATGTGGAATTGACTATCCTCCGACAATTCCCCAGCTACGAGCACTATGGATAGCAACAACCATGCATAGTGGAACATTTTGCCATGTTCCTGGGCTTCGCAACAATTCTCTAAAAATTCAGTGCAGAGTAATTTAGACCAGTTAAACTGGACCCCCTTCGCGCATTGCTCGGCCAATGCGACCACTGGCACAAGTACCTCATCTATGCGACACTTGCGCATAACCTTTCCGGCCAAGATTTGGGTTGCCACGCGTACTGCTTTGTCCTTGATGTTGGAGATGGCGTAACTCCTCTTCTTCTTTTCTAGCTTGTACTTTTTCTTCATGGCCTCTGCGATGGCCAAATCATTGTCCTTCCTGTCCGATAGGGCCACAGGGTCCTCTCCTTTGCATGGAAGCTGGGAGACGTGATGAATCAAGTCTACCGTCATGGGGATGAGCTCCTCCAGCCATAAACACCCATCATGCACCCACTGCTTGATGATGAAAATGGTTATTGGGGCACGGTGGAAGTGCGGAACCCATAGCAAGTTCAGCAGCCCAGCGTTTTCCACTCCGCGCAACCACTTCCGCGACTGTAATTCGGTCACCCCCCCCACGGTGTTATGCTTCATGAGGTTTCCAATCTCAAGGTGAGGGAACTTCTCGTGGTCAGCGAGGTCCCAATCTTTGAATTTCAGGCTTGGCACGCGGCCCAGGTGCGTGCCTTCAAACATAATACCATCTGGGAGGAACAGGGTCTAGAGCGAGCTCTTGGTCTCGTCCAGGTCCTTGGGCACTTTAGCCTTCCCTTTGTGCGAGGGGACACAGGTGGGCAGTTTTGTTGCATAGTGCGTAGGCTGAGTATCCACCTCCATGCCTTCATCCTCTTCTTCTGCGATGATAAGATCTCGCAGATCTTCTTCTTCTTCATCTGTTTCTATAGTGACGACTTTCCCCTTCTCCTCCATTGACGGCTTGGTGCGCAATGGGTTCCGCGGGGACACACGTACGGGAATCATTGCTTGTTTATCCTTCTTGGGTCTTGGCGTACGCGGTGATTTCGGAATTTCTGCCACAATTCCAACACCTTCTGGGGTATCCCCTACAATCAGGGCCTGTGCGGCCTCCTTAGCGGTCATCTTTGTTATTTCCATAACATCCTGAGTAGTCGCCATCGTACTCGTTCGGATATCTAGCACTCGCGAACTCAGGGGCTCAATCAACGCTCGGCTCACAACACTCAGGGTTCTGCTCAATTGCTCAGTTTGTAAATGACCAAGTGTTATTTGCTGGGCAGCCCATTGTATTTTATAGCGCTTTTGGAATTTGAATTTGACCATTCCCCCCAAATTTGGTTCATTAATGCTCCCTTGGCGGCAGATTTTCCCAGATTTTGCCCATAAATCGCATCTTAAATGCCTACCGCCCACTCCATTTGGCCTCAAGTCGAGCATCCCATCATGAATAGTGACTTCAACGGTCACTTTCTGGCCAACCTGTGCGGCAGCGCAACCCTCTGTGCGCGGTCGTGGACCTTGTGACTCTTTGCTTCTGCGCGCACTTCCATTATCACACAGCTCCCGAGCAGAATAGTTTATAGTCCCACGCTCCATTCCAACTGCCTGGAGCACTAAGACTGTCCTTCCCTCGGCTAGTCAGGTGGTCGCACCACCCGTGGAAAGTTCCATCCTATCGTTCATCATGTTGCCTAGAGAATCCCTACCTTTTACTATTATGGTCTGCATTGCGCACGTTATCGCTTGCAAGATGCTACCCTGGCTGCTATGCTTACCAATATGCGGTCCAAGCCAAGGTATCAAACTGATCAATTCGCGGCCATAGGCCTCGGCCCTTTCATCATGATCGTATGCACCATGCCGTACCATTCTAGTCTTTTTGCCAAGAAAATATTTCGTTATTTCATCCTCCATCTTCTTGAGTTCCACGTCCTCCAGAGCGCTTTTCTTCTGTAATCGTACCCTTTATTTTTCAAGTTTGTGGAGCCTAAAGTTTCCCCATTGGATTTCTTCCTCAAGTCCCATGCGTTATGCTTCTTGCGGTTATGCGATTCCTTCTTTCCAGACTCTGTGAACCATCGTATCTACTAGTGCTACTATGCGCAGACCAGGTTTTTCATGCTTCCTAGGGATTACAACGTTCGCGTCATACTTCATATTCGGAGGTGCCTGCGCGGTCAGGGTTTGGCACACGGTCCTATATGCCCAGATAACTATTGGTATGCGTAGGTCCCAGTCAACTCGTCTCACATGGTGGACCATGTTCAATGTTTCGCGTACTTTGTCAAAAGCTTCTGCGTGAATATGCTTTTGCGCGCTTGGTCTTATCATACTTCCTAGTCGCAAGTGGAGGGGTTGTTCATGCCATTGTCTTGCCCTCTCTTGCTTATCGGTTGTGTTTCCTATCGCGAGGACGATGTACCTTTGCATAGGTTTTTGCCCCATACGCCTATACCCATCTGGAAAGGTGGACGCACTGGTTGTTTCGTCCATCATACTTGGCTTTTATCTGCATTTGAGGCTTTCCAAACCGCATGCGCATCATCCTTATGCATTCGCGCCAGTCTTCAAAACTCCTTTGGTGCGTACCCCACCATCTTGCTGGTGTAGCGTGCAGTACCCATTTCAGAGCGTCGAAATGCTGCGTTTTCAGTACTTCATTTTCAAATTTGTTCAGGAAATCGTCCACCTCGCTCAACCCGTCATACGTAGGTAGATCTCTTACTTCTAAGGCCACGCGGTGCAACGACCTTATCATCATGTTACAGTTAAGTGTGGTTACCTCGTGTAATTGGTTCTGCCATCGTTCTATTTCCTCGTCTGAATCTGAGGTGCAGGAGCTTTCGCGCTCCCACGAGATTCTGCCATCTGCGGTTGGATTTATCCAATCCTGCTCCCGCGCTGTTATCTTGTAGATACAGTTTAGATCATCGTCACTGTCGTAGTCGCGCACTGGCTCTGCATAGCACGATCCTTCTGCATAGTCTAAAGGTACCACTACACGCAGTGACTTTTTCTCAAAAACCATCTTGCGCTTCTTTAGATTTATCACTCCATTCATGTTAGTGAACCAATCTATTCTCAAACTATGTTACTTGGGAGCGGGAGCGGAAGCGGGGAGCGAGAGCGGGAGCGACCATTTTTAGAAGCTCCTGGTTTGGGAGCGAATCCCGGAGCGATTTTTTAAAATATATATATATTTATATTTATATTTTTTAATTTTTGATATATATATGTCAACAAAAACATGTAGAATGATGAATTAGACATAAAAACCATAGATTGATCATTGAACCATATCACATCAATGATCAATCATCTAGAAATCATAATCTTCATCAACCACGTCCACAAGTTAGTAAAATACATATTACAACTGCAACATATTGAGTCTCGTGAATCATGATTCATCAAATTCAATTTTAAAGTTTCAACTTCAAGCTTTCAAAATTGAAAATTCAATATATAACATTTATCATCATTGATCACCAAAGTTGTACTTGTAAGCTAAGTTTAACCATTACAAGAAGTAATATCTTAGATATTTCTAAGTCCTAACTTCTAACTGTTAACATGAAATGAATGTTATAAAATGAAATATGAATAATGAAATGAAATGAAACAACTTTAGTCTTTCACGAAGCATCATATTCATAATTCACAATCATTACCAATGAGTTATAATTGCCAACTTCAAACTTCAAATTTTCATTGTCACAATCATATATTGTTTACAAAAAATATCATTATGATATGAAAGAGTCAAGTGTCAAGAGTCAAGGACTCAAAACTCAACAGTTATGAAAACTAAAGTCTAATAGAAACTAGAAAAGACAAGTAAACTGTAAATCTACATGTGGCCCTTGCCACGAGAGTCTCCAGGAGTATACGCAGGTCGTGGTGGTCTTCTAGGATTCTCCCGCACAAACCGACGACCAGAACTAGAAGGCACATGCCCTCCACATGAGGGTGTATATGGAGGTGGCGACAGCAAAGGAACAAGACTCGGACCTCGAGCACTGCTATTGGATGGTGGAGGTGGAGGTGGCATGGCTGCTGCAGCGGCTTCATCTTCATCCCTTATAAGTTTCTCTTCCAGTTCTTCAACATGTACAATGACATCCTCCAAATTGTCATCCTCTGGGTGATTGTCCCAAATTTTATATGTGGGATCCTCATTAGCCCGATCACAGTAATGACTCAACAACCTCAAGTTGTAGCGAACATAAACCAAGCTTTCTGCTCGGTTTTCATTGAGTCTGTTTCTTTTCACATTATGTATGTAGCTGTAGGTGCTCCAACACCTCTCTGTAGAAGAAGTATTTACAACTTGTGAAAGAACTTTTTTTTCCAATTTTGGCAAAAGTCCCTGGCCGCCATATGTTTCCCACCATGTGAGAGAATTAAATCTATCTCTATCATCCATTGCATGGAAGTTACCAAACAAACCAGTGCCACTGAAGTATTTGCCTATTTCAAGGTGCACAGCTGCACATTCCTCCCTGTCAGGTATCAAATTTTCTAATGCTTGCAAATATCCACTAGTTACCTCTGTATCTAAATGGGTTTTGGTCCTAATCCCACCCCTGGTGCAGGTTGGCCCAACCAAGATGTAGAGTAATATTTTGGTGTAAGGATATACGCCAAGCAATGTAGTGGAAGATTAAGTCTATTCCACCGTTCACACACACAATCGTGAATCAGTTTGTACAAGTTGGGATCTCTATTATGAACAATATCTTTTATTTGCCCCAACATGGTATCCATCTGCTCATACACCTCGCCAATCACTGGTTTGTCTGTATCTGCAAACCAAATCATGTGATAAATGGGCTTGGTGAAATCCAATACATGCCTCACACTTGTCCAAAACTGACCATCAAGAGCGGCCTCCTCCACCAATTCAAAACCTCGCCTGTCAGCTGCATTTGTAGCCCTTTCCTTTAATACCTGCCAATGTGGACTTGATACCATGCTAGCCAATGACTCTCTTACCTTCAAAAGGCGCCTGAAGGTGAGGTAATAGCTACCAAATCTGGTCTTCGCAATCTTCAACAACTCCAATCTCGAGTGACTGCGAAAAATGCCATGGGTATTGATATGATTTGTAATAAATTTTATCATTTGTTTGCCTTTCTTGTACAAATCACCAATCCATTTGTATTGTGCATTTTTGTTCTTGACAATATCATGCATCAGAAGGTTCAATGTGTGAAACAAACATCCAGACCAAAATATGTTGGGGTATTTATCCTTAATAGTTGCTCCCGCTGCCTTACAATTAGCAGCATTATCAGTGATGACTTGGATGACATTGTATGGCCCAATACGGTCAATTGTTTCAAGTAATGCTTCTGTAATGTTGATGGCGGTCCTGAACTTGTCTGAGTAATCATGTGCAGTTAGAAAGATGGCACCACTAACAGACACAACAAGAACACTTATCAATGGCTTGCCTTTTACATTTGTCCATCCATCAGATACAATGGACACCCCATGGTTAGTCCAAGAACTTGTCATTCTATTCAAAGAATGTGATATTTTGCTTTTTCATGATCAAGTCCAACGGTTCTTGCCTTGTCATACCTAGGGCTCTTGTATCCTTTAGGGGCATCATTTATGGCAGAAACCATTTCGTGCCAATAAGGTGAGCGAAGAACATTGAATGGTATCCCACATGCATAGAGAAACCTGTAAACCTTTGAATCCACATCATTCCTACACCCCTCATCAAGGAACTCTGATATGGTTCTACGCCTTAAAGATGATGACCCTGCATATCCACTGCCTTGGGAGGATGCTGAAGGAGTTCTTTGTGCTTATGGTTTTGAGCTTGGTTCAAAGAAACCCCTTGATTTTTTTGATTTGTATTGGGCTTCCTCCTCTTCCCTTATGTATTTGGCTCTACCCGCTGCTGACACCGGTGAACAAGTTTTGATTCCTATTTGTTTGTCTCCATCCCATGGCCTTTTCCCACAGAAGTGTTTTCTGGCACGAGTGTATGAACCTGTGTAATCATTATTGCAATGGGGGAAATGAAATTTAGTGGTTCCACCCCCTCTCCCTGTTTCAGCGCTGTTAACATATTTTCACAATGGGGTTTGGTCTTGTTTAATTTTTTGAGAGCCATGTTCACCCTCCTCCAGCTCCTCCTCGCTGGGGTTTTTATCAATTCGACTTTCTCCAGCTTCTTCATCCCCATCTTCATTTTGGTCCCTCTGTTTCCTACTCTCCAGCACCATAATAACCATAAAAGGGACCAAGAAGAGGGAAATGCCAAGAAATATAGCCAGGTCCATGATGTTTGATATTTGTAGGCTTTTAAATCTGCAAATTAATTTAATTTATTTAGATTAATTAATTTAATTTAATTCATGATTTTTTTACTAAATAAACTAAATTAAACTAACTAAACTAACTAAATTACTAAGTTACTTACCTCTTTGCAGGCTTGCTCCTTGCTCCTCAGTGTTTGCTCCTCGCTTCTCCTCGCTCATTTTCTCTTGCTCTCCAAGAAACTCAACTCATTCAAGTGATAATGAAATGTTTTTAGCCCCATTGAGTTTTTAAAACATTTTTTTTTTGTTTTTTTCTAATTGGAGATTTTTTTTTTTTTTTTTTTTTTTTTTTGCACGTCTGCGGATATTTTTTTATTTTTATTTTTATTTTTTTATTTTTTTCTACCGGATCACTCCAGGCGCCACTCGAAACGCTCCCAGAGTGAAAATTTAAAGCCCGGGAGCAATCGCTCCCGGGTTGTAATTTTCGCTCCGGGAGCGACGCTCTTGACAGCGCTCCCGAAAATGGTAGGGAGTGGAAATTTTTTTATCGGGAGCGTCCTCCCGACTAGCTCTCGAGCGTCTCCCGCCCGGAGCGCAGATTGGGAGCGGGTTCGAGGGGGGGGGTGCTCCGGGAGTGATTTCGGGAGCGCTCTCCCGACCCGCTCTCGAGTGTCTCCCGCCCGGAGCACGGATTGGGAGCGGGTTTGAACGGGGGGGGCTCCCCCGCAATATAGTTCTCAATAGTGTGGGAGAGGGATTGTTGTCATCAACAATCTCTATCACTTTGAAATCTGCAAGCACGCTCGCTCCTTCGATATCTACTGTGATTCCCTGCAATCTCCCCATAGGTAGGATCTTTTGCTGGTTCACCATTCACAGTTGGATAGGTGACCATTGTAGTGCAGGCATGCCCATGCACTCTCATGTCTGTTTTGGCAAGATGTTTGCGTCCGACCCTAGATCCAGAATCACTTGATCCATTTCATATTCCCCGATCTGCGCGATCAATCTCATCTCCCTTCCTGTTCACGTTGTGTGCTTGCCGAGCTTCCTGACTACGCGTGGTCCTCCTGGCGCAGTCCCAGCACATCTAGTGATGAGTTCTTGCAACCTCTTCACAACCTTACTATCACGCAGCAGCTTCATGCATGTCTCCAAGAATGTAGTGAGCATTTATGGGTCCATTTCCGGTTCCAGTCTGTCTTTACTTCCTGAAGTGGAGGCATCCGTGAAGCTCTTTTTAGCTTCCATGAATGTCTCCTTAGCACGCTCCAAATCAAATTCTGGTTCCTTTGTTGGAGCCTTGCGAACCCATGCACTCTCTTCAGGCTACTTGCCTTTGTCATCTCCTGTTGTGATACCACTTCGGAGCACGATATTCACATTAGGGTCTTCCTCACGCGGCTTAGACCTCATCATTTGCAGATTCTGAGTCGGGGGAGGCTGGAGTGCTCCTTTATCGTGCAACCTCGCTATCAGTGTGGGACAGTCCTCTATCTCGTGATCAAACTGCATATAATATAAGCATGATGGTCTCATTGGATTTGTACAATTGTGGGCATAATGCCCTGGGCCTCTGCAATTGTAACATATCAGCTGTCTGCGACCCCTTCTTGGTCCCATTCCTCCTCGGCCTCGTTCATGCCCCTGAAATCCAGTGCGCGACATTCCTGCATTTTGATTGAAGGCTCATGTTTCGGTCTGAACTCTGTAGCTAGGAATCTGATCCATCATCAATTCATAACTTCTACAGGTGCGCTCATCGTGGCCTACTGACCTGCAGAAATTACAGAACAACTGCTGGGAATTCTACGTATACTTCTGTAATAGATGGCAGTTATCTGTAGCATGCTTCCCTCTTATCTAACAAATCACGCACCATAATGCATGTGCCGCGCTTGGTCTTGCTTGTGCCTTCGGTCTCAATGGCATTGGTCCTTTTCCCGCCAGGTAATTCACGAACACTCGACAATGGTCCTTGTCATGTCCTTGGCCTTTACACTTTACACACCATACCTCCTCGCATGCTTCTGGGCGAGCCATTCTGTCTTGTTTCAAACTCTGCATCTCAAGGCACAAGTTCTGCAACTGCGCGTGGATTTGTTGAATTCCCAGGTTAGGATCTTGTATCGGGGTCTCGTGTAGTCTCATCGCAATCTCCAAGGCCTCGGCCTGAGTGGTTAGCTTTTGTTGTGACAACGTGTTTCTTAGATGCGGCGTTAGCGATGCTACAAACCATGCATGGTGTTGTCTATCCGTCAAGGTCATATTAGCTTCATGAATTGTACATTTCAGCCTCTGATCCAGCTCCTAGGGTGTCTCGCCTAGAAGCATCGCGATTTCCTTAAATCCAATGATCAACTATGTTTCTGATTTTGGCCTGCTAAATTATTTGTCTAGCGCAGCTTGGATATCCGCGATCCTTGCGTTTGGATTGTCATTGGAATGATTAATGTACCACGTCAGTGCGCGATCCTGCAGAGCGCTGACCAACATTGCTTTTTTGATATTGTCATCCGTGACTCACTATGCTTCCCATACAGCCTTTACCACGAACCAAAACTGGTCGGGATCTTCATTCCTACTCCCTTGAACACTGGCAACTTTATTGCGCTTGCCATATTGAACTATGGTGGTGGCGGAGGTGGTGTGGGGGAAGACGGGGTTGAAGATGGTGAAACTGGTGGTGGTGTAGGTGGAAACGGTATGCGCGGAATTCGCTGCTCTATCAAATTGATCGCACTTCTGGGTGAAACCTTCGTGAGCTCTTCCTCGCTTTCTCGCGGAGGTGAAATCAAGGGGCTAGTTTCTAGTTCTGTGCTACCTTCGATCTGTAGATCTTCCCACTCCGCGTAGCCCCAAACATCAATTTATTCACATAACCCGCTTTTCCCTCAGTAGCATTTTAATCCAAGTGTTAAAAGATTTAACGTACTTGCCTCGTGGCCCTTTGAGGAAGCATCGTTTTGGCTCGCTATAACTGGCTGAAGTATTTACCGCGAACTCGGTGATAAATCCTCCTATAATTCGATCGAGTCAGTGATCCACAATGTGCGCGATCTTATCTTCTAATGCTTCTAGTCTGCACACCAATTCTGGAGTCCACACAATAGGTTTGTCGATTCTACACCTTCCTTGGTTGTATGCTAGCTTCGCGATCCACTCGTACAACTCAGTGGGGAAGGATGCAAAGAAAATTTCGTGGATCTCCGTATACAAGTAGCAATCTAGCCACTCTTCCTTTGATAGTCGCAGGTTCCTGTTTTCGTGCGCCGCAAACTCGCAAATTTTTCTGTCCATCCAATCTTCAATTCTTTTCTTTATCGGATTCGAGTGATACGACATCAGACATCTCTATGCAGGTCCCTGTCCCGACAACAGAACCATTTGTTGGCTTGTTGGGGCCTGACCCAGGTTCAAAGTTAATTAGCCAAACAAATCCCGGTACTACTGGCCCTTTCGGCAATAGTCCATGGAGCGCGGATTGAGGTCTCACCCGAAGTAGTATGGGAGGGTGCTAGAACTAGGTTTTTTCACCCTGGAGATGCCTGATGAGTTTGACTGGTCCGCGGTTTGACCCTGCGCGCAGGTTGCCTCGCACACTTTCCTGTATCTCGCAGCCCGATATGTTGCCTTCGCACAACCCTACCTAGGGACTGAACGCCGCGCTCTGTGTTATTACCCAAGACCTTACTGGTATTCAATGTTAGTTAATTCGCTTTGCTTGCTTGAGTGCTTTAAGTTATACAAAATAAACCATTCATATATGTGCACGCAGTAAATAAACAATATAATTGCAAATTATATCAATCATTCATTAACCCAAGAACAGATACACAGATTTATAGCAAAACTTCTCTTTATTAATTCCTTCCTCGGTTACAGACTCGACTCCGCCTTGCGCACTCAGCTGCCGGGGTCCGCGCACTCAGTTGCGGACTACTAGGCCTCTGCGCACTCAGCTGCATAGTCTCCTCCTACTCTACGACCCAAAGACACACTTCAACCTACGACTCAATCACTTAGACTTCTCGTGCTTCCTCTTCTACTCTTCGTTTTTTCTACACTTAGAGCCTCGCTCTATTTGTACAATCCCATGGTCCGCGGAACATGGGTAAGTCTATTTAGCCGACATTACATTACAAAACTAGGGTGGACAACCCTGTGACTCTATCATACTTTCGCGCCCCGCGCCCGCAATTCGTGGAGCTTTAGAACAAGATTTGGTCTAAACTTGGGTTTTGAGCCCCAAAACATGCCTTGGGGGGATTCCATGCCCAATAGTGGATGATGTCTTCCCAAGGTCTAATTATGAGCTTTGAAAGTGCAAGCAAAACTTGTTTATGGCGAACTTCATCTTCATTTGAATATGCTACTAAAGTGGCATCATTGATTTGATCATGTGTTGCTTGCTGACATGAATCTTTCTCAAACTCAAAATTAGATTTGTTCTAAACTACTTTAGAGTGTTGATTCTTTTGTTGTAACTCATCTTGATAAAGTTGTGATCAAACTAGAGAAAATTATTATTGTTGTGCAAATATGGTAAATAAGTTAGAACATGAGTAAGGTTTTCTTTGTTTATTGTGGCCATATTGTCGACGGTAAAGAGTATTCGAGTATTTATTAACTCTTATAAATTATCAACTCAAACCATTTTCTCAATAATTCAAGCTTAGCAAATTAAGTGTGTCATCTTCTACCGAAAATGCTCCATTTACCATGCAATTTAACAAGTAAAATTACAAAAGGACTATTTGCAAGTTACTATTATACTTGACTCTAGAGTTGAATTGATCTTCGAGATTGAATGTGCTATCGATGCTTAGAGTGCTTTTATTACTAGCTTGGTGATAAAGAGAATTCCTACCTACCAGGTGGTGACATTGAAATTGGTGAAGGTTGGATAAGTCGGCGTGCAAAACAAGGCATCCATGGCCGCAAATTTTTTTCAAGGACAAAAGATGCAAATGACTAATGACTTGTTAGTGATTTATTTGTCTTGTTATATATGTAAATTTCTTGACATAACACTTCGATTTGGTCACAAAATTGACTAACATTGCATATTTTATGGACCTAACAATAGAGTTGTCAAAGCCAAAGCATTTAAGTTGCCATCTAACATAATGAAAGAAGGCTTTTATTTAGGAAAAAATATAGTATTTACATCTTGTGGTTTTTTAGCTTCTCCATGAATATTTGAGGGAAAAAAATAGATATATGCAATCTCACTGTTTTCCAAACATTGTATATAGAACTTGCAAAATAAAAAGCAAAAGAACTATTATTTGAAGAAGGTGCCAATATTGAACAAGTTTAGCTCTAACTTCATATGCAAATCTTTTGCATCTCTCCCTCGTATCTGTCCACTAGTATGAAACTCTAAAAAACCTTCCTTAATTGAAAATCTGGGGCAAGATACTCAAATTTAAGCCTGATGAACAACTTATCGTGTCTTGCGAGACCCAACACATAGGGACAACAATTCACCACCTCACTCACAAATGGGGTTCACATATGCACATGAGACATGATTATAGACTTGTTATGTCTAATTCTGATTCACATGGGGCATGATTATAGACTTGTTATGTCTAATTCTGATTCAAAAGAGAATACCATATAACATTAATGTGAAAAACTGGAGAGGTGGTTTGAAATTGGTGCTTGATGTTAGAAATCCACGCACCCTAGGTCTGGTCTATGCCTTAGCAAGGAAACATAGACACACTGAAGATGCCTAACTTTAAACAATTTTGCACAACGAAATATACCAGCAATCAAATCAATGATAGTACACAAGATTTATTACCCAAACATGTTTCTTACAATTCCATTAATAAGAAATTAGCAGGGCTCACATACCAGGGATCATGGCCCTTTACAATCCTTGTACAATGCCTAATATAAGAAGTTAGTCCTTTGACCAAATCCTAGGGTTAAGGCCAAGTCCTTTAGGTCCCCTTATGCCCAAAGTACAACATCTACAACACTCAATTTCACTGCTATAGCAAACTTAGGGCTTTTAACAACCCTTTTCAATCAAACAAATGCAACTCAACTTACTTGGGCATCTTGTTGTCCTTTGTAGTCAGCCTCCTTAAGTTGTATCTTTATCATCCCTCTGCTTCAGCGCCTAGCCTACTCTTGTAGCCTTCTGTCTTATTTTCAACACCTTAGATCACCTAGCATACCATTGATTTTTAGTGTACCTTGGACAAGTGGTTTCCCATGGGTTAGTCTCTACCTAGGGAAAAGTGTCCAAAATAATTCTTTTCCTAAGTGTGACTTTATTTAAAAGTGAGAGTGATTTTATTAGTGGCAAAGTCAATGTTAAATTATAAAGTGAAAAGTGACTTTAGACATAAAGTACAATGTGGGTACTTTATTTAATGGGCGAGTTAAAAAATAGAAAGTGAGAATTAAATGCACATTTATTCTCATTCCTTGATCTAAATGAATCTGAGCCATTAGATCTTAGGGTTGCTCAAAAGTCATTTAGGGAAACAAAAGGGGGGAAGAAAAAAGAGACTGCATTCATTCTTCATGAGCAAATTGGAGAAAGGAGGTTGAGAGCTGGAGAAAAGTTTTGAAGGAGAAATTTGTTGTAGTAAGCTGAAGGAGTGATTTCTGGGAAAAGCTGGGAATGGAAATCAAGGCATAGAAGACAACAAAAGGTACAATATGAACAACATTTAATGTCATGAGCTGCACGCTATTCGAGAGACGTTTTTGAGATTTTTTCGGAGAAAAGTTTGTACAGTCCGTACAGTGGTACGGAAATCCGTATAGTCCTTACGAAATCTGTATAGTACAGTCTATACAGTCTGTATCCATACAATACATATTTTCAGCTTCAAGTGGACATGAAAATCGAGGCAAAGTGGGCACGATTTTCAAGGTGTTTTGGGCTGAAGAGATAAGTTGTATTTTGTTGTTTGTTTTGTCTGCAAATGTATTTTTCCTGAACTTGAAAGATAAATAAATTTGAAGAGATCTCTAACAAGTTTTCATGGAAAATTTAGGGGCTAATGTTCGCCCAGTGGGCTAATTTTCCATGATTTTTCCACAAAAAAGATTCACCAATTTCCAATCTGTATAAAAGATGTTTCGCCCAAATTTTAGAATCTAAATTATTTTACCTTAAAAATCGCCAACATTATATAGAGACTATATATAAAATCATTATAAATTTGAAATTTTTTACAAATATATCAATAAACAATTTATAGTTTGCATATTAGGGATTAGTGGGTTTGGAACCACCCAGATCTCCTCCATTGTGAAACATCCTCATCAATGGCATGGAAGAGAGTGAAATGATCAAGTAAAACCTTCCAATAGTGGATATGCATCTCTACAAGGTGAGACATCCTTTTCTAATAAGTAAATGCGCAACAAGGCTCCCAAAGTGGGGTGTCCTCAACAACAAGCATAGATATGAGTACAAGCAATCACCTCAAGGTGGGCATCTTCTCAAAATAGGGCCTCTAGCCATGCTCATACACACTCATCAAAGTAATAAACCATATGTAAAAGATAGGGGGAGTATGCCAAGCACTCTATCCCATGATGAAGTAAATCAAATGAAGATGCCAATACCATGTCCACTTAGTCCCAAAGTGCTAAGGTGTTCCACCAAGGGTGTAATGTTCCGAAATAGGAAAAACAATGATATGCAAGGAAATAACAAATTTACACCACAGAAAATTTTAAAACAATTTAGTAAACACCCAGAACAATAAGAAATATGGAAGCAGTTGAGCCATTTTATTATAACTAGTGTAAGAGTACAAATTTATAGAAGGAATACATCTGGGCTTGCTTTTTTTGGCAAGTGGAGCAATGCCCAGGTGAAGCAATGATAACCCATAAACTATCTAACTGCTGCTCTGCGATACCCCAACAAATATGCATTCCCTGTTGCAAATATATGGCTGGAAACCCCACCTCCGGTGCTCAGAAAATTCTGTAAATTTATTTCTGAGGTCCTTGTCAAAAACCCAAAAAACCCAGAAATGGTTTGGCCTGGTTTTCACCTTCCAAAATCGACCCCCCAAAAAGGCACCATGTAGTCCCTAGCAATTCTACACTGTCTACTGCAAAGATACGGCTGAAAACTCCACCTTCGGTGCTCAGAAAATTTTGCAAATTTATATTTGGGGTCCTTGTCAAAAACTCAGAAAAACCCTAAAATGGTTTGGCCTAGTTTTGACCTTCCGAAATTGACCCCCAAAAGGCTCTACGCCCTCCAAATCTGCTGAAGCACACTGCCTGCCAATACACCAGCAAAATCCTCCCAAGGCACTCCTGAAATGTAGCAATCAACTCCACCAATACTTCCCTTATTTTTCCTCGCAAGCAATAGCCCCAATAGCTGAAACTCTATCTCCCACATATGCCTAGTTTTGCTCTTCTGCGCTGGGCACAGAGTCTGCAAAATCATTCTTGAATATTGCTGCCACTTCTAGCCCTCAAAATCACTGAATAGCCAACAAATCTATTGAGCCTTCTTCTTCTAGCCCTCCAGAAGAATGCTGCAATGGCCACACTAGATCCACTACTGCATCCTCTAGAAATACGCACTGCTGGGGAAAACTGAATACAATGCTAGAAATCTCTCTACAAATCTCCTTTGGATGATAATGGATGAACCTCTCTAGGGTGGCACTCGAATTCCCCTAAAGAAAGGGTGAGTTCTCTGCTTGGAAAACTCTTGCTAAATAGAAAGTGACTAGGCTAAACATCTCAAGCAACAGAATCAAATTCGATAAGCCAAGAATGCCAAATGAAGTGTGTTGCCTTCCTTTTATAATTTTCGTGGAGCCTTTCCGCCTTTTCTTCCCCCTCATGCATTTTGAATCATTGGCTTAGGGAGTGCGTATTTATTATGTGGGTGGTCCCCACATATCATTAAGAAAACAAAATAATATAAAATTAACGTACCTCTAACTCCAAAGTCTTCTATAAAAAATCAAATGGGCCTCATCTTCACCAAAATTGGCCCCCAAAATGTAGAAATAAATCTTGTTACAAAATAATTTAGAAAGGGACATTACAGTCCTCCCCGTCAAATATTGCTTGTCCTCAAGCAATGCCTCAACAAGTGCCCTCTCTCACTGTTGATCACCACTGTAAACACCATAATACCAGGGTCCCAAATGTACCATTGAGTCATCCCCAATCTCAGAACTGTCTCGACATGAAGGAATCCCTCGATACTAGGATCCCAAGCCATCCTAATCAATGTGAAGCACACCTTGCTCCACTCGCTATCGAACTAGATACTACATACTAACAATAAGAAGAGTACCATGATAATGTAGGACTCTGCCCAACTCCCCATGAAATTTCCCTACTGAGTAGTCCATCTCATGCACTAGAAGAGTACACTCTTGAAGATGCAATCCAATCTTGGTAGAATTGAACCCTCATCTACCCGGGCCTCCCCTGATCTCCTGTCAATCACCCTACCACACCAGTGAAGTTCCCCACACCATCAGCGAATCACTAAAACCAAATGGAAGATCTGGATGACCCTCCCTTGTAGAAACCAACTCACCTCTACAGGTAGTTGAACTGCTCAACCTTGTTATGCCATAATCCCCTACCCGTCGTAGAAGGAACCTATCCTGTTGACGTCGTGACACTCTGGTCATCACTAACTGTCTAGCATGCTCGTACCAAAGCCTCCTCTCCCATAAGACTCGGCCATAATCTATGCGAGTATCGAGGCTAGGCCAATCTTGCCAAAGCAACTAAATAATGCAAGTGCCTATCACTCCATGGCTAGCCCCAATCTTGAGCAACAATCTGCCTCGTCATGGTGAGGGCTTCAGTGATCTCCCATGTGTCCGCCTGTGAATGAATCAGTCTGCTTGTTATCCCGACCATACTCACTGACAAGTGGAGTATCCCACCAATCCACTGGATCCCTAGATCCCATAATCATGCTGGAGGTCCACAACCCCCAATCCTCTCTGCCTGCTGCTGTGATATGTTTCTAGTTGTTGGGACCCCTCTGTGCTCCGTCTCTGCCTCCTGTAGGTATCTAATAGGTAGGCATTGAGCATCAAGAACCTATGTCACGGATATCCAACTGCTTTGTGCCTGCCAAATCACATAGTGATATCTGATATCCCAGCTCCTGATAATCTACCCGGGTACTACCGAAAGCCTAGGCATCATCTTGCCAACAATGACTACCTTCCTTCGCACCTCATGCTCACCTAACGCCTTGAGTTGTTCAGCTAAAAAAGCACGATGCAACTCCCTCTCGGTCACCTCCCCAAGTGTGAGCCTAGGGGTGGAACATATGCTACTTAGACAATCAACATGCCATCCCTAAGCCTATAACCGTCAACTTGTGCACTACCAAGTGTCTCAACTAGAGAGTCTCTTCTCAGCCCATGACACGTGGTGTCTCATCCAACTACCTAGGGTGAGCCTCCCATGCCCTGCTGCCTGAATGGAGAGTGTCAAAGGGCAACAACCAAACCCTTTGCGACTGTAAGCAACACTGGAGGATGATGGGTGGGTATGTCCTAAAGATTATGATCAAGAGTCTGTTGGAATGTTCAAGAGTAATCCTACGGACGACCCTCTCTCCGCCTCGGATCTGCTGCTAACCCCCTCGAGGCCCTGCCTCCACTGGACATGGTGTCCCTAGATGCTCAACAATGTCCTCATCGATCCTAGGTGAGTTGCGTCCAATGGTACACCTATTGTCCTTGTCCATAAGTCTCCCTGGAGGCAATGCTCCAAGAGCATGTTGTGCCACATCATGTGTCACTGCATACCACTAAGTACAACCGCACTCCTCGACATGCCACTGTATGCCACAACTTGTCCCTCTAGACCACTAGATACCCACGACTACGGCTATACTATCCTGTGTCCTTCTTATGTAACTGCGCTTGTCACTCCCCACACGTCCTCAATGCGATGTGAGTCACTCCTCCTAACCCACAGTGTAATCTGACATGTTGTGCTATACCACTATGCATCTCCATGCTCCTTTGCAGGCCACTGCTTCTTGCTGCATAGCCCTACACACCACTAGGCGCTATGGCCTAGAATTGGGTTTGTATGCATCAATCCACAACCCTCTATATAACACTGGATGCTACGACCTGACTCTGTGCAGTCTTGTGTACCACTGTCTACTATCATACCACCCTAAAACGTATGGAATCCCGCATATGCCAAAGTGTCCCCCATTTTGCTAGTGACCCCACCATGACATGCGTCATGTCCCTCGTCCATCCTAGTAGACCCAAGCACCTTAACTCCACTCCTGCTAGAGGGGATATCTCTGTTGTGTTGATCCCCTGTGACCCCTGAGTCCTAAACCTCAATGGGAGAACATTGTCTCCATATAATATCTAGTCTGGTGGCCTACCCATGCCACCTCCTCCATCTAGCTCCTGCCAGAGAATGCTAATCATCTTGTGACCCCATGCACAACCAACATGCCAATACAATCCATGGATCCTGCGTACAAACTGTCTGTCTGCTAATGCTGACTGGAATTCCCTTAGGGAATGTATGTGCTCAGTCACTGGGTCAACAACCTCATCAATGCCACAACCATCCCGCATGTCTAATATCAGATAGGGAGCTCCACCTGGATTCCAGTGCCAACCTGGGCCTCCGGTGCCCTCGGTGACTAATAGCTCCCATTGAACCTTACTCTAGACTATGACCGTCTCCATGAGTCTAGTCCACTCCACTTGGTACCAACTCAGAATCGCTCACCATACAACCCCAAGAGAAGGATCGAATGCACGAACTCTCGCACATAGAACAACCCTGACATGCAGATGTTGCACCTTGTGCAACTCCGATCGTCTCATCCTGCTATCCAGGTCAACACATGAGATCTGACTAGGTAGCTCTGTCTCCCTCTCTCCAAAGGGCAAAGGTGACCCAATAGTGTTGCTAACTTGGTCATCCCCTCTAGTATGTCTAAACAACTTTGCCTTCCTCAACCCAATGCATAAAGGTGGGCTAACAACACTGTAGATCCCATCAGTGTGCCTCTTAAGCAAACTGTGTTGAAATCCCAATGTGTGGTCTCTATGTTGCCCCTCATCAATGGTTAGTCCAAAGGATGGTTGCACATCATCATCCATCATGGACTCTACACGAGCCTCTGATTGCTCCTCCATAGACAACCCAACATGTAAGACATGCCCACCAGTCAGTTGTAGGTGACTGTCGTCCGACAACTCTGTCATAGATCTGGATGCCTCTGTACCTATTAGCTCCTCATCAATAGTGGGGATGTTTCCCGACACCTCATCTCCCTGTAGTGCGCTACTATCATCTGAGAACTCGATCACAACCCGGGATACCTCAACAACGGATGACATCTCATTAACGAGTGTATGCTCAACTGTCTCCTTGCCAACCATGGCCCCTTGAACTACTCTCTCATCTTCTTCCTTTATCCTCTCCATCATCCCAACATAATTCCACTAAATCCCCATTGGTTTGTGCATGCCTCTTAGTTCACAGAACTCCCAAGAGGTATGCCTTAATGTCATGACCCAATGATTGGTATGCCCTCTAATTTTCTTCCAATAACTCCACATCAATTGTAATCATGTCTTGCCATCTTGATGCATTACCCATAATTTTGGGCATAGTGGATTTGTTGTATGATTGAGAATGGTCTTGATTCCCAATTGTGGAATGAATCGACTTCCCCCCCACATCAATCATCATTTCTTGCATCCTAATCACCTCATTCAAAGTTACGGCCATGTTGTTTGATTCTAATCTTTCTTTGGATCCCATGATTTCTTAGATTTTTATTCTGGTCTTGTCATAGAACGAAGGGTTTCCCACAGGTTGAGCCAAGATTATGGCTTTGATACCACTATAATGTTCCAAAATAGGAAAAATAGTGACATGCAAGCAAATAGCAAATTTACACCATAGAAAATTTTAAAACAATTTAGTAAACACCCAGAACAATAAAAAATATGGGAGCAACTGAGCCATTTTATTATAATTGGTGCAAGAGTACAAATATATGGAAGGAATACACGTGGGCTTGTCTCTTTTTGGCAAGCGAATCAATGCCTAGGTGAAGCAATGATAACCCAGAAATTGCCCATTTGCTGCTTTACGCTGCCCCAACAAATATGCCCTATCCGCTACAAAGATATGGCTGAAAACCCCACCTCCAGTGCTTAGAAAATTTTGCAAATTTATTTTTGAGGCCCTTGTCAAAAACCTAGAAAACCCAGAAATGGTTTGGCCTGGTTTTGACCTTCCAAAATCGACTCCCAAAAAGGCACTACGTAGTGCCCAACAATTTTGCATTGTCTGCTGCAAAGATATAGCTGAAAACCCCACCCCCGGTGCTCATGAAATTTCAAAATTATTCAAATTTATATCTGGGGTCCTTGTCAAAAACTCATAAATGGTTTGGCCTAGTTTTGACCTTCCAAAATCGACCCCCAAAAGGCCCTGCACCCTCCAAATTTGCTGAAGCACACTGCCTGCCAATACACTAGCAAAATCCTCCCTAGACATTCCTGAAATGTAGCAATCAACTCCACCAATACTTCCCATATTTCTCTCGGTAAGAAATAACCCTAATGGCTGAAACTCTATCTCCCAAGTAGGCCCAGTTTCGCTCTTCTGCACTAGCCATAGAGTTTGCAAAATCATTCCTGAATATTGCTGCCACTTCCAGCCCTCAAACTCACCCAATAGGCAACAAATCTATTGAGCCTTCTTCTCCTAATTTCTCCCAGCAATAGCCCTCCGGAAGAATGTTGCAATGGCCACACTAGATCCACTACTGCGTCCTCCAGAAATACGCACTGCTGGGGTGAACTGAATACAAATGCTGGAAATATCTTTACAAATATCCTCCGCATGATAATGGATGAACCTCTCTAGGCTGGTACTCGAAGTCCCCCAAAGAAAGGGTGAGTTCTCTGCTTGGAAAACTCTTCCTAAACAACAAGTGACCCGGCTAAACAACGCGAGCAACAAAATCAAATTCGATATGTCAAGAATGCCAAATGAAGTGTGTTGCCTTCCTTTTATAACTTTCGTGGAACCTTTCTTCTTGCCTTTACTTCCCTCTCATGCATTTTGAATCATTGGCTTAGGGAGTGCATATTTCTTTTGTGGGTGGTCCCCACATATCATTAACAAAACAAAATAATATAAAATGAACTTGCCTCTAACTTCTAAGTCTTCTCTCAAAAATCATATAAAATGAACTTGCCTCTAACTTCTAAGTCTTCTCTCAAAAATCAAATGGGCCCTGTCTTTACCAAAATTGGCCCCCAAAATGTAGAAATAAATCATGTTCCAAAATAATTTAGGAAGGGACATTACGAAGGGATCCATTACGAAGAGATAGCATTGCACTTGGTCATGTGATGTGTTAGTCTCCATATTTTGCTAGATGATTGGACATGAGGATATGTGTATCCTCATGTCCGATCATCTAGCAAAATATGGAGACTAACACATCACATGACCAAGTGCAATGCTATCTCTTTTTGATAAGCAAGTACACCAAGAAAAACAATATCAAAACATCCATCATCATATCATCTTATTGACTAACAATTGAGGCATGAAAATGATCAATGGGCTCACAACCCTAGGTCATCCTAAGCTTCAACATCAACTTGTAAACTTACATTTGTGATAAAAATTTCCAGTGAAAATTTTCACAAGTGTGGGCCTCATGCAAAATGAGGGGTATCACACTGCTTTAAGTCCCAACTAAATCCAGGGGTTTAGAGATAAAGTAATGAAGATTCTATGAAAATGTATTAAAAAATTCAACAAATTATGGTTTTTCTAGGACTTATAATCAGATTAAATATCTGTGTAATCACCGTCCAAAATGTTCCAAATTTTTAACTAAATATTCTCATGTGAGTCCTCTTCCAAACATATTTTGAATCACTTGATTTGGATAATTCCAATTAAAATCTAGACATAATTTGAGCTGATGTATTGTTTACCACACTTCTCTATGGCTGGACAAGCAGCTGAACACACATGAGAATATTCAGTCAAAACATTGTAGTTTCTATCTTAATTCTCTTTAACTTTCAACCTGTGACACTCTAAAATGTCTTCTTTCTACTCACGCTTTATTTGAATATACTAAACTGGAGTCGTATATTATTTATAGAGACCTAATATTATTGACCATTCTTAAAGGTCAGACTTGTATGGATTGTAGCTCCTAGATTCTCACACCAAATATTGTGAAATTTTATCCTTGGGTAGCCTCAAGTATATTCTAATTTCTATCCACTGCATCAGATCTCACAGAATTCTGATCAGTCAGATAAAATTTATGTATACTTACAATTTTTAATCATTCTTAAATATTAGATTAAAACCTACCTTGTATTGATAAAACTGATGGAGGAGTTGCACCCTCTGAAATAGGAGAATATCTCCCAACAATCCCAACAGGACCGCTATCAAAGAATTATATACATATGTTAGTTTGAATCGCTATATATACTCTTGTTTGTCACTAATTCTCCATTGACGGCTCGGTTCACTAGTAAGGTCGATGGAATATTATATCATAACCATGATTCCATTTACCCTGGTTTTCCTTGTCCTAATGTCATAGAAGAAACATGATGAGATGGGTGCAAATATTAGGTCACTTTACCAAATAGATACCCTTTAGACCTAACACTGAATCTGAAGAAAGTCTATGTCATACTTTCAAAATATTTTTTTTTTGCTCTGTTTCCTCTTGTGAGATAAACTCCCGGTCTCTGTACCATTTACTGATATAAGCAATCCGTGATATTGGCCACACAAATATAAACGTTATACTCAGATATTGTAAGTTGATTTTAAATGACGCACATACAGAGTCTTTAGTTTTCTAGTTTGATCCACATATAATGAGGTGGTCATCAAGCAAAATATAGTTTGATCCACATGATCGATTGTTATGGCTAACAACTGATATTGTTACATTTGTAATATATTGATATTATTAATCTTTCAACCGGACATACTTACACACTGTGGTCTTGTAAAGGAGTGAAGTGAGCTAACTCGTTATGTTTCTTGATTACAAGACAAATACGATATTATTCTCTGATTTGTCTGCCTAATCATTTGATCTGGTTTGAGGAAACTATGTAAAATCAATAGACTTCAGCTCACATTTTTGACTTGGAATGGGCAATGGTTGGAGAAGACATGAAGATACAGGTTGATGCTTCTTTTGTGGTTATGGTTTTGAATTATTAACAGATTGCTGAGTTTCCTTTACTCCTTCCATTTCAGTTGTTGAATGATTAGATCTTAAGCCTTGTCAAACTGGTGTGCTTAGCTGGGGGAAGTATAAGGCGTTCCCGCATTTCCTTCTAGTAAAATGCTGGCGTCAAAACCGAGAAAACTACTTGATTTCATTCATAAATGAATATATATTTGATTGATGCAGAAAACTGTTAATTGTCTCGGAAGTGCATATTAAGTGGTATACTCAACTTGCACATGAGATGTATTTGATTGATGCAGAAAACTGTTCTTTATCTGGGAAGTTCATCTAGAAGTGGTATACGCAATCTGCACATCAGTCCTAACCTTTTAGGCCCTAGAGAAAATTAAACTCATTCTAGGCAAGGTGTTGGCAACTATATGCTGCTTGCCTTTATGCAAACTACGGAATTGAAAACATGAAGCATGTTCAGATCTCAATGTGCATTCGTTTTAATAGGAGCAAGTTTGTCACTTTAATGGTCACTTGAATATCATTCTTCATTTACGTATTTCTTCCTTGGTTGCACTTTTCTAATTTCTAAGTTTATATGCTTAACTATTGCTTGTTGACAAGTTTATCTCTGTATCTTTTATCTTTTACAGATGGGAGAACTGAAAAAATTAGTTGAAGAAGGGAAAATAAAATACATTGGACTTTCCGAGGCTTCTTCATCAACGATTCGAAGAGCTCATGCTGTTCATCCTATAACAGCAGTTCAAATAGAGTGGTCCTTGTGGAGTAGGGATATAGAGGAAGAGATTATTCCAACTTGCAGGTACAGGATGCTTTGGAGTTCATACTTTCCATGTGGCCATTCACCTAATTTTAGAAGATGCAAACTGAAAATTTAACATTTCATTGCAGGGAGCTTGGCATTGGAATTGTGCCATATAGCCCTCTAGGGCGGGGTTTCCTGTCTGCTGGAGCAAAGTTAATTGAGAATTTAGAAGATGGTGATTTCAGAAAGGTATTTTTGATCTATTATTCTTACTTTGTACATTTTAGCTTTATGAATAGTTTTAGTTTTTTGATAGATGTTTGTTTTCATCTACACATAAGCTCTCTATGTTTCTACTCTTTTCCATGTTGTACGAAATAGAGATATTGTTTGAAAATACATCATATATCTCTCAGCCTTTCCATTTTTTCAATTTTTTTTCTCTTCTATTCCGGAGAGCTAGTTGTGGATCAAGTTGAACACATATCTCTAATTTTGTTTTCTATTTGTAACATTCCTTTTGTTTTGTTCTGTTGCAGTTTATGCCAAGGTTTAGTAAAGAGAATCTTGAAAAGAATAAGGCTGTATTTGAGAGGATATGTGAAATAGCTTCAAAGAAGGGGTGCTCCCCCTCCCAACTAGCACTTGCTTGGGTTCAACATCAGGGAAATGATGTTGCACCCATACCAGGGACAACCAAAGTGAAGAACTTAGAAGAAAACATAGGTGCTCTTTCCGTTGAGCTCACACCCTTGGAGATGAAAGAAGTAGAAGATTTGGTGTCCTCAGCTGGTGTCTTTGGAGATCGATCCGGTGATATGGTCTTAACATGGATGAACTCAGAAACACCTCCCCTGTCTTCATGGAAAACTGCAGTATAATGTTTCCTAACACGTGCTTATGAAATCTGTGAAATCTTTCATGTATGGAGGCATAGCTCTTGTAAGGGATATACTTTTTTTCCCTCTTCTCAACAATAAAGATGCTATGACTTCATATCTTAAACATAAATTTATTAGTTTCTAATTATCCTATTTGTTTGAACCTGATGTTTTTATCATAATTTAAGTAAATTTTGAATGTACATTTACTGATTTTGATCATGATTTAAGTAATTTTAGTGATATAAATTCAAAAAATTAAAAAATTAAAATACTTCATTACATTTCACTTTTCCATTTTAATCAATTATAAACAATATCGAGATGCCATGTCTTTGTATATTAGACAAGGACTTAACTTGGTGCTGTGAGCATAGCATTTCTTTGTATATGTTAGGTGTTGGATTTATGTTTTGATTGGAAATTTCTGGAGCATGTACAAAGGCCGTTGGCTGAAGTAATGTGAAGTTAATTAGTTGCAGCTTGGTTTGGGATAGCTACCATTAACTAACTTAACTAACTCAAGAGTATATCGATAACTTACGATTCAGTAAAAAGCCAAAAACTTTTGGAGCCACACCCACTTTTTGAGGGTCTCACTCATAGGGCCTCATATTCTTTTAGCCTTTTCATAAGGGTCCGAGTTTCATTCAGGATTTAAACTCTCTCAGGATTTGAACTCAGTGGAGAGAGTGCACGATCTACCTCCCACCACTTCAACCATGGTTACTCAACACAAGGGTTTGTTAATCAATATGACAAATACCAAAGTGGTTACTCAACACAAGGGTTTGTTAAGCAATATAACAAATATCAAATGTTTGACAGACCACTAGAATAAGGAAATTCTCTTACAATCAATTATCCCTCTACTATAGTTTGAAGTGTAGGCCATTGAATTTGTGGAGTTGTTCCCAATGCGAGCTAAAAGCATTGTAACCAAATATATGAATACAACCATTGAGCTTTTCATAAGGTGGGAAAACTATATAAATACAACCTCTGAGTTTTTGATAAGGTGAGCCAAATAGAATGTATAACAGATTTTACTGCAAAAACCATTTTTAAACTTATATAAAATTGGTGTAAATCTATTTTAATTTTGGATTTTCCACATATTGAAAAATATCATATATATATTTAAATTTTATATATTGATAAATATCAAATGGGTTGAGAGGTATTTTAATGTGTTTAATCTTTCTTTTTATTTTATAAATTCATAGCTAATATAGATTTATGCTATTTCTGGTGGAAAACTCGTAAACCCGATAAACATCATTAAAATTTCTCCATTGAAGAATAACAAGTTAATAATGTTCAATGATAAAGAATGTGAATAATAACAACGTGTTATGATGAAGACATTCAATAACATAAAGTACATAGTAATTGATCTCAATATGTCTTCTTCAATGTTTTCCCATCCCGTCATATCCATCCTATGGAAATTGAGGTTGAAATCAAAGAACATCAAATCTTTAACTCAAGATATTGCATTAAGTTGAAACCTTGTTTTTTACTTACATATCACCTACATGCATATAAAGCTTGCAAAGTGTTCCAAAGCTTATATCCCTTTGTTAAAATTAAAAAAAGTAGGGTGAAGTCCCATAGTGAAAATATTATATATGGTTGATATCTCTATATGGCACATGTTTCTATGAGCATGTTTAATAGTTTTCTTATCATGGATATTATTTTAGTTCTCAAAAAAGCATCTTTGCATGGGGTGTTATATGCTCAAGATTGTCACAAAGAACAAGTCTAGTCGAGTGAGTGCTTGTGTGATTTTAAAAGTCGTATTGTAGCTTGATTTTGTTGATAAATTTTTTAACATGGCCTTTTTTTTAGCTGGTTGTTGAATATGTTTCTCACTTTCCCCTCCTAATTCAAAAAATATTGTCATTTGTTCTATGAAGTAAAGTTATATGGTAACAGTCTCTATGTTTGGTAATCATGTCCGGAAATAATGGTTATGGAAACCCATTGCACAATAATTTATAGAGATTGAATTTCTATTCCATGTCTCACTCATTCTGTGTTTCTCACTCATACATGTTAAACAAAGTTCATACTCTTGTCTTCATTTTGAGCTCAACTTACTATGTCTACTGAATGCTTTAAGGTTTAAAGAACTTGTCAAGTATTCTGATCGGACATAGCATGTTTAAAAAAGGATTGTAGGAGTTTTGGTATTTAAAAAAAAAACTATAGTGAACGTTTTAACTATAGTGTTCTGTTTGAACTAAAAGAGGTTTTATTGTTAGAAGAGAAGAAAAATATATCAAACTTTGATTTTCATGTGAGGTTATAAAATGTGGGTAAAAAGAATAAGTTGATACAAGTTGTAGGCATCGGTTGAAATTAAAAATGTTGCTTTTACCCCACACATTCAAATGGTTGATATAATAAATATGGCATGATTTTGGGTTCAAGTTGTTAGTCCTTACAATCTCCTAGGCTGAAAAGGAAATCGACAAGGGTAACCTCAAACCACTTCAACTTAGTAGCTAGCCCTACTGAGCATGAGCGGGATCTCTCTAAGTCTCTTATGAGTGATATGACTTTAAAGCAAATGGATTTTAGACTAGATATGAGTATTTGTTTGTTTATTTGTGAGAATTTGGTTTTTTTAAAGGATTTGCTAAACTTAGGGTTTGGAGCCACAAGTAGGTCTAGGCTATGGGAATGCAGGAGCAAACATAAGAAGGAGCTAGATGTCAGAAGACATGGTGTATTTTGAGTATTTGTCATTGTAGCATAGAGGATATAGAGTGGAAGAAACTAATGAACATAAATGAACATGATTTCATTAGCTTAGGAAGACACAACACATAACTATGAAAACCATATAACAGAGCTTGAAAAACAAGAATTCTAAGTATTTTATCACAAGGCATTCATAGAAAGAAGAGATATAATGTAGATAAAGATGTTTAGACCATGAGAAAACAAAAAGAATGAAGTACAAGCACCATGAACTCACTGGGCTAGAGTTCCTTGAAAATAGCTGCACCCTGTATTTGTATTAGCTGAAAGATGATTACAATGCAAGACTCTTTCACAAAAAGTTCAACCCTCTTCTCCTGAAGTGAAATGATACTTATAGAATCTCCTAGACCACTTTCCCACCTTCAGGAGTCGAATTCCTTGGTGGAGGAACTGACTCCAAGATTCTCTCAACCAATAGGTGAGCGTGAGAAGGTGCAACTCAAACACCTCATGAAGAGTTTGTTTAAGAATTTGCTTCTTTTATGAGGCCTAATAAACATCAAAAACAACTTATGATATACATTTATTCATGCCTACATCACCTAGCCTCGTAACTTGTGCCATTACATAGAGAACCTTGACTTTGACCAAGTCAGACTAGAAATTTTACACAGTGAAATTTTCCAAATAAAAACACAGAAAGTGCAGAAGCACAACGCCGACTTTGAGCTGATTTTGAGGTGCCTTACAAGGGTCAAAATGCAAATCTGAGAGAACGGTCAACTATCCCTTCAAGTCTAATTTCCAGAACAGTTTGAATTTTTGAAGTGGGAGCATGGGAAGACCTTCAAAAATCCATTCTCCCAAGGTCGCTCCAGAAGCGCAATGCCTATAAAAAAATGGTCCAAAATGCTAGTTTTTTGCCACTTTTTTGTACTTTTCGCCAAAAATAAGCCACGTTTGCAAAATCTGGGCAAATGTGTTTTTAGAGGATGTCAAGACCTTTCCAAAAATGTAGACCTTTCCTCAAATGAAGGCTTGAGGAAAAAGCGCAGCGCCAAGGCGTTGTGCTTTTGGAAAGGCTAAATTTCTGAATTTAGACCAAAATTTGCCAAAAAACTAAAAATGCTCAGAATTTGCTCAAAATTGGAGGGAAGGTGTAAAAATGAGTTTTTTATAGGTTCATGGATGCTTCAACAAGCATCTCTAAGTTTCCCTCATCCTTTTGATCTTTTTTGGCCTCCTTGAGCTTGTTTTCAAGTTGTTTTACTTTGACATTGGCGATCATGTTTTGAGCTTGATAATGATGCTCCATGTGTCTGAGCATTTGATTATCTCTGTTTTCCTTCTCTAGGAGCTTCTCCAAGTGTTCATTTACCCTATTAAGCCAATATTCTTTATCTTGATGTACCTCTAGGGCAATCCTTTCTTCTAGGTCAAGGTCTTCATTAAGCAACATTTGTTTTTGTTCCTCTTGCAAAGCTTCCTTGAGGCCTCTTGTTCTTGGTCTTTTCCTTTTCCCTTTCACCTCTGATGCTTCAAGCTCGCTTGATGTCATTATCTCTTTACCTTTGCCGACTTGCTGCATTAGCTTAGCTTTTTCCTTTTCTAGGATCAACTCTTTTGCTTTGAGTTGATTGTTTTCCTGTTCAAGGAATGTTATAACATACTTTGCCCTTTCCAAGTTTATCGTCAGCTCCTTGATTTGGTAGTCTTTGTCCCTGATAACCTGTCTCATGCTTGTGGTTTGATCTTCTGGCTCTGTATCAATTAGCTCAAACTCATGCTCCACTGTATCCTTATCTTTTTTGTTGATTCCTGCTTTGTCGATGAAGAAGGCTTGGCCCCTTTCTCTTTGTGAGAAGAAAACACAAGCCTCTGCCCTTTCTTATACACTTTGGTCACCTCCAGCTTAGGTAGCTGAGTCTTCTTTGCTGTTTTGCTAGATGACCCCATCTCTGTTTGTTGTTTTGGTGCACTTGGGGACTGAGATGCTGCATTTTCCTCATGCCATTTTAAAGCTGCTTCTAAAAAGGCTTCCCAAGCCATACCTCTCTCTACCAGTTGATGAAGGACAATGGTTTTGATGAGATTGTGATGAAACAAGCTTGGGGAGTGCTCTTTGTCCTTTAATTGTATCTTTTCAGACATTTTTGAAATGCTCCTGAACAAGTAATTGCACATGTTGAGTGGTTTTTGAGATGTGAAGTGCATCAAGAGGCGAATATGATATGCATACAACCTGGAGAATCTACCTTCACAAGTAAAGAACCTCATGGTAGTTTTCATTTAAGGGGCATACTTCTCAAGCAAATATCTTAAAGGCATGAGGTGAGTATGTGTCTCTCTGTATGGCGTCTTTAAGAAGGGCTTGTAGTTTTCAAGATCTAGACTCATTCCCTTAAACCAATATTCCCCATTGTCTGGTAAACCAATTGCTAGTGAGATGGAGGCCACTGAGAAACCAAACTCAATACCAATAATGACGACAGTCTCTCCTTTCAGTTGTGTAGATACCCAATCTGTCAGCTGCTCATAAAACCCTACTTCACTTACCCTTTTACAAAATTCCAAGTAGTGAACATCCTCAAAGCACTGTTTGATGAAAGGATAGGAGTTGATTTGGTTGCAGTCTGATGGTTCATATATGAGAATCCTCCCTCCTTTGTGTTGTCTCTTTCTTTCTGGCGAAGATTCAGCTTCCATGATGACATAAAGTCCTAGTAGCAGAAGTGAAAATAGATGTAAGATGTGAATGGAAATGAAGTGATATGTGAGAGATTTTGACAAAATGATGGGAGGGGTTTTATGAAAGATGAGATGACTTTGAAAATTGATGGAAATGAGTGAGGAAAATAGTGAAAAAGATGTTGTTGCTTGCAAGTGAGACCAAGAAGGTTTATGATGAAATTTGCCCAAAAGAACTCTAGGAATGAGCTAGGGTTTTGTTTTTTCAGTGTTTAAACTTTGTTTGGAGGTGGATGAACTGGTCAAAATGACTCATCAGACATGTGTGCAGGTGTAGGATATCAATTTACATGTTTTGGAGATAAAAAATTATGATGACCATTTTTACCCTAGCATTTCCCATGAAAAATTTGCTATAAACCCTAGCTTGAGAAATTATTGACATGGAATGAAATTGGGAAAGCAAAAGATAGAGGGTGATGGTGTACTTACTTGTTCCTTAGCTTTAGAAGACAATTAGACCAAGCTTGCAAGCAAAAATTTGGAATTTGGGAGAATTTGGGTGAGTTTCGGGGTACTCTATCCTGCGCGCAGCGCAGTGCTCCTACGCGCAGCGCAGTGCTCCTACGCGCAGCGCCAAAGTGCAGTGCAGTTCACAGAAGCACAGTGCCTACCTCCTAAGCACAGCGCAGTGTATCTATGCGCATCGCCTCCAATTTTTTGCTATTTTCTCCTAGGGAAACAAGTTTTTTTCTTTTTTGGGCGAGTGAGCTCGATGATGAGGAGTGAATGGGATATGAATGAAAGGGTTATGAGTCTTTTTGAGTTTATATAGGGACAATTTCCTCACTTTTTCAAAAAGGAAAAGAAACCTACCCTCCTTTGTGAACTGATTTCACTTTATGAAGACAGATTTTACCTTTACCATTGCAAATGTGCTTTTGCTTTCCTGAGTGCTGGAGCTTCCTTCTTCTGAAACCTTTGATGTCATGAGAATATGAAAAGTGTGTGAATAAATCATGATCAATTCTTCAACAGTTGCTTTGTCATGTTTGACTTATTGCTGGTTTTTTATGGAAATGATGGACCTTGGGGACCCTTGTGACCTAATGGATGACCTAAGACCTAATGGAATGATGATGATGACTTGACCCATTTTCATGGTGAAACCTTCATAAAGTATGATAAGTGACTAGCATGAGTGAAATTTCAAACAATGACTTCATCTTTGGACTGACCATACAATGACCAAATTTGTTGTGTAAACCTAGTAACAGAAAAATTTGATGGTGAGAACCTGAAAAAACATGGTAAAAGCATTTTTTGATCCACGTGATAGGTTAACAAGACTGACACTAACATTGGCTCCAATTGGGGATGGCAGCTCCTTGGAGGTGTCAAGAACACCATAGATCAAGTAGCCTTATTCATTGGGTAATGGAGTCAACATGTATAAAAACTGATTTTTTGACTTGAGACTGACTGACCTTTTGACATGACAAAAGAACTAAATAAAAAAAATGAAAACAGTACTGACTCAAAGAGCCTTAGGGCCTTCACTTCGGGCTTCAAACTCTGATGACAACTATCTAAAATGCTAGAAGTAAAATCTAAATTTACAAAATTTTCTACTAAATCTAAATTTACAAATATTTATGCTAAACTTAAATTTATAAAAATTTCTATTAAATTTTTTTTGATCAAAATCATACTAAAATTTCCATAATTTTCTAGGCAAATTTGAAACCTCTTTATTAATAACAGCGTAATGTTCCACAGTAAAATCAGTGGCATGATCTGAACGATATACACGTGATTAATCAGAAATTATGCAGTCATAAGAGATGTCTTCCCACTACCGACTTTTGTAACCCGAACATTCAAGGGTTCGTCATCTGGGCAGTGTAAAGAGATTTTTTTTTTACTGGTAGCTAAAAGTGTGATGTGATATCAAAATAATTTGTCAGATTTTTAAATTTTATTTTTTAGTAGGTAAATGTCTTTCTGATTAATCACATCATTAAGATTTGGTTTTATGATTAGACCAAATCTTAATAATGTGATTAATTTGAAAAACATTTATCTATAATATAAATCACAAAACTCTCAAATCTAACTATATTTTTCAGTGTCATATTATACAAATTACAATACCTAATAATAATTTTAACCACTTAAAATTAAAACTTAATCAGGGTAAGCCATCATGATATTATTTCATTGCACTCTACTGTCATAATATTGCAAGGTTTTAGATTCTTATGATAGCATAAATAACGGTTCTATAATGAATCGTAAACTTTAACAATGTTAAATCTAAACTTTAATGTGGAATAAACTTTAATGCCCAAGAAAAATACCTTCGGCCATTGATCCTTGCTCTCAATAGATCTGCTTCTCGGCTCTAAGGTTCTCTGTTCTGTGCGTGGCTGCTTACTGCGAATTATCGGAGGGGCTGAAGATGCCTTTCTAGCCAAAACTCTTTTTTTTACCAATGCTGCTGCGTCAGGTGTCCTGGCCAGTGTTGAATATGATTCACAGTGTGGTGGATTTGCTACCTCTATTTGTGGGATCGGTCTCGGACCAAAATTTTTTCAGCGGAATGACTCTTGTTTTGACGGAAACAAGGCTCGAATAGAATATCCGGAAATAGAAGGAGCGCAGCAAAAATTACATGCAGATTTTTTTTTGGAAACATTCAGCACGCCTCTGCCCAAAACAACCCAAACGCAAATCGGATAATGCAAAGCAGCACAGATCTGGATGGCACATTCAGGAAAAATATATCTGGAACTTTCAATCTCTACTTACTCTAGCTTGATGGTGTAAAACTGAAGGGGATTGAGTTCATGAGCTTGGAGACCAAACAGTAATATTTATAGCCAAGCTTCCATCAAGCTTTTGTCGGTTATGTGTCAAGTGTTCCACAAATCATGGTAGAGAACTGCAGAGGGAGTAATGGACCACTCTAGAAGCTCCCAACAAGAAATTAATTAACTGCAGTTGATTTCTGTAATTTAAGGAAATGACTGCAGTTGGTTTCCAGAAATTACTGCAGTTGGTTTCCAGAAATTAACAGCCGTTGGGAGAGGGAGTTTAACATTCTCCCACTTGGTCCATACTTCCAATCTTAATGTCTCATCTTAAAATCCATTGATAATCTGTATTAAGTAATAGATACATGAATCATGGCAATAAGTCCTCTAATGACAAGTATTATCTTCCATGTATTATTATGTATTTATTTCTATAAAAATTTATGTGGTAACAATTTCTTAATGAATAAACCCTATGTTTATTCTTGGTCCTACACAGATGAATTTTCTCAAATCAAATTAAGGTGCACATAAATATGAGAAAAACATCACAATAATTAAGAATTTCATTTAAATAACATTGTCCATACAATGAGAAACTACATAATGGAACCAAGTCCTATATTCATTACATGATCCTTGAATTTAAACGGTGGCATGCCCTTAGTCAAAGGATCAGTGATCATCAACTCAGTGCTAATGTGCTCAATGACCACTTTCTTTTATTTAACACATTCCCTTATAGCTAAATACTTAATGCCGATGTGTTTATTTCGACTCCCACTTTTGTTGTTTTTAGCCATAAAAACAGCAGTTGAATTGTCACAATATATTCTCAATGGCTTAGAGATAGAATCCATAATTATAAGCCCATAAATGAAACTCTTAAGCCATACACCATGTAAAGTAGCCTCAAAATAGGAGACGAACTCAGCTTCCATGGTGGAAGTGGCAATCAAAGTCTATTTGGCACTCCTCCATGATATAGCTCCACTAGTCATCATAAAAGTGTATCCTGATGTTGATTTGTGTGAATCAACACATCCAACAAAGTCAGAATCTGAGTAGCCAATTACTTCCAAATTGCCCGTCCGTCTATACATAAGAATGTAGTTTTTGGTTCCTTGAAGGTACCTCATTACTTTCTTTGTAGCTCTCCAGTGGTCTATACTTGGATCACTCTAATATCGTCCCAACATTCCCACAACAAATGCAATGTCAGGTCTTGTGCAGACCTGAGCATACATTAGGCCTCTGACAACAGAAGCATATGGAATGTTCTTCATTTGTTCCCTTTCAAAGTCATTCTTCGGGCATTGGTTCAAATTGAACCTATCACGCTTCACAATGGGAGCTACACTTGGTGAACAATCCTTCATCCAAAATCTCTCTAGAATTTTATTAATATAGGTTTCCTGAGACAGACCCAAGATGCCTCGAAATCTATCTCTATAGATCTTAATGCCAATGACATAAGATGCCTCACCTATATCCTTCATATCGAAATTTTTAGAGAGGAATTGTTTCACCTCATGCAGCAAACCCTTATCATTGGTTGCTAACAAAATGTCATCCACATATAAAACAAGAAAACAGATTTTACTCCAACTGAATTTCAGGTATATACATTGATCCATAACATTTTCTACAAATTCGGAAGAAGAAATTACACTATGAAATTTCAAATACCATTGGCGGGACGCTTGTTTTAAACCGTATAAGGATTTCTTGAGCTTGCAAACCAATTGCTCGCCATCACTAGAGGGGAATCCTTTAGGTTGTTTCATGTAAACCTCCTCCTATAAATCTCCATTGAGAAAAGTCGTTTTCACATCTATTTGTTGCAACTCCAAGTCAAAATGGGCTACTAATGCCATAATAACGCGCAAGGAATCTTTCTTAGATACAGGAGAAAAAGTCTCCGTGTAGTCGATTCATTCTTTCTGAGTGAATCCCTTAGCAACAAGTCTTGCCTTGTATCTCTCAATGTTGCCCAATGAGTCTTTCTTTGTCTTAAAGACCCATTAACATCCAATGGCTTTTGAACCATTAGGCAACTCAACAATATCCCAGACTTCGTTACTCTTTATAGAATTCATCTCTTCCTTCATGGCATCGTACCATAATTCTGATTCTTTGTAACTCATGGCTTGTGAAAAATACTCAGGATCATTTTCGGCTCCAATGTTGTAGTCAGATTCTTGCAGATACACAACATAATCATCAGGAATTGCTGATCTCTTTGGTCTAGTATATCTTCTTAATGTTGTACCATCATCTTCTGGAGAAGTATGTGGTTCAACTCATTGTTCAAAAGTTCTTGGCAACTCTTGAACTACCTGATCTACTGGAATGTCGTTAGCAGCTTGTGGAACTTCAACAATTGGTTGTTCAACACCAGTTTGTACTTAAGGGGTGCTGTGAACAATAGCCAATCTATCACTTGAGGTGGAAGGTTGAGATTCTGAATGATCCTTCTCAGAAACTATGTTCCTGGTTTGATTGCTCCCAGTGATCAAGTCATTTTCAAGAAACTTTGCATTTCTTGATTCCACAACCCTAGTGTTATGAGATGGACAATAAAATTTGTAACATTTAGACCTTTCAGCGTATCCAATGAAATACCCACTAATGGTCCTTGGGTTTAGCATCTTCTCTTGTGGATTATATATTCTTACTTCAAACGGGCATCCCCAAATGTGCATATGTCACAAACTCGGTTTCCAACCTTTCCATAATTCAAATGGCGTTTTAGGAACAGCCTTGGTTGGAACTCGGTTTAATATATACACTGCCATCTTAAGTGCTTCAGTCCACAAGGATTTAGGAAGATTGAAGTTGCTAAGCATACTCCGCACCATGTCCAATAATGTTCGGTTTCTTCTTTCCGCTACACCATTCTGGTCGGGTGAACCAGGCATGGTGTATTGGGCAACAATCCCATGCTCTTGAAGAAATTTTATGAATGGCCCCGGTGCTTGTCCATCTTCTGTGTATCTGCCATAATATTCTCCACCTCTATCTGATCTCACGATCTTAATTTTCTTACCGCATTGTTTCTCTACTTTAGCCTTAAAGATATTAAAGGCATCTAATGCTTTTCTCTTTTTATGAAGCATGTAGAGATACATATATCGTGAGCAATCATCTATAAAAGAGATGAAGTATCTTTGACCATGTGAGTCCGTGTTTGGACTACATATATCAGTATGTATGATCTCTAATATGTCCGAACTCCTATTGGCACTTTTCTTTGACTTGTTAGTCTGCTTTCCCTTTATGCAGTCCACACAAGTCTCAAAATAAAATAAAAAATCCAGAGTATTTAAGTACCCCTTCATTTACCAATCTTTTAATTCTTTCTATGGAGATATGACCTAGTCTTCGGTGCCATAATTTAGAGGAATCTTCATTAATAACACATCTTTTAGTGCCAGTGTAAACATGCATTGAATCATGTGATATTGTTTTGTAAATTAATGCAATAAATACCATTAGACAAATACCACTCCCAACATAATCAGATTTATAAAATAAATTGAAGGATGTTTCTGAAAAGTTAAAGGAATATCCAAAAGGTACAAGCCTTGAAACTGAAATCAAGTTTCTAAAATAACTTTGAACATAAAAGGTATTTTTTAATTCTAAAACAAAGCCACTACTTAAAGTTAAATAGCATGTTCCTATAGCTTCCACATGCAAGCCCATATTGTTTCCTAATAAGATGTTTTGCTCACTTCCCACCAGCTTCCTTAAGTTTTGCAAACCCTGCAAGGAATTCGAAATGTGAATTGTTGATCTAGAATCAATCCACCATGTGTTAATATGGACATTAACCATATTAGATTCATAACAAACAAACGAGATTGGCTTAAATTTGTCTGCAAGCCATTTCTGAAATTTGGCAAATTCCTTCTTCACGTGTCCCTTCTTTTTACAGAAGAAACACTTGGAGTCCTTCTTGATATCGTCTTTGGGAGGTACTTTTCCTTTTCCTTTCTGATTGGCTTGAGATTTGCCCTTTCCATGTGTTGCCAACATTGCACTTTCTCCCAGTTCCATCACCAGTGTCTCTTCCTCTTGAACACACATGGTCATGAGTTCATTAATTGACTAGTTATCCTTATGTGTGTTGTATGAGATTTTGAAGGGTCTGTATTGGTGTGGAAGGGTGTTCAGAATGTAGTGCACCAGGAAGGACTCCGATATTTCAACTTTGAGTTTCTTCAATTGAACCATAGTGTCCCTCATATGTGTGATGTGCTCGCACACACCTTTCACACTGGTGAGCCTTAGGGATGAGAACTTCATTATTAAGGTGCTTGCTAGTGCCTTGTCTGAAGTGACGAATTGATCATCAATGGCTTTCAGCAAGTCTCAGACCTTTTCATGCTGATAAATGAAACTACGAATACCAGTTGAAATTTTAGTCTTGATGAACATCATGCTTAGACGATTAGATCGTTCCTATCATTCATAAAGCGTGATGTCCGCTGCAGTGCTGGTATTAGTGAGTGCCAGTGGTTAATCTCTCCTAATAGCATAGTCTATGTCCATCCACCCCAAATGAAGGAGAATTCTCTCCTTCCAGACTTGATAGTTATCTCCCTTAAGTTCAGGGATATCACAACGAATTTCAGAGAAATTTGCAGGTTGTACAACTGTATAAAATTAAAGATCACATGCTTATGTTAAAATTGAGGCCTAAATAAAATTTCATGTTTTACCAATGTAAATCATGCTTAAAATTGAATCTAATGACATAAAAATTGCTTGTGGGCTAAATTTCCAATTCAAGCAAATTCAATTATTCTTTATGATAGAATTTATCAAATTATTCACTTAATTCATAATTCTAAAGGGTATATTATGATTATAATTCAATATAAATTCTATATTAGATTTGAACTTTATGATAAAACTATTAATTCATCATTCCTGTGGGTAAGTTATGAATATTTTATCCTAATTAATTACATAAATATAACAAAAATTCCCGTGGGATAAAATTTATTATATTTAGTATAATTATTTACAATTAATGTCTAAATAATCTTTATGTGATCCTAACCAATCATAATATATAATATTATTTAATTAGAGATGTTGTGGCTATTCTCTAATCAATTAAAATTATATGGATCACTAGACATTATTTCTTACATAAAAAAAAAAAAAATAAAAAAAAAAATTAACTTGATATGAGAATAATGATAATTTGCATAAATAAAACTAAAATATTCATGCATAACATTCTTAAAAACTCTAATTAGGTTCTGTAATGGGAATCTATTATATAATGCATTACGTTTTAGTGTTTAGGAAAAAAAACTCTAATTAGGTTCTGTAATGGGAATCTGTTATGTAATGCATTACGTTTTAGTGTTTAGTGAAGAGTCTGGAATTCCCCTGTACATTCTGAAAATTCTTTATATGTCAAAAAAAAATCATTATTTATAAAGCCACTCATTGATTTCATTATATTCCTCTTTTTACTCAAGTAAAAACAAATTGTACAATCGCTCAGCTTGTACTTTTACAAGTGACTTTAAATTTAGAGATTCACAATTAAAATAATCCTCCAAACAATGGTGTTAAATTGAAACCTGAGATCTTACAAACGGGTTTCAAACGTAGTTTGGATTGCACTCTCATTACAATTAATTTGATAGACAGACCAAAATACAGAATGACAACAGATGGAAACAAGAGACCTCATTCAATCGGGTAAAACACACGAAATCAAGAAACTCCAAAAAACCCTCATTTTAATGGTAAACACCAAAGCAGAGATAAAAGATGGGCTCTGATACCAAATGATAGCATAAATAACGGTGCTATAATGAATCGAAAACTTTAACAATGTTAAATCTAAACTTTAATGTGGAATAAACTTTAATGCCCAAGAAAAATACCTCTGGCCATTGATGCTTGTTCTTAATAGATCTTCTTCTCGGCTGTAAGGTTCTCTGTTATGTGCGTGGCTGCTTACTGTGAATTATCGGAGGCACTGAAGATGCCTTTCCGGCCAAAAGTTTTTTTTTTACCAATGTTGTCGCTTCAGGTGTCCTGGCCAGTGTTGAATACAATTCACAACGCAGTGGATTTGCTACCTCAATTTGTGAGATCGGTCTCAGACCAAAAATTGTTCAGTGGAATGGCTCTTGCTTTGATGGAAATGAGGCTCGAATAGAATATCCGGAAATAGAAGGAGCGCACCAAAAATTACATGCAGAAAAAACTTTTGGAAACATTCAACATGCATCTGCCCAAAACAACCCAAATGCAAATCGGATAATGCGAAGCAACACAGATCTGGATGGTGAATTCAAGAAAAATATATCTGGAACTTCCAAGCTCTACTTACTCTAGCTTGATGGTGTAAAACTAAAGGGGATTGAGTTCATGAGCTTGGGGACCAAACAATAGTATTTATAGGCAAGCTTCCATCACGCTTTTGTTGGCTATGTGTCAAGTGTTCCACAAATCATGGTAGAGAACTGCAGAGGGAGTAATGAACCACTTGAGAAGCTCCCAACAAGAAATTAATTAATTGCAACTGATTTCTGTAATTTAAGGAAATGACTGCAATTGGTTTCCAGAAATTACTACAGTTGGTTTCCAAAAACTAACGGCCGTTGAGAGGAAGACGTTTAACATCTAATTTACATAAAATTTCTAGTCAAAATTTTCTATTTAATATAAAATCATAATTTCAAAATAATGTAAACTTTTACTTTAGAACCTAATTCCTAAACTTCGATTTTGTCTGCAATTTTTACCATTCTTTATCCATCATCAAATCCCAGTGGATATTGGCAATTTAAATACTCTGTATCAAAATCCCCCTTATTAATAATGTGTAGACGGTGAAATGCAAAAGCATCACTGAACTACAGTACAACATTTTTATAGTGTGCAGATGGTACGATGCAAACTCTTAAGGAAACCAAAAGCATTGCGAAAAAAGTGCATTATGCTTTTTAAACGTACTATTAAATTTCTCTACTCTTTAATTAAACGTGATGTGTGAAATTTCTATACTCTTTCATTAAACGTGATGTGTGAAAATCGGTTAGCTCGAGTTTCACCGTGTACAAATTTCTATACTACTTCTTTCATTAAGGGTGATGTGTGAAAATGTGTTTAGGACAGGTTTCATGGTGAATGAGACTTGACTAATTAGAAATTAAATGTGAAGCCTGACAATGGGATAGAGCAGCTTCCTCCGGAGTGAGAGTTTGGGGTAGTGAAACCCATTTATGGGACCAAGTTCGGTAGTGAAACTCATTATTAGACCTTTATGGGACCAATTGAGTTGAACGCTGGTTAGTGGTTTAGTTGAATGTTATCTTTAACAAATGGTTTATGGTGAATGAGAGTTGGTGTTCAACAAGTGGTTATATGAGCATAGTGGGATAAAATAGTAAAGTTGTTTTATAATAGGTAATTATTTGATTGAATAGTAGGATTATTTTTTAATAGATGTGTTGGTTGTAAGGATATTTATTATTTATAATATTTATTTTTAAAATTTAAAATGGAGAAAACAACAATAAAATAAAATTTATGAATTAAAAAAAGAAATTTTTTATTTTTGAATTATTAATTTTTATGGGTTTATATTTAAGTCAAGTTTACAATTTACAATTGAGTAATATATATCTAAAATATATTTAAAAAAAATGTTTTGCTATTTTGGATGATATCAAATATTATTTTGTTTTCTTATTTTGGATGACATCAAATATTATTGGTTATTATATATATATATATATGTTTTTTTTAACCTCAAAATTTCATTAATACAAGAAAATAATACTTTTGAATGATATTATCACATCATGTTATTATTTGTTTTAGTATTCATATGTATTTAGTTTAAGAAAGTTATTTTTTCGACAATTGGGTCAGTCTCGTACTCGCTTGGCAAATGGGGTTGGCAAATGGTCAACCCCGACCACTACCACGAGTCAACTCCGACCAATACGGTTATAGTTCTGGGGCCTACCACTTGTCCTCCTCTCCATATACCAGATTACTTCTGGGGGACCACTACCACGAGTCAACTCCAACCAATACGGCTATAGCTCTGGGGCCTACCGCCTGTCCTCCTCTCCATATACCAGATTACTTATGGGGGACCACCCACGAGTCAACTCCGACCAATACGACTATAGCTCTAGGGCCTACCACCTGTCCTCCTCTCCATAGACCAGATTACTTCTGGAGGATTGAACCTTAGATCTCTTGGTTTACACGATTTCATATCACTTCGTTCACTAGTTGAGTTTCCCCCTAGAGACACTTAAGAATGTTAATTATTATTATAAGATAGAAAAATTTGTAAACTTACCAAAAAAATGTTAATGGAAGATTTTATCCCAACTAATTTATACCTAATTTTAAAAACTTGATATTTTCTCTTTACTATGATTCTAATATATATTGCAGTATTTCTTTTTAAACAAAAACAATTCATGGGGAACTAGCAACCTCCCCATATATATGCAACAACCCACAATGCATATATACGAGAAACTCATATAATGCGGTATTTTTACCAACATCTACATTTATGGCTAGGAGTACACCTACTTGGGAGTTGTGATTGTTACCCACCAAAATGGGTAACACCATAGGAGAAAAAATTTCTCCTATTTGTAGAAAATCTGATGTAGGTTAACCCAATAATGCAATATAAATCAAAACATAATACTATAACCTACTTCTACTATCAATTTGTAGAAGCTTAAATATCAAGCTGAACAATATAACCAAAAGAAGAATAATCAATGGCACAATACACATGAAAATACTTTGGGGAAAGCCTTAGCTAAAAACCCCACACTATTGTATTATCATACATGGTGGACATACATAGGAATTATACAAAGCCTTAGCTCTCACAGCTAGCCAACTCTCAGTACAATCCTCATAGATGCTCACATGCAATCTTGGCTTCTCTCAAGCCTTCCTTTATGCCCTCCAAGCTCCTATTTCCTTGCGATGTTCCTTGTGGATGATTCTCCTATCACCAAATGGATGATCTCTTTTAAAATTGCACAATCCTCAAGGATTAAATCCTTGACTGCATGCATGATTTTTCTCCATGAGAAAACACATGCAACTGATAGTACACTTTCCTTGAACATTAATCTCAATTGGGTCTTTCTCAGAATAGACATGCATGAGTTTCTGATGAGGGAATCTTCAACTAACTAGAGTAGCACTAGTTGAGTGCATCAATGCGTCAACTGACTGTTAACTCATTATTAGTTCCTCAAACAGTTTGGAACTAATTTAATTGGACTTAACTCAATAAAATAAGTTAACTAATTACAACTCAAATATAACTCAATCTTATCTCCTTAATTTAAGGGATAACTCTTGCATGAATTCATAAAGACTTCTAACTTGAATTTCTCCAATTAATTAATTTAAAATAAATTAATTAATTATTTCCAAGTCGTTGTTAAGACGAAATTCGATTTTAATTCACAATTTAATTCAAGGACAAATTAAATTGGAATATTCTTTTTGCCATATTTCAACACTCCCTCTCAACAAGAAAGGGATTATCTGCCACCCCAATCCTATCTCTATGGAACTCGAATTTACACTTTGACAATGCCTTTGTCAAGATGTAAGCATCTTGCTCCTCTGTCGAAATATATTGTAGCGACATGATCCTCCTTGCTACACAGTCTCTGAGATGATGATACCGGATATCGATGTGCTTGGACCTATCATGAAATACTGGATTCTTAGAGAGTTTGATACAACTCAGATTATCACAATACATCATAGTTGGATCCATCCTTTGATCAAAAGAACCAACTAGGATTTTCCGCATCTAGATGGCCTCACATGTTGCTTGACTTGTAGCCATGTATTCTGCCTCTGCTGAGTTGAGTGCAACCGACCTTTGTTTCCTGCTGTACCAAGAAACTGTCGCTGACCTAAGGTTGAATATCCCTCCTGATGTGCTCTTCCGATCTAATGGACTCCCTGCTCAATCTACATCAGTGAAGCCATGTAGCTTCACTCCCTCTTTCCATCTGTATCATAATCCATACTGAGATGTGCCTCTAAGGTATCTCAATACATGCTTTACCGCCTTCCAAAACATCTTGGTACTGAACCATCGCTTGACTCAGCTGGTTCACTGCATAGCACAAATATGGTCGTGTGTTCACTAAGTACATCAGTGAACCCACAAGCTTCCTGTACACAGTAGCCTCTACCACTTCCCTTGAAGTAGCAACCTCCTTCCTCCAGTTACCTACTAGAGGAGTCTACATAGGCTTGCACTTCTCCATGTGGAATCTCCTGAGTATCTCATTGGCATACTTGCCCTGAGACACAAATAACTCCCCATCCTTCTGCCACACTTCCATGCCAAGGAAGTAATGCATGAGACCCATGTCTTTCATCTCGTATTCTCTTGCAAGGTCCTCCTTGCAAGACACGATCAACTGATCATCACTAATCAATATGAGATTATCAACATAAAGTAAGATGATCAACAACTTACCTTTCACCACAATGTGGTACAGGTTTGCATCCGCTTCACTTTTTGTGAAGCCCAACCCGGTGAGGTAGTTGTCTATCCTAGTGTACCAAGCACGAGATGCTTGCTTCACCCCGTACAATGCTCTCTTGAGTCGGCACACATCCAACTCACGATCGAAGGTCTCAAAACCTTCTAGCTGCTCTATGTACACCTCTTCCTCAATCTGGCCATTAAGGAATGCAATCTTCACATCCATATGATGGATCTTCCAACCCATCTATGTTGATAGTGCCAACATAGATTTGATAAATGAGTACCTTACGACAGGAGAAAAAGTCTCATCATAGTCAATCCCTTCGACCTTTGAAAAGCCATGGGCAACAAATATTTCCTTATGCTTCTCCACACTACCATCAGCAGCTTGCTTTACCTTGTAAAGCTAATGGGAACTCACAACTGACTTGTTCTCCAGTCTTGGAACCACGTCCCAAACACTGTTACGAACTATGGAGTCATACTCCTCCACCATAACATCAACCCAAGTCGGCTGCTGCATTGCTTCCTCAAAGGAAGATGGCTCGGTATCAACACATTCCCCAACAAAGTCCATGTATCCAGTGTACCTCTCAGGTGACCTCCTCTATCTACGCTGAGAAGATGGTGCTCCCACATTCTCTCTTGCATCCTCCAACAATCTGTCAACTTCTCTTATTTGCTTCCATCCATCTCTAGAAGACTCTTCTTGAGTGGATGTCTCCACTCCTCGAACCTCTGCATGTGGCTACTCCACATCAGTCTAAGGCTCCTCCTCCTTAGGAACCAACAATTCCTCCACAGCCTGTAGTTGGAGCTTCCTCTCAAGGGAAACTCGCATGGCCTTCTGCTCATCAAACTTGAGATCTCTGCGAACCGCTGTCCTCCAACTGGTAGGCAAGTACACCTAATAGTTGTGAGGTGTATCAGTGTACCCCACAAATATCCCTAGCTCTGTTATCGGCTCAAGCTTCTTTCATGCATCCTTTGTCACATGGAAATATACCGATGAGCCAAAGATCCTGAAGTGACCCACATCTAGTCTCTTACTGGAGAAAGCTTCCTCTGGTGTCTTCATCCCAAGTATGTGATGCAGGTTTCTATTATGCAAATTGACCGCTATGTTACATGCCTCAGCCCACAAGTGAAGTGGTAGTCCTTGGTCATGTAGCATTTCCCCTGTTGCCCCTACAATAGTTATGTTCTTCCTCTCGGCCACCCCATTCTGCTGTGGGTTATGAGGTGCCGTCAACTCTCGTTTAATTCCTTCCACTGAACAGAAGTGCTTAAACTCTTGAGAGACATATTTTGCACCGTTGTCGCTTCTCAAGGCCTTGATCTTCTTCCCTGACTCTTTCTCGACCAAAGCTTTGAACTAACAAAACTTTGTGAAGGTTTGGTCCTTCTTCTACATGAAATAAATCCATCATTTACGAGAATAGTCATCAATGAAAATCACATAATACCTTTGCTTTGTTGTGGATGCCGTCGAGAATGGTCCACACAAATCAGTATGAACTCGCTCTAAGATATCCTCTCCTCGACTGTCTCGATCATGAAAGGAAGACTTGGTGTACTTTCCCAAGTTACAAGCTTTGCATGAGTCAACTTGCTCAAGTTTACCTTTGGGAAGTCTTGTAGATATTTGTTGCATTATCTTCAAATCCCCATGATGCAAATGGCCCAACCGCCTGTGCCACAACTCGCCAATGTCTTGGCTTTGCACCAATTCTTCTTTCATACTCAATGTTGCACAATCGTCTACCTCTAGTTTATAGAGATTCTTCACCTGAATCCCTGTCCTCTTGGTCTGACCCGTGGCTATGTGTATTAGGAACGCATTTCCTTTACTGAAGACAAAATCATAGCCTTTGTCCTCCAACATCATGACCGATACCAAGTTCTTCTTCAGTCCAGGCACATACATCACATCTGTCAAGGTGAGAGGAGCTCCATGCTCCCTCTGAAAAGCAACCGTGCCCACTTCTGAAACACTATACCTTTCATCATCACCCATATCTATGCGCATCTTGAGGTCTTTCTCCTCCAAGACACTGAATAAATTTTTATTACCGGTCATGTGGAATGAGACTCCACTGTCAAGATACCAGACACAACCCATCATCGATGACACCATGCATGCGATGAGGGTAAATTCCATTTCGAACTAAGAGGCTAATGCCTCACCTTCTGATCCTTCCGAGGATCCCTTCTTGCACTGCTTCGATGGGCAATTAGTCGCATAATGTCCCATATTGTGACAATTAAAGCATCTTACTTTAGACATGTCGCCCTTCTTCCCTCCATGAGAAGAATTCGATTTGAAATGGGAAGCCTTCCCCTTACCTTTATTTTCCTTACTTGCTAAGGTCAGATTTTCTTCATCGTCATTCTTAGATGAAGAAACATCTCGTGTGCTCGTCCTGATCTCCTTCTGCATAAGATTTGACCACAGTTGTTCCCAATCCGACAGTTTCTCCCTTCCATTCATAGAGTCCTGGTAGCTATTCCAACTCTTTGGAAGGCCAAGGAGAGCGAGGCTCACCATATCATCATCGACAGTAGTTATTCCCACACTGCCAAGCTCATCTCTGCAGGTGGTGAGCTTGTTCAGATATGTGGAAATAGTATCGCCCTTCTCCATCTTGATTCTTCGAAGCTTATCCTTGAGTGCCAATTTCCTCTGGTCGCTACTGTTCTGGTAGAAGTCCTTTAATGTCTTCCACATTGAAAATGGAGTATCTTTCCCATGGAGACTAGAGAAAATATGGTCTCGAACTCCCTCAAGGATGATCTGTCTCACCTTCGCCACACAATTATTCCACTCAGCCAACTCTTGTGCATTAGTTGAAGTTGGCTTTGGGATTTCTTGATCAATGAATTCCTTCAAGCCATTGTCTTCTAATACAACCTCCATTCTATCTTTCCATGCTATCTAATTCGAGATACCTTCCAAGGCATACTCGAGTCTCAAGCCATAGAACGCCATTGGCCAACCTTGAAGTATGATACGAATTCGATTTGCACCTGCAACCTCGAACTTCAAACTTCGAATTCTCTTCTCAGTATACTGTTCACAGCTCTGATACCATGTAGAATATCTAATGTAGGTTAACCCGATAATGCAATATAAATCAAAGCAGAATAATATAACCTACTTCTACTATCAATTTGCGAAAGATTAAAGATAGCTGAAAAATATAAACAGAAGAACAAGAATCAATGGCACAATACACATGAAAATAATTTGGGGAAAGCCTCAACTAAAAACCTCACTCTATTGTATTATCATACATGGTGGAAATACATAGGAATTATACAAAGCCTTAGCTCTCACAGCTAGCAAGCTCTCAGTACAATCCTCACAAATTCTCACAGGCAATCTTGGATTTTCTCCAACCTTCCTCTCTACCCTCCAAGCTCCTATTTCCTTGTGTTGTTCCTTGTGGATGATTCTCCGATTACCAAGTGGATGATCTCCTTTAAAATTGTGCAATCCTCAAGGATTAAATCTTTGACTGCATGCATGAGTTTTCTCCTTGAGAAAACACATGCAACTGATAGTAAACTGTCATTTAACATTAATTTCAATTGGGTCTTTCTCAAAATAGACATGCATGAGTTTCTGATGAGGGAATGTTCAGTTAACTGGAGTGGCACTAGTTGAGTGCATTAATGCATCAATTGACTATTAACTCACTATTAGTTCCTCAAATAGTTTGGAACTAATTTAGCTAGACTTAACTCAGTAAACTGAGTTAACTAATTACAACTCAAATATAACTCAATCTTATCACTTTAATTTAAGGGATGACCCTTGCATGACTTCAGAAATACTTCTAACTTGAATTTCTCCAACTAATTAATTTAAAATAAATTAATTAATTATTTCCAAGTAGATGTTAAGACTAAATTCGATTTTAATTCACAATTTAATTCAAGGAAAAATTAAATTGGAATATTCTTGTTGTCATATTTCAACACTATTCTTGACAGCCATCCGACTAGCTAGCAGTCCCTTACAACCACCATTAGATGATGATACGTTATTTTCTCTGCCACTTGCATCAACCATTTTCTTCTTGCCCATCCAACATGAGCACATGGACGAAGGTGGGGCTTCCTCTCAAAAGGTACTTTAATCATTTTCCAATCAGGTGCTTATGCTTGTTTGTATTTGGGCATTTGATATGTGTAATAGGGGTGATATAGAAGAATGACGGGCTTTGACCATGATCTTTTTCTCTCACCTTAAATAGGGGGTTAATATTCGATCCTAGTCTAATGGGAGGTCCCCTAATGGCCTAATGGGCATAGGAGAGGCATTACCTTGGAAGCCCTAATTGATATAGCATAATTCCATCTATCCCTATGTCATACTTTACAATTTCCATCATACATTACAAGCTCTTATCTCACCTCCACTTTTTAGGTTCATCTGACCATTGGTTCTTTGGTACCCATATGTCCACGTACCTAGGTATGGTTCGAAAGAATTACCCTAGGAGGTTGATGCAGCTAAAAGAAATAGAAAAATCATATCATAGACATAAGAAAATCAAAAGAAAGAATATCAAAATACAAAGGATGGTCAGGGACATACATATTAACATGTGGGAAAAAGCCTAGCATGAGCTCTACCTCACTCATTATGGCCATCACCTGGTTCCTAAGCATATGTTGCTCCATTACATCATAAAAGTAACCCTTGCATGTCTCAACCCTGGTGAGTGATGAACTAATTTATTAAAAGGGGGTAATACAATTGCTATATCATTCAACAAAAGCCTTAACCCTTGAGCTATGAGTGGTAATACAACAAAAAATCAAGAAAAATTAAAAGGTGCACAAGAGGGGTCGTAAAAAAAGGTTAAGTTGGTAATTCATGCATCCAAAATTGCTCCCTGCTCACATCTATATACTCATGATGTGGATCACCCATCAATTGGTCCCTTTGACTGTGAAGCCTTATCCCCTCGTCATCATCATTATTATTCACTAACACATATCAATGAAGGGTTGACTAAGGAAATGTTACTTCCCCTTAGGGACTAGAAACACCTAATAGGGTTTCCCTTTAGCCACTCCTACTTAAGGAGAAAACACCATTGTGATTTCAAGGCCTTGATTTTGGAAGGGGATCTTTATTTGAAGTATTAAATAGCTCACGACACTCAAGCTTGGTTCACTTAGATGCAATAATGATCATCGTCTCTGATGTCTACTTACTTTCATTAGACTCTTTGTTATGATTGTTAGGTGGTTCAGCGCATGTCTTACGAATCTTACCCAAAGGTACATAGACCACTAGAGAAGCATATTGGCTTAAATAAGTGAAGCATTGAAACTCTTGGGCCTCCTAGTAGCACCAACATGTCACACATCTACCAAAGAACACCTTACACCTAGGATGTTGTGCCACTTTTCACTGGATTTGATGAATTTTTAGGATGATACACCTGGTCCTAGCATACCCTCAGGCTATCCTTAACACGTTATGAGAGATGCAGTTGATCTAATTCCTAAATGAGGATGGTCTCACCTCTAGAGACTTGGGAGGGCTAGTACCACCTAAAAATCCATCAACATTGGAGTAGATATGGACATTTTTCATAGTTAGGGACCCATACAAGCCACTTTGTGGTGCCCTAGCTAGATTTTGGGACCACATTGCCTTTTTGTTCTTTATTGATTTAGGGTATGGAGCCACAACTCGCTTTTCATGATATTTCTTCTTTTGTTCTTGGCAGAATATTAGTAGGCACTTAGAATGTTGGTGAAAATGTGCCACCCAATGATTTGGATATTGAGGACTAGTTAGGTAAACAAGAGCAAGAAGATATGTATTTCCTTGGGTAACCTTCCTAATTGAACTTGCCTTACTTGAATCTTTCCATTGATTATTCTCTAGCTATGCTTCATTTGATTTCAAGTTTGTTAAGATTTGACCGAAAATAAAATCAGCTATATTGAATGAGGAAATTGATTAGAAATGGGGAAAACATCATCCTCTTTGCTAGAATTTTGATTTTTTGCCCCTTTGAACTCAGTATTCATCATTTCAATTTAATGGAAGGTTATCTATCTCTATTTCTCATGGGGAAGAAGCTTAGAAAACTGAATTGTGTAGATTTGTAAATTTGTAAGGTTATGAAATTTTCTCAAAGATGAAATATAATTCTGTTGGACTAGACACTCTTCTACTTCTGAATTTTTATAACAAGACTTAGTTAGATGTGTTCTAAATTCCTTCTAGTTGTAATAGTCCCATAGAAACCCTAAGGTTCACTAGTTCTCATTCATGGCTATTTTTGTCTATGTAGTTTCCAAGAGATAGTTCCTTTGAATGTTGGTAATATTTTTGGTGTTGAGGATAATAGCCACCTATCCAAGTGGGAAGTTATCATTTGTAGAACATTGAATATGACACGCCAAGCTAAATCTAAGTGTAAATTATATATTGCTCCTCCTTCTTCATCAAGGGTCAAGGCATTTGATGCTTCTGACACCATTGTAGATGAAATATTATCTCCTAAAAAATATGTGGCTAGCAATGAAGATGTCAACTTGTTATCTGAAAGCATTCGAAAAGATACCATTAGAGATTGGTTGGATTCTAGTAATATGTATAGCTTCAAGAGAGTCTCTAGCTTCTCAAGGGAGAGAAGGATCAACTTGGCAGAAGAGTTAATTGATTCAACAATACAAAATTTAAAATTCAGTGTCAATTTAAAGAGGAGCTACAACAGTTCTAGAAGAATTGGAATGAAATGGTTAGAGCCTTTGTCGAACTCAGAAATGAAAGCTATATCACTTGGTTCTAGATTAAGGAGAATGTATACAATTTCTGAAATTGGATTGAGCTAGCGAGAGCAGCCATTGGATTCAAAAACACAAGATTTACTGTGCAATGTTTCTTCTAGGGAAAAATTTTAGGGGTGAAATTTTGCAAATGGGCTATTTTTTGGACATTTTCTAAAAAAAACATTCGCCAATTTGGTTAAACATTTGCCTATTTTTTACATATATGTGATTAAATGATGATATTCACCAAAAAATTACCAATTTTAATAGTAAATTAGATGTTTTTTATTGAATATTCTTTTACATTATATACATATGATTTTTTGAACCAGAATATTCACCCACAATACTATACATAAGAAAAATATTAAATCCTTAAAGATACCCTAGTTTCTTCCTTCAAGAAAAGTGATTTCAATGAAGAACCAAAGAATTTCCTGGAGACACTTTCATCATCAAATGTTGATGTGTCACCTACAAAACCTAAAAGGGTCAAGGAACGCTATGTACAAATAGTTAGTAAGCAGATGGTTGGAATATTTGTATCAGTTTGGGTTCTTCGAACTCCCAAGATGTGTATTAACAACTTAAAAGTCTCCCGTATTGGTGTTGGTATGATGGGCTAAATTGCAAACAAGATAATTTTTCTAATGATTTCATACAAGGAAAACATTAATCTGCATACTACAAGAGTTAATCATGCTCTATAAGTTGTTTTGTTAGATATTAAACATTACAATAGACATTAGAGGAATTTTGAGGTCTAAAATGGGCCTCCTCAGGGAATTATAAAATAATAGTGGAAATAATAAAATAAGATTATATTACATCATCAAATTTTAGAAGGAAAAAAAAAAATAAATCAACTCGTATTTTCAACTTATCTCCCTATTGATTTACTCAAATTTTGAGTGGCAACACTCGTTAGATGCAAAATTTGATTCCTCGTCCAAGGAGTACCCATGTTGCATACTTTCAATGGACCCCAATATACGAAAAATGAGAAATACATGAAAAGAGTGATGGCAATCACGTTTTTTCATATATTTTTCATTTTTTGTGTAGGAGGGTCTATCAAAAATATGCAACATGGGCACTCCTTAGATGAGGAATTAAATTTGCATCTAATGAGTACTCCTACTCAAAATTTGAGTAAAACCTTAGGGAGATAAGTTGAAAACACGAGTTGAAAAAGTAGTTTTGTTATTTTATTATTTTTTAATCTTTTTACTTTTTTACTCCAAAAATGGTGAATCATCCCCCATAGTTGACATCATCATATTGAATTCTATTGGTTCTTATAAAGTTTATTTTTGTTGTACATTTTTCTTAGGAGGCCCATTTTAGACCTCAAAACTCCCTTAACGTGGTGATAGTTATCCGTATCGAATGGAAAACCAATAGTTGTACTACATTTCCTAACTAACTAACTTGGTTTTTGTATAAAACATTATTGCATAATTGATCATCTAGAAGTTCCAAATCCATAGCTTTCATTTCCATCAAATGATGGTGTGTTTCTTGCCCTTGGCATGATTTGGTACAAACATCGATCAAATATACATAGTTGTTCAAATCTAAAATGTTATCCTTTCCACTCTGCTAGATCAAGAATGAGTGTTCCTCTTTAAAACCTTTTGTTTGGAAGAGTCCATCGAGAAGAATTATGAGTACCAAACAGAGGGCTAATTCCTTCTTCTTTCAATTTAACAAAGAGTCGCAACACACCTTGAATTGTTCCCTTCATGCAGAAAACTTGAATCATTATATCATATGTAATTGCATTCAATTTGTAGCCCATCTTAGCCATACTCTCAAGGAGTTCAACACTTTTCCAATCGGTTCCCTCACAAAGTAATCTTAAAACTAAATTATAACACATCGGACCAGGAGGACATTCATACATCTTCATCATCTCGTAAACCCATTGGAGATTATCCATCTAGTATTTGTGACAAAAAAACAATATTAGTTGACGAAATGTGAACATTTTGGGAGTAGAATAAACACCCACCATATTTTCCAATACGACTAAGGTTGCATCGACATGGTTCTATTTGTAAAGAGAAGCAACAAGTGTTTCATAAGCAAATCTACTCAAAGAAATCTCTAGCCCCTCGACCATTTCCATGACTTTATTTAGTGAATTGGGATCATCAATTCTTACAATAGTAAATGATAATGTTTCATCATAATTATTGCAACATTTAGCGAATATCTCTAACAAAACCCTCTGTAGTGCTTCAAATTCCTAGAGAAACCGAGAACATTGACAAGCTTGTCACAAGTTGAAGTGCTATGACAAAACCCTAGTTGTGCTTTGGCCAATTAGAAAAATCTCAAAGTTGAACTAAGGGAACTCGTTATATCCAATATTTCCTTTACCAGTTGTGGAGTTAAGTGAACACCCAATTGAGTAAGGGTTTCTTTCATGTCCACATTTCCCTTTCAAAGGATTTGCCATATTTCCTTTATAACATCCATTAGCTTCCGCTATTTTTTAGTTGGGGTTTCATCAATGTTGTTAAACTGGTGCAAAGTATCTTCTCCTTCTTCACTGCTTAGGTCTTGTGATTGAAGGTTTTCATCCTTCCTTGACACTACTTGAATTTCCTCAAGGATTTGAAGTGTAGTGGATGCATTCGTTGGGTAAAATTGATGGCTCAAACTGAGTTCTTCGAAATGAGGAAATCTCTTACCATCTTGGAAGGTTTTGAGGGATGTAGATTCTAGATTTTTTTCCCATTATAGTGATGTGAAGCTCAAATATTGATGGGACAATTGAATTGTTGAATTTGCTTGCCAGATAGAGACCAGTCTTATACGCCTGAAACAAGCCATGACTTCGTTCGGAATTGGATTTCCCTTTTAGGTGTAAAATAAAAAGGAACTTGGAAGAAATTTTCTATTAAAATAACACCACCATTAATTTAACTTCTTCTTAATCATGATAATTCGACTATATCCTACTTCTTCTCAGATTTAGTAACTGATGTGCTTGGAAGGATGGAAATCCAATAAGACAGAACATGGCCAACATACAATGTGCCTTACACATGCTTGTTTGAATCAATGGTGGAAAACAAAAGTAGTGATAGTTGTTTTCTCGAACTAATGGTGGAAAAAAAAGGTTGAGGATTGTCGACAGTGAACCATTTGAAAAGGGAACACATTCGGTATAAAAATAAAATAATAAAATCAAGTACTTCCTAATAAAAATTATAAGAGGGAGATGTGTATTCATTTAATTCTTAATCTAAAATTAACATATGACATTTAAAAATATCAATAATAATAAAAAATCAATTTGGATCACTAATAAAATATTTTAATATGCATAATTAATTAATATTGGCCTATTAATAACAAAAATAAAAGCATTTTAATATGGATAATGTAGTGTATAGATAAAAAAAATTCAATGCACAAGTTATGTAAAAAAATTAATATCAGCTATTTATAATATATATTGTTTTAAAAAAATATGTATATATCATATAGAGTGATTAAAAAAAATATGGTTAAAACATTTGTAGTCTCATTATTTTACCTTTTTTTGTTTTTTTTTGGGTCAATTTTCCTTAAAATCCAACTGAGAAAAAATTAGACTTACAAGTTTAATTTACATACTCTATATAGCATTCAAAAATACAATTTAAACAGTGATGAGAGAGACTCAATTTTTTTTCTTCCAAAATTTGCATTCTAAAGGAGGTTTAAAGCACAAGAGATTTGATCTCTCATGGGTCATGCTAGATCCATGCTTAAAATAGATCTATATTGGTTAAAAGTTTAAAAAGAAAAGAAAAGAAAAGAAATAAATAAGTAGATAAAAGAAAAAATAAGAAGAGGAGGAAAATAAATAAATAAAACATTTTAATATACTAGTTAAATAGTATTAACCTATATTTCAAAATATATTAAGTAAAAAAAAACATTTTAATGAGATAATGTGGTCCATAAATAAAATATTTCAACACCCATGTTAAGTAAAATATTTCAATGTTAATTATGTAGATATTATATATGGTCAAAAAAATAAAAATTGTATATATTATATAAAGCATTTAAAAAAATAAAATAAAGTTTTATGATTAAAACATTTCAAGTAGTTTTATTATTCTATGTTTTTACTCCTATTCAAGTATATTTTCTAGCCAATTTTGTTTAAAATGTAGCAAAGATTTGGTGAATCTATTTATTATTAAAAAATCAATGAAAAATTATATATATATATATATATATATATATATATATATATATATATATATATATATATATATATATATATATATATATATATATAACCATTACAAATCCATGTTAATGTGATCAGGATCAAATCTCTTAAGGTGTGATTTTTTTTTCAAAGTTTTCACTTCAAAAGATTTGATCCCTCTAGTCACTTGGTATTTCTATGATTAAGATCGATCTAAAGTTTTTTATAGTTATTATCTATTTAATTAATTATGACTATATGTGTTTCCCATATTGAATGTTGGTAAATTAATCTTTCTTTCAATACATATGTTTATCTTAGGATCATAAATGAAAGATAGGCATATTCTCATTCTCTCCCCTACATCAACGAATGGACTTTCTAATATTTAGGCTAGTGATTGTGAAATATGAGAAGATTTAGTTAAATTACCAAACTAGTGCCGATTCCCTTCAACATTTACAGTGGTAAATTTTGGGATTACCGATAGTAACAATGGAAGAACTCGTTGATTATGGTTTTGACCCTAGTGATTTTTCCATGACATAGTTTGATGTGCCATCTCAGCATGATAACAATGTGGCTTGGGTTCCAGCTCTTATCTTCAGAGAGAAGATATCGAGTTCTTCTTAGAGTTAGGAGTATAACAGAGAAGATATCGAGTTCTTCTTAGAGCTAGGAGTATAACAGAGAAGATATCGAGTTCTTCTTAGAGTTAGGAGTGTAACATGGAGACTGGTCCAATGTGGGTTGGGTTCCAGCGAGTGTCTTCACAGAGAAGATATCGAGTTCTTCTTAGAGCTAGGAGTGTAACATTGAGAATGGTCCCTTTGACTCTTCCTCTGGTTGTCCAAATGCCTTGGTTTGGGGTGTATTCTGGTGCTTGGTCCTTTGGATGGAGCTAGGTCTACAAACCCTAGTCATGTCCCTTGCTCATCTGTCAAGTTGTGGTCTGGTCTACTTGTAAACAGATGGCCATTGGCTGAGGCTAGTTAGTCGAGAAGGTTTACAACTAGGGGCTATGGCCATTTTTAGTAGATGTTTAATGGTGGGGTTTTATCGTTAGGAGGGGTGTTGGAATTGCTCAAAATACCCTTGAACAACAATTTGTCGGGAAATATTAGTGTAAACCCTAGGGGTTTAAACACAACAATGTTTACATTATAATAGGATATCAGAAGGCATTAAAGTTTGGAAGATGCCCAAGAAAAATTGGTGGAGGATAAATGAGTTGGGACGGAAAAAGAGGGAGAAATCTGCATAGGGAAGAAAAGGAAAAAGGGGAAGTGTGCAAAGGTCAAGAACAAGAACCAAAATTTGGTTCTTTGGGGAATACATAGAACTTGATGAAGTTATGGCCACATCTTATAGGGTTTTGGTAGGGTGTGATAGAGGCCAACATTTTTCATTGGAGCTCTTATACAATTGGGTCAATAAAGAATGGGGAACACTCCATCTAAGGTTTTAGAGGTAAATATTTTGGTTCTTGGTTGGTTTATGTTAGGATTCGGTTAGACATAAGATGTTTCTTGGGTTTTAGAGAAAAATTTGAATATTGACTCCTCCCCAATGTTATTAAAACATTGGAGCCCTCAATTTGATGCAATCCGTGAACGAATTGACTATGTGCCTAATTGGGTTAGGCTATCGGGACTTTCATTGCAATTATGGAGTTTAGATGTGTTTAGAGCCATAGGGAGCAAATTGGGGGTTTTTTGTGAAGCAAATATGTCTTTATAAATTACAAAACTCAAAATGATGGCTAAGGTATTAGTGAAATTAGATCCAGGGGAAAGGTTTTATGCAGACTTGAATCTTAATTAATTCGGGTTTAAACATTGTCAAATGATTTACTACGAAGGCATTACTTTTAGATCTCGTAGGTGCCATCGTCAAGGACATGCCATGAGGAATTGCTTCTTCTCGTACAATGGGGAAAAAAAGCACAAGGTACCAATAGGAAGATTGTGTTGTGGGATCCTCATATGGAGAAATTGCAAATTGGTTACTTTCTTCTGCCTCCCCATCTCTGCAGACCAATCTTTCGTCACCTAGATTGAAGATTATGCCGCCTCCTACTGTTACTGCTAAAGGCAACGGGCGATCGCTGTTGCAGGAAAGAGTAGGCATAGGGGGTATTCCCCTCATTCCAAACATTCCTCCCATTCCATTCATAGGATATTCATCCCCAATAATTCCAGGAACCGTTGGTTGTCCTCCACAGGGTATTTTGCCACCCCAGGCAGTGCAGCCCCCTCCGGTTCCAGCGATACCCACTGTCCCTCCGCCAGTGCTTCCCTTTCCCTTTCCAACTATATTACCCACACCTCCATCGACAGTGCTGCCTCCGGTCCCAACAATACCCACAGTCCCTCCGCCATTGCTGCCTCCTCTGGTAACTCCAACGACACCCACAATTCCCCTGACAGTGCCCCCTCCGGCTCCAACTATACCCACAGCTCAACCAACATTGCTGCTCCCTCCGCTCCCAACGATACCCATAGCACCCTCGACAGTGCAACCCACAACACCGCCAGTGCTTCCCCCTCCAGTTGTTTCCACAATACCCACACCTCCCTCAGTGCAACCCCCACCTCTAATTCCAACGATACCCTCAATATCCCCGCCAATAACGCCTCCTCCGGTTCTTCCAAACATACCTACACCTCCCCCACTATTGCTGCACCCTCCGGTTCTTCCAACGATACCCACAACACCCCCAACAATCCTGCCCCTTCCGCTTCTTCCCACGATACCCACATCTCCCTGGGATTTGCTGACCCCTCCGACTCTTCCAATGATACCCACACCCCTTCAGCCACTACTTCCCCCTCTGCTAATTCCAACGATTCCCACAAAGCCTTCTACTCCCATGATTACAGTCCCTAAACTCCCGTAGTATATATTCAATAGCTATTTTCCTATGAATTGAGTATGCTCGTTTATGCCAACATATGCTCAAATATGTGTACGTGTGTTCGTATATGAATATGAATAAAATAATGCATGCAGTTGACTCTCATGAATAATAATGAATAAAATAATTTTGTTCTCGCCCCACTTTTCTCTGAAGGGCGATGAGATTTATGTATATTTTGAAATTTGAAGGGCGATGAGATTTATGTATATTTTGAAATTTCTGAACTTCATATATTTTTAAATTTCCGAACTTCATAGGTTGAGCTACTATTTTTTGTTAAGGAGAAAAAACACAAATTTTATATATAAAAAAGAAATTACAGGTTACATATTTTTTTTCGGTTTAGTATATAGATCTGTCATGTAGTTGTGAAGAGATACATATTGATTCTTTGTTAAAAAAATTATATGAAAAGTAGTATTCAGAAACTTTACAAAACATGCAAAAATATGTTATTTTATACTTAACTATTTCCAAAACAGTATGTAAAAGTTGTTATAATATATCAGTATTTTTAGACTTAACTTGTGGAAAGATTGAGATAGTTGTTATAATATATCAATATTAATATGTTATTTTATACTTAACTATTTCCGTACAAACTAAAAATGGAGATAGTTGTTATAATAAATTAATATTAATATGTTATTTTATACTTAACCATTTCCAAAACAGTATGTAAAAGTTGTTATAATATATCAATATTTCTAGATTTGACTTGTGGAAAATAGTAGAGGTTAAAAAATGGAGATAGTTGTTATAATATATCAATATTTCTAGACTTAACTTGTGGAAAATAGTAGAGGCTAAAAGATGGAGATGATGCATGTGTCAGTCCTGGATTCATGTTTGTATGCAGCATAAAATGACTCTTGGAGTTTCAACTCCTTTTTTTGATGATGATGATGATGATGGTGGTTAACGTCCACTGAGACCAAATTGGTGTATCGGACCTATAATTTCTTAATTTCTAATTCTCTGGATCCTTTTCTTTCTTGGCGAGATTGGTGATGTATCTTTCTTTTTCTTCTCTACAGTTTTCCAACTTCCTTTATCTTGCATCTCCCTCATCTCTTCTGGTTCTTGGGACATTGGTGTCTTAGCTTCGCGATCTATTGTGTTCGTCCCTTTGGAGATAGTCGGAGAAGAAGTTTGGTCTAGGAGATTTTCTTCGTTGTTAAATGAAGATTTATTTTGCACGTTATTCGAAACCTCATAACTGTCAATGCTTGAGGGGTTGTTGAGTTCACATTTTTGTTGTTGGGCGGGGCTTTCCCCCTGCTTGTCTTGAGAGTTATTTCCATCTTGCCCGATTTCTTGTAATTCAGAGTTTTCTGAGTATTCTTCTTGGATGACAGTGTACTGTTCTTTTTGTGCTCCTTCCCACCATGTAGATCTATGGTGATTTTTTCTAGTAAAATTTTTCTGGGAGGCTTTTGGGCAATTTTTGGCTAGGTGGCCTGTCTCAAAGCAAGATCGACATCTGAAAAGGACACTTTCATAATCGAGTTTCTGGTTCCACACATAGTCTTTACTTGTTAGGTGTATTTCTGCTGGGAATCCGGCGTTGAAGTCCATTTCTACACAGATGCGTGCATACGTGGTTCTGGCATATTCCTCTGTTTCTGGGCACCTGCAGTAAAATTTCCCAATTGCATTTCCAATGGTTTCTAGCGAAGAGAAATTCCAGAGATGCAACAATAGATTTGGAAATCTCACCCAAACTGGTGCTGAGGTTATGACTGTTGTTGAGGGATCGAAAGAGGGGTTCCATGGCCTCATGAATAGGCCTGATTTATCCTAGAACCAAGGTTCAGAATCTAGAATACATTGTCTGCTTTCACGGTTTTCAAAATATACTATAAAGAAACCCCTAGCACAGGGGTAGATATTAATTGCATCAGGAATTAGAGGCTTCCATACCTTCAAGATCCAACTGTGGAGAGCTGTCATCCGCGGCCAAAAACCATTGAATCGGCATATTAGGGAACTTTCAGAGAACTTCAAAGCCTCATCGAGTGAAGCCTGAACCACCTGGACAGTGGGAGCTGGGGCTTCACTCACGATATGGGCAGGAGCTTGCCCCCCAGAGGCGGACGGAGAGCCAGCAGCTATTTTCGCGAAGCTGGGAGCCATCTAGAGAATGTTCCTTTATGGAATTAGGGTTTGCCGAAGGGATTGAGGCATACACGAAGGTTCTTAACCCACGGACGTTCTAGATCTGAAGGTTTTGGTGAATCGATTCTGTTAAGGGCCACAAATCTAGAGAGCGGCAGAGCCGCAGATCTAGACGAGCCGTAGAGTATATAAAGAGCTGCAGATCGGCCAAAAATAAAATTACCCTGGCCTTCGATACACTCCCAGAAAAGCGAGATCCGCTCTATATCTAATGTATACCAATTAACGCTGCTCCAATGAATTAAAAACGTTGTATATAAACCATGCCCCAACTTATACCGGTCAACTATACGAGCCACAGACACGCAGACGAGCCGCAGAGCCTGGATGAGCTGCAGACGAGCTGAGTCCAGCCGCAGAGCCGCAGATGCTCTTTCTCACAGAGCCTGGACGAGCCGCAGATAACCCGCCTCCAGCTGGAGAGCCGCAGATACTCTTTGAAAGCTTGTCCGCGATGTGATTCTGGTCCCTGAAGATGTGGTTGTATGTGATTTGCTGAAAAGTACGTAAGTCTTGGATCATGTTTGTATGCAGCATAAAAAATGACTCTTGGATTTCAACTCCTCTTTTTGAAAGCTTGTCCGCGATGTGATTCTGCTCCCTGTAGATGTGGTTGTATGTGATTTTCTGAAAAGTATGTTCAACTAAGTGTATGTGCTTTATCCAATTTGTTAACAATGGAGGGTGGAATCGAGATAGAGACTCAAAACCCAATCAATGGTGCACTTAGAGTCCCCATATACCTGTAATTCATTGATGTTGAATCATTTTTCAGTGAAGAGAGTGCCCCATAAAGCTATAATTTATGCCTTGTTGTTGGACCCATTGCCTCCTTCCCACTAGCAATGAAAGTATTCCTGGTTCATAAATAATAAGAGCATCACAACCACAATTGTCGTTAGAGCAAGCTCCATCAAAAAAGCCAACCAAGAACCTTTGCCACAAATCCAATGCTTGTGTCTTTCTCAGCTAATGTACTTTTTTCCTTGGTCCAATTTCTGAGAAGTAAACCATGATCCCCAACACTATAATCCTAACATCCACCCTTTTTAGCTCAAAAACATTTTGGTTCCTACATCACCAGATGCCCCAGAAAATGTAGAATGGTAAAGTGCAATAATCTTTATGATACTCGAACCAATGTTTAAGGCATGATACCAGAGAATTAGAATTCCAAGTAGCAACAATCCCTAAAGTGTTTAGGACATAATTCTTGACACTTATGGCTATAGGACACCTCATAAATAGGTGAAGTACATCCTCTGAATTCTGCATACAAAGTGAGCAGATGCTAGGTCCAATGAAGCCTATATGGGTAAGATTCTTCCATGTGAGAATTTTATTGTTCAAGGACACCCATCCAAAACACTTAAGTTTTAGTGGCAAATCCCAAGACCAAAGTTTTTGAAACCAGATGTGATCCTCCGCAATGGGTAGAGAATGTAAGATACTCTTGTATATTTCCCTGACATAAATCTGATTCTTGTGTGATTGTCTCGCCTACCTCATCCGATCCAACTCCTCTGAAATAGTTATCCCTGCAACATCAATCTGAAATATGTATTTCTCCCATTCTGTGGCCATACAACCAATGAGACCAATTTCAGCTGCACTAAGCTAGGACTGTAAATTAAGAGGATGATCCCGAAGAGTAACAATATGAGAAAGATAAATGATACCTCTCTCGCGAAGATGTAGAAGGAGAGGTGTTGATAGGGAATGATTTCCCTACAAATCCCGAATAACATTCAAACCTATTTCAACACGAGAACCATTCCCTACCTCCCAACAAAGGTCCCCAAATAACCAGAGCATGTTCCTCATCATGCTTCGCCAAATGTAAGAGGATATTTGTGTAATTTTCGCACCATCCTTGATCCAGACTTCAAAATCCTTATATTCCATGTACTTACCTATGATGATCTATGACCAAATGCCCCTGCCAATTAGTCCTCTCCATAAACTCTTGCATATTAAAGCCCTGTTGAAAGAAAGCGTGTCCAAAATTTCCTAACCCCCTTGTCGACAACTTTAGCTATATGTGACAAGCGAACTAGGTGAATTTTTCCAAATTGATTAGAACTGGTCCATAGGAATCCTGCCAAGGTAGCATCTATCTTATGTATGATCTCCATCAGAAACATATATAAATGCATCCAGTATACCGAATGAGACTATAAAAAAAATATGATCAGAATGAGTCTGCCACCAATGGTAAGCCACTTGTATGACCAATTTGCTAATTTCCTCACAAATTACTAGATAGTCTAGCCCCAGTCTAAATTAAAATAGTGATTAGGCTTGATGTGGAAACCTAAATAAGCAAACTGGAGTCCAAGACCCGAGATGTAATGCCAAAACTATAAAAAATCTATGAAGTCATCTCTTCATCCTAGTGAGCAGAGATCAGCTCAGTTTTATACTTATTCATATCATGCTTGAATACAGAACCAAAGGGCAAGAGGAGATGATGAAATTGGGTCCATTCCATGGCAGAAGCCTCTCCACCAAAAATGATATCATCAACAAATATCAGCTGTGAAATATGGATTTATTTAGTCATCCTAATGCCCTTAATCAATCCTCTATCCTGGTATTTTGAAATCCTCCTGCTAAGTGTTTCCATGAAAAGGAGAAAAAGAATATGAGACAAAGAGCATCCTTGACATAGACCTCTGGATGCTTTAAAAAAGGTAATCGGAAGCCTATTTATAATGACAACAAAGTTAACAGTGATCATGCATGCCATAATCCAATTTATGTTTGACTGAGATATATCGATTTTATGTAAAATCAGTCTCAAAAATTCCCAATCAACACTGTCGAAAGCTTTATTTAGATCAACCTTCATTAAACAAGCATTTAGATTATGCACCTTAATAGAATGTAGCCATTCCTATGCAATATCCATAGTGTCTTGTATTTGTATCCCCTCCAAAAACCTAAATTTCTTTGGAGAGATACGGTCCAACAAATAAATCTTAAGTCTGCAAGCAATGAGCTTAGAGATCATTTTGTAGACCGAGTTATAGAGGGAGATGAGGCAGAAATCTTTGAAAGAGATAGGAGACTTATTTTTTGGAATTAATGTGATAAAAGTAGCATTTATGGCTCCAGTGATATAAACCTTGATCCTAGACTCTTCAACCACCGCTATAAGTTCTAAGGACATAAGCTGAAAGAAATGAATGTATAATTCCACCCCCCCTCGGTCAGGACAATGGATTTTATACCTAACACATGTAAGAAGAACGCTATGAATTTCCTCTTTTGTAACCAGTCTACCCAAAATATCATTCTCAGGCTCATGAATTAATTAAGGCATATGATTGATGAAATCCATTTGTGCATGTGCCGAGAGGTCTTTAGCTGAGAAAAAACCCTTAAAGTGGCAAAGGGAAGCCAATTCAATGTGCAATTGAGTAGTGATAATATTGTCCCCGTCATCATGGATGCTCCAAATGGCATTTTCTCTACTCCTCATAGAGATAAATCTATGAAAAAACTTAGAGTTCTTATCACCTGCTGCTACCCACGTAGCCCAACTTTTAAGGTGCCATGCCTCTTCCTCTAATTTGTAAATAGATCTCTTCCTGGCTTCTAGTTCCAAAATATTTGCTTTGCGACCTTCAGAGGAAAAGGATGGATCTTGCAGATTATTAAGATCACTCTAGGGAGCTTCAATAGAGTCCAATTGAAGAGATTCAACATTTTTCTGTACCAAAACCCATTTTCGAACCTCCCTCTTTAAGATTTTAAGTTTGTAGCATAGATTATCCATATAGGTCAAGCTCTAATGTAAAAGAGGATCATTCCAAATGTGATGGACTATCTCTTCAAAGTCCTTATGAGCCAACCAAGATTGGTCGAATTTAAAGAGAAGATCCTTATGATAGGATTCCCTATCTCAGGAGAGCAAGATCAGAAGGTGATCAGAGTCGAAAGAGGGAATGACTGACGAGCATAGATCAATCAGTCCCACTACAAGATGTTCTTTTACCATAAATCCATCCAGTCACTTAGAAATACAGGTTGACCCCGTCTTGCCATTGTTTCAGGTGAGAACAAGCTTGGGTGGAGTAATATCACGCAAGGAGAGAGAATTGAAAAATGAAATGAAATGGGACTCCAAGAAATAATCCTTGTCCTTATCACCTCATATCTTATTACTGCCCAAATTTAAATTCAAGTCTCCTACCACAATGAGAGAATTTAAATCCAGAAACCAGAATCCAAGACTTGGTCCCAGAAAATTCTTCTACCTGAATATGGAGCGTACATATTAAGGATGCGGAAATGGAAATGAGAACCTTGCATATGCCTAGTTAGGAGAATGCCTAGAGGGGTCAAGTATTCCAAAAAATTAAGTGTGGAAGATTTCCAATCCATTGCTAAACCTCTAAATATACCGCAAGAATTTGTTGCACAAACTACCACCGAGGATAGATTTGTAGCAGGATTTTCCAAGTTCTTTCCTGATAAATACTTGGTTCTTGAAGTAGAATTATATTTGGCTTATGTCTGTGTATGATCCATTTTAGAGAGCGGGCTTTAATGCCAGGCCCCATCCCCCTAATTTTAAGGGACAAAATGATCATGGGGAAACCACATTATCAAGCTCATTTTCTCTAAGTACCTGAGGAGAAAAAGAGACAGATGTTGATAAATCATTGTTATACGGGATTTACTATTGTGGAAAAAAGTATCTCTCCTAGGTCGGTGGCTAACCTAGGACAACAAAGAGACAAGGAGAACAATGTTTTTCCTTAGAGTAAATAGAAGATGGAGTGAGGCCTACCTAGAATCCTTTTCACACTTCGCTCCTTCTTCAGCTTGGAAGCTCCAATCCCAGCTATGATTGCCAAAATTAAAACTTGCAGAGTCAGATAACACAAGCCAAGAAAATAGGAGATCTATGTAATATAATCTAAGTACTTCATTCAATAGATCAACATGGTATTGAAATAAGTGAAACAACATCTCATATAGAAAAACAATGAATTAGTTGCATTACTATAAATCAAAGGAGATTACAATCATAAGTCGCAGTTGATCTTGTAGAAGATCTCCTCGAAGTTGTTGACTTTTCCTTTCCTTGTCACAATATGCACCTTCAATCACCCTAAATGCATGAGATGATGACCACTCACTATAACAACATAAGGGTAGAATCACTCTCCAAAATCCAACCAAAAACTAACCAGATGCTTGTGGAATGAGTTAAATATATAGGAAGGAATTTTTATCCATTTACCAATCTAGGCTTGAGATCCAAAAGTGATGGGAGGATGAGCTCAAGGGATAAGATGGTGATTTCTCCAAGGTGGAATCAGATAGGATTCAAATGTTTATCCAAGGTAAATTCTTTAAACAACCTCTGGAATCTTCTAGAAGAGGAAGATTCGTAATTTTTTTTATTTTTTCCTGAATTTCTAAAATCAACGCACCCCCACAGTTATGTAGGGTGCACTACATAACACCTTGAGAGAATGAGAGATTTCACTACAATGCAATTGCTGCATTACGCAGGGTGCTCTGCTCCTTAAAATGAGTGAAACAAGGTGCTTTCAGGCAAAAAATCAGGGAAATGAAAGATACATGCTTAGGTCTTTGTGAAATGATGATAACAAGGGGGATTAAGATGTTGATTGATCCCATTAGGAGGCCTATTAATCAGATGTGACAAAATGGATTATAAAAGAATGCCCCCTAAGGTGCAAAGTCAGAGATGATGACTGATGAATGAAGTGCTTTACCTTGCGACAAGTTGGGATCAAGGATAACCGATTAGCTTCATCTGTTACAATACATTTACAACATGAAATTTTTGTTTGTTGAGGGAGACATACGCATACTCAGATCATAAGCTAACATAACTTGTATAACAATCAAAAGATGTGTCCATAGATGCAGCTGGTGGACCCATGAATGGATGACCATGGCCATCATACATTGTGATATTTGTATAACTCTTGCAATCGCAACCCAGAAGGATGAAACTAGATCTGGGGTCTTCTATCTCTTTCACGCGACCAACCAACGTACGAGTCTAACCATGTGAATCAATGAGATAGAGTCAAACATGGTAGACACCATATTATTACTGGCCAATGATGTAAGTCGTTAATAGACGCGAGAGAAACCATCGATGTTGTTAATGTCTCTTAAGGTACTCAAGTACAACCTGTATGGTGTGAGTAAATGAGTTGATGTCGAACACCACACAAAATATTTCTGTCGAAGGCCATTGATGTAAACCTGTCGCCAAGAGTGAAGAAACTTTCCATTGATGCATGCAAGCACCAAGGTACAAAAGCTGTGTTTCTAAGTCAACATCTTGGTTGATGTGCTGATGTCCACAGGAAGTGACTCGTTGTAGGAGGGCCTTGATGTATCCCTCATCAACGGCACAAAACGGGTATCATGATTGAGATAGAATGATCATAATGATGTTGACATGGAATGGGATCAGTAAAGGAAGACATGAAATGAAAGCTTAAGAGTATTGTAGCAGAGATAAACTAAATGACTTCTCTTGAACACACCAACGACACTAAATGGAGTTGGCAGCATTGACCTAAAACTGAAATGGAGGCTCCGTAAATGGTATGATAACCAAAAGGCAATCAGATTGGCCAACCCAACAGCCACAGAGATGAAGTGGAGAGTGTCGTTTTCAAGAGAAACTCACTACCATTAGCAAAATGGAATCCCTTTTTTCCAATTTCCCAACCATACTGGTCAACACTTCTTTATTTTTTTAACAAGCTTGAGGAGGATAACATATTCTTGATTTGTAAGTTCATCCTTCGGATGAATTCATCAGAGTATATTTAACAAACCCTAAGAAGGAGTGGTTTGACCCTGTCATGATCGAAGGTTCAATCATTGTTTGATGTTTTTACGAGTCTGACGATGGTAAAACTCGACATCTTTTTCATGTTTAGAGAGTTCGAAAAAGAGGAAAAAAAGAAAACTCAAAATGTCCATTTTTGTAGGTAGTCCCTTAGGTCTGAAAAGGTAGAAAATAATACCTAAGAGAACCTCTTAGCCATGTTCAACTAAGGTATTCATTTTTTGTAGCTAGTCTATCTTAGTCTAGAAAAGGGTTAAGCTTATACTGAGTAGAAGTCTTTTCATTTACTTTTACGAGTTAGAAAATACAAGTGCTCGATAATCCTTTCATATTTTGGGAGTATGAAAAGACCTAAAAGAAGACTCCTCCTAGAGGAACGAGTGGTATAACGGGTAGTAACTGGTTCCGGTCATGATGGAATTGCTCAAAACACACAGATTTGAAGAGGTGGGCTAGTAAGACCACTCATCGCAGCGGTTCCTCGGGAAGGGGTAAAAACCAAGTGAAAATGTATGATTGGTTATGTAGATGGAGATGATGAAATAAAAAAACAAGGCTCATCTGGAAAAGACAGGCTGATAAAAATGGCAATCATGAGGGATAAAATGGGAATGGTTTCATTTTTATAGAAGCTTGAAACATGGGAAACTATGCTTGAAATTGGTCCATTTTTACACAAGCTTGAAAGAGAAGAAAAACTTTGCTTGAAATAAGTTTGCATGCCCCCACCATAATGACTCAATTCAAGGTACATGCTAAGCTTCATCTCATGCACCCAAGTAGACTACTAGGTACTAACAGGTGGATGGAATGAAGGTTCGCTTACGATATCGAGTGAAAGACTCGACTAGAAATTTACAAGATCTAATCAAAGAATCTAATTGATAGTGGATTTGTTTAATTTTTTAATGAGCTTGACATAGGAAAAGAACTATGGTCATGACACCCTGTTTCAATTTTTAATGAGCTTGACACAAGAAAATGAATTATGCTCTGGGAACCATGTTTCATTTTTTAAGGAGCTTGACACAAGAAAAGGAACTCTGCTCCAACACTTGATCATGGCCTCCAAGAGACCATGGCTTCCAAGAGTTTTTCATCAAATGGGAGAACAATGCACTAGAAGGGATCAAAGGATCCAATGGATAGATCAGACTCCAATGCCCCCAGTAAATGATGCACTACATCACCTACTAGATTATCAGTAGACACGAGCATGGAACAGGTTTCCACATAATTAATTTGTGTTGGGAGAGATACCACTTGCATATAAGGACCATTTAGAGATGTTGGTTGATTCAGAGTCAAATTAAGACAAACAAATGAAAGCTAGTTAATAGTCGTGATTCGTCTTCCATGCGGAAAACACATCACATGAAAGAGTGAAGAGACAAGAGCTCCCATGAAATAAACATAGTCACGCCCAAGGAGTAAATTAAAATCGAAAGGGCTTTAGACTACCATCACATCGATATAGATAGTCTTTCCTCCCAAAGTAATAGGTAACTTAGGAAGGATCCCTAATGGTTGATTGGTTCCTCTGTTAAAAGCCAACATATTTTGGGTAACGAGCACAAGTTGCAAAGAACCTAAAGCTTTCCAAGTAGTTGAGGACAAAATACTAACATAGTCACCTTCATCTATGATTGTGCTAGGTACGACCACATTATAAGCATGTACTATGATCTGGAAGGGCATGTAAGGAGGAATACGATATCTTGTCAGTCGACTCCAATCAAAGGAAGTGACCATACTACTTGGAAGGGTTGTCATGGGAATGAGAGAACTGCCCCCTTGTGTTATGGGAACATGAGAACTGCTCTCTAGTGTTGTGGGAACAGGAGGATTTCCCCCCTGTGTCGTGGGAATGGGAGAACTATCCCCCAATTCATTAGAACCTAAAGAAATGAGAAGAACCTGAGTGGTATGAAGTTCACTCTCTATGGGAAAGGTACGATCAAATGAAGGTGGAATCAAGTCAACCAGTTTCTCAACCAATGATTGGTCAAGAATGGACTCATGGGATTCACATTCATAGAGAGTGGGATTGACTAGAGATGGATTTTGATCAATCCCTTCATCAAATAGTGGAGGATTGGGAGAAAACTTCTAGTAACCAGTTGGAAGTCTAAGTTGAGAATTTGTAATGTTTTCCAACACTTTTGAGGCTTCATCCATATAAGGACAAAAGTGAATAACATGATTCCCTTCACATAACTTACAGGGAAATTTGACTTTTTTTCCCATGGACCTTACTATCACTAGTGGATGGTTTATCACCAACATTATCTCTAGAGGTTGATGACAAAGGCTGATGTGAGCTTGTAAACCAGACTTCTAATATCTTGGGAATACCGGGACAATATCTAAGAAGGTGGTTACCCTTACATAACATGCAAGAGAATTTAAATTTATGGGGCTAATTGGAATATTTTTCCATACTATTTGTGTCTGTAGCAATGGTTTCTTGGTTGCCCCTTACTTTTCTTCTTCTTCTTCTTCTTCTTCTTCTTACCTTCCTGGTTACTGGAATCAATACTTTCACTAGGCGAAGAGGAAGAAAGTGATGAAGAGACAATAGGTGAAGAAGGAAAAGGGTCAAGTTTAGGATCAACATGACGTTGATGTTGTTCAGGTCGAGCAGAACTTGGTTGAGAAGTAGTTTGGACATTCAGAGCCATAGGGGTTGAAAATAACCAAACTAAAAAACCAATCGTACATCTGAGGAGGGACAATGTTGCCATATATAGAGCACCAATATTTCCAAAAGAAGGAAAAGGGCTAGGATTCCTGTCAGATGGGTTCCCTTGATTGGTAGAATCTGCAACTGTTGCCATTAGTCTCAACCTAATATCCACCAAGGAGTTTCTCCACAAGGAGGATGTTGTTCCGCAGTCAATTAATTGATATTAGAAATTAGAAACACAAACAAAACAAATGGGTAACTAGGCATTAAAGTTTACCAAGAAACTGTGAAATGTAATATACACCTTGGCAAACTGAGGACTTAACACACGTGCAGGCAATCTCCCCGAATGTTGTGTTCGGTGTATCATGATATACAAGGTGGTCGACTTTGTTATCTATGGATGGATAACAAACTATTGGGGACTCCAAAAATATACGCAACTGTACGTGTGAGTGCAGTCTGTAGTGTTGTCTAATGTGTAATTTTTTGATGATAGCATTCCCATATACTTTACATGCATGGAGTGCCACCAATATACTTGAAGTTATGTGGAGTATGGTCCTCTACACTCATATATGTGGAACGATATTTCACCCACGGGATGCAACGCTGGAAAAAAATGACAACTCCTACGTTTAATGACATCTGGACACTTCTTCGGCCTATACCTCTAAATGTTTGCATTAATGTTACAAATGATCCTTAGGTTAATTCAATAAATTTTACTGTTTATCTTTGATTATGTTTTAGTTTTAGGGTTCACCAAGAATGTCACCTTAATCTCCTAAGATGCAAATCTACCATGAGAAAATAAAATTTATTTTTCTTTCAATGAAAATATAGCTAAGGAAGGGAAGAAACAATAAAGATGCAACACAAAATATGCAAAAAAAAAGATGCAAGATGAGATTTCCTTAGATTTCCTTTCCAATGCAACTGTTCATATACTAATACACATGTAAAACCCTCGATGCATTTTTTTTCATCACACTTAATTTTCGAAATGGAGAAAACTAATATGAAAATGTTCAATTATTGATTCAATTACACTTTTCAAAATGTGGACTAGAACAACAATTTGAACATCCAAGTGATCATCAACCAAACTAAAATAGTTTGCAAGTGACCAAGTGATAATAGCAAAGGAAAATCAAAACCAATTCTTACCAAAGGCAAACAACACAGATTCAAACCAAATGGAGGTTTAAAAGAGACCAAAATACATTGAAGACTCAGGGAAGTTCAATTGGTAGTAGGCTAACCAAAGATAGGTTCAATAACCAAGGTAAAATTCATGCAAAAACAAGAGCTAATGTTGGTGCAGAAGAGGCACTAGTGCATTGCAACGCTAGTGCAGAGTGCACCAAGGTGAGGTGTGATGCTATGTCAAAGACACAAGGGATGCATTGGGCCTGGGAAAGAGGTTTCTGGCACAAAAATTACAAAGAAGGTTCAATGAAGTCACTTCCTAGGGCTATTCTTGGTTGGATGATACAACAAAGGTATTTCAAGGAGGTAAACAAACACAATGGACAAGGATACCACTAAGGGAATTCTTTGTTCCCCGACGGAGTCGCCAATTTGTTATACGGGATTTACAATTGCAAACAAAAGTATCTCCCCTATGTTAGTGGCTAACCTGGAACAACAGAGAGATAAGGAACATAATGTTTTTCCTTAAAGTATATAGATGATGGAGTGAGGCCTACCTGGAAACTTTGCGCCTGCTTGACTAAGAAAATGAATGTAAACCCAAACGTTGTGCATCATGTTGATTCTCAACCGATAGTTGAGTTTGGTAAGCTAATAAATAGACATCCATTGATAAATTTGGTCTCCTGTCATGCGTATAAATGGCCAACATCCCAGAATTGGATGTAATTTCAGGGGCTCGATCTTATCCCAAAAAGAATTTGTTTTAAGAGTAAGATGTATCAGTGTAGTGATCACTTTCAAGGCTTTAGAATACTTTATAACACTTATACTATGAGAAAAAACCCTAGTGTCTTTTATTACCTCCATCTAATGTTCGAGGAGAGGCTCATACCCAGATACCTGAGGATATTCACTACATCGGTTAGGTTGCACTCGATTTTCCGCCTCAATTGTGATGGCAATGAGTTACTCAGGATCAGGTGAGGTGGGAAGCTACATGTTGAAACAAGTGTCATAGTACCTGGAATTTTAGTGACAGTTTTGATAAAACAAGGAACCAAACTATCAGCAATAATGGAGTAGATAAGTTGGGTGTGCCACCTCGGATCGGGGTCCATAAACTTCAATGGGAAAATTATAAAAGTGAATGCCACTAAAGCTTCCCCTCAAGTAGCCAGAATACGGGGAGGAGAAAACAACGGGATGGTAAGAGGAAATCCCCAAGGAGGATAGGAGGTGGTCCAACCAGCAGAGGCTCTGTAGGAAGCCAATAGCGCATTGAAACCAGTCTCACAGAGAAAAATGAATAGAATGAAATTGTTGTAGAGCACAAGGTCAACACTAAAACCTGGAATTTCTGCGATGTAGCCCGAATGCTTCAATTGCATCACTATAACTATATGGAACTTTTTTGAGCCGTGTATCAACTGTATATCCAGACCCCTAGGTGAAGAATTGTAATGTATGGCTCTAAGTATGTAAAAATAGGTTATTAGCCTCTTCTGGAAGTCCTGAGAAGACGAAAATCTACCAAATAGTATAGAGAAAATAAAAATTTCAGAAAGTTATAGTCCCAATATGCTTCATCCTTCACTGGCTCCAATGTAATAGTAGATGACCTGTCGTTAAAAATAAGTCTTTTGTTCACCTTCTATAACAGAGAATTAATGCAAAAACCAGGGTTAAAACAAGCCAATATATAACCTAGTCAGTTGTGGAAATTGTATCTCACCAGTTGATTTAAAAATAATCCATCAAGATGCTCGATTAATGAGGAGTAGTGTTGTGACCCTGAGTTGGACCAGAAAAATTAAGTTCGAGTTCATAGGGCCTATAATAACATTCTTTATAATATGTGTACATGCAATGGACCGTTAGTTTACTTAAGACTCAGTAGTTCTGATTGAAACTACTTGTGTGTTGGTTTATGTTGTCCTTCCATCTCTAGCTCCTTTTCAGTGAAAACCATGACTGATCATTTTGAGCTACTAGTTTCAGTGGATTGTGTTATTAATTAAATAAAGTTATTTCTTCATTTTTTTAATCTAAATGGCATATTCATATTCACTTTATTTGAAGTGGGGTCCACGAGCATCTTTCACATCATATTCACTATATTTGAGGTGGAGTCTATTTGCAATTTTATCATTAAGCATGATTTTGTCCTTTTTTGGTTTTCCATCCGTGTAACTATATGTTCCTAATGTATTTCATATTTTGTTGAACTCATAAAAATGAGTGTTCGCAATTGGGATTTAATTGATAAGTTGTCTTTATTAGCTCAATTAAATAAATAATATTACTCTTCCCTAAACTTAAACGGAAAGAAGGAAAAAGTTGTGTTTCTTCATTTTATTTAAGTTCATGTTTTTTCTAAACTTAAGTTCATATTTACTATAATTCAGGTGGAGTGTCATGAGTATCCAAAACTCATAAATTAGTTCATATTTTTTTCCTATATCTAAATTTTTGAATTATTTTTATTAATTTATAAAAAATAAAAATAAAAAATTATTATTTTAAATATTTAAAAAAATATAATCATTTCAAATTTATAAACTAAAATTTAACTATCAATAAATTTAGTCTTTTTTTTTTCAACTGTGGTTCATGATCACTAAGTGGTTACTACATCCACGGGTAATAATTCGGGCAGATCCACCCGAAGGGAACTACCCGCCAGCTTATCTAGTTGGGCCTAAGCCCAAGGGTGTCGAGGAGATTTCACCCCGTGACCTCCCAATTGGTAAGGTACTTAGCAATGGGAACTCGACCAATTGAGTTATCCCTTGGGGCTATCAATAAATTTAGTTTTATTTTATAAATATAATAAATTTTATTTTATTTCAATAAAAATAAATAATATTATTTCATCTATATTACTAAAAATAAATAAATAAAATTATGCAATTATATGAGAAGGAAAGGATCAAAATCGATTTGGAATTTAAATAACTCAATTTTTATAATTGGAAAAAATAGTTTTTAAATTCTAACATGTACAATTAATCTTCTTAAATTGCCTAAATTTATAATGTTTAGCATTTCCTTAGTTTATGTCAATTTAAATTTATAATGTTTAGCATTTCCTTAGTTTATGTAACATCCTCCAGTAAACCTCGTTGAAAAGTACATAAGGTTATAAAAAATTTACGGAATTGCCAACATGTAATAATCCAAATTCACTTTTCCATAATCCCTAACTCACCATTAGATAACATTATCATCATTAGATAGAGTAAATTAGTAAAGGAATAGTAAGTTACATATTGTAACAACATAAACTTCATGTTTTAACCTTGCATTAATTCCATTACTCATTTAACTCAGTTGGTTAATCACATACTTGATAATATAAATTGCACATCATGCAAGAAATCAACATCATAAGAATAACACAATAGACAATCACATCATTGACCACTGATATACCCTCGACATCCCGTAGAGTGAAGACCAACAAACATTTAATTTTATTAAACATTTGTGAGGGTGTCCACTCCCCACTCAATGACTTGCAAGGGAGTCCATCCCTTTACCATTTTCATAAAATATTACAAAGAAATATCATTGTAAATACAACATAACTAGCTAGAACTATTACAATAATCATGATATCATTTACCCACAAACCCTCAAACATTATGTCTTTGCAACCTGATTTTTTCCATCAATGGATTATCTCGCAGTTGATATTCCTTCAATCGACATGGGCCACTAACTCATTGATTGCCACATAATCTATCTTTCACATACGTCATGGTATTTTTCTGTAACTGGTACTGTCAACAAAATTTGATATCATGGTTAGATCAAATAGTGATCAAACCAATACCAAATATTTATTAGTGATGCTTCAAAATTAATTCATGTGCATTCATAAAACATAAGTAAAATATAATGACATGCCTCCTTTAACAATATTACACATGCATTAGTTAAACACACTTAACTATTAAAGCATCTCTATTTATTTTTATGTGTGTACAGTTATGACACGTGTCTATCCATCCATAATTCGCATGTGTAAATAAATAAATACATAAAGATAACCAAGGTATGCTCATTTGTCCCTATTCCACATCTATCACGAGAAGGGAAACATCTACCTCTGCCCACAAAATGCAATAATATTAAAGAACCTCCATGGCTATTATCCTTATTTCACATAAGAAGAGAGAAAATATCTCGAAGATAAATACCACGTTAACTATTATTCCCCTCACATAAGTCCACATTCTTTTCCTAAGAAAACCACTACAATTGTCCATATTTTTTTAAAGGAATTAACACCTTAGTTATGATCTCCATGCATACAATTACATAAACTTTATCAAAAGAAACTAACCCCTTAGTCTTTACTTGTGGCGCATGCAAATATGTATCATTTTCCAAAAGAACTAACCCGATAGATATTGTGCTTATGCATGCAAATGCATGTTCTTGACCAAAAATGAAGTTAACATAATAGATACTATTCTTATGTATACAACTATTTTTTCTTTCCAACATCATCTTTCCCAAATGAGAGCTATTTACAATAGCTATTGTACATGAACAATAGATGCTCAATTCCAAAATGAAGCTAACATAGTAGTTATGATTTATTGCATACAAAGTACATCTTTCTTTCCAAAGGAAGCTAATTAAATCTTGCATGCGAAAACACATATTCCATTCAAGTAAAAACACTATCATCTATGTGCATATAAGCACATGTTCTTTAAAAAAAGTAATGCAATAGGTAGTCTTTCAAGCACCTAACACCACGATTATTTTTCCTATGCATGCAAATGCATATGTTTTTCTAAAAAATCTTCCAAAAGAAAGCTTAACACAATACAGCATGCAATTACAAGTGTGACTTTCCAAGAATCTAATACAATAATGCATGCAAAAACATATCTTTTTTTTAAGAATTTTAACACAACAATTACTCTTTTTCCCTACATGCAAATTTATATTATTTTCCAAAAAATCTAACACACTAATTATTATTTTCCCAAAAACTAACCAACTCACTAACTATTATGAATGCAAGTACAAAATATTTATGTTCAAAAACTAGTTTCTATCATTTCACACATAAAATACATATGCAATATTTCCCAAAAAAAAAAAAAAAAATAGCATGGATAACAAATCCCTTCTCAAATAACACAAATAATTATAATAATTACCTTTTATTGAAAATATTTTTATGAAATCCTTTTCAATAAAGTTACTTGTCTATTTCGACTCGAGATTCCCATGCATTCAATCTCCTTCCTCAGGCCCTTGGTTGAGATTGATATACTGACAAAAACAATATGCAGAATATGGAACCCGCATTTAGAAAGAAGCAAAGCTGGGAATTAAAATAAGCAGTATAAATGGTTTTCATCCTATTCATGCACATGGCAACTGAGATGCTTAACATGTACTCTTTCCTTGAACCTCGTTCCTCTGAGAAGTACTGCTACCAATACCCGGTACCAGTCCTAGAACTTGACGTCTTGTAGGAGGTATTTTACATTTCAGAATGTATTTGACAGTTGCTCGAAATTTTTTGATGTCAACTTTGACGTGCAATATAGATGAGCTACCAGTCAAAATGATGTCCAATTTCAAATTGAAATTGTCAAAACCTATGGTAGGGTACATCCTTTCTATTGGCGAATTTTTTGAATTCCATCTACCAATGAATAAATTTATATGTTCACCTATAGTCGTTACAAGTTTCGCAATAAATTTTTGTGTGTTTGGCCCTTTAGGTAAGGACGACGACATTCAATGTTGCAATATCAATATCATATCTCACGAGTTGAGTGACTAATAAGTTTTCAATGCGATATGAAATAAGGATTTTTCAGGGCACTTACTTTGCAGCGAGATGTACTGTTATCGAGAAAGTCACAGTTGTCAAACAAAGGACTGCATTACTAGATGTGCAAATAATACTTGCCTGTCTAATTGAATTGGCACTAGTTTACCTAGGCAGAGGAATTGCCTTGGACAGTTAAAAGTGGTTATTATTTGGGCAAAAAATTTTTAAAAAATCTTGTAGAGGCAGTGTTTGAATCTTGTTTTTATGGTGGAAATGAATTGAACATCATCAAAAACTTCTAAGACACCAAAATTTTTGAAGATTAATAACTATAACTTGGATTTACAAAAATCATTGTCAGATTTTCTATAACCAGAATTTCCATAACTTATGGGCAATTCCTGCTAGTTAAACTATGGCCATTATCAAGACCATGGAAAGAAATCTTGCAATATCTGCATCGACATTAGAGATTATTTGAACTTCAAACAAATGAATTTAGTCAGAATAGGGGTGAATTGGATATGAATATGATGGAGCTTGAAGCATAATTGAAGAAAGTGAGCTAAGAACGGGTAGTTAAATCACCTCACTCCAGGAGTTGAATGTTGATTCCTCGTGGATTCCAACATGTTAAAAAACAAAATGAATGTATATAATGGAAGGATCCAATTAAGGAATCAACAATGTTGATAGTTGAAGCCTCTATTATTTGATGTACTCAAAATGATAGTTGAAGCCTCTATTATTTGATGTACTCAAAATGATGCTTTAAGATTTTCTAGGTGAGTTCTCAAACTGGAAACGGTATGTTTTTAAGATAATCGTGTGTATATGTTTAATTTTCCAGGTGATTAGTGGACACAATATGTTTTTACGATAACCACGTGTATATGTTTTAACGATAAAATTGTGTATATGGAAGCTAAAATCAAGTCGAAGACTCCTTTTCCTATCCAAATATATCTACACGGTCTTTTTCATGTGAGATTATTGTTGGAGTTACAACCTTTTTTATCAATTAGGCATGTAAAAGAAAAAATCTAAATGCAGTTTTACAAATGGCAGGTTTTTCTCTGCCACTGTGAACAAAGAAGCACAAACGTACATCAAAATGTTGAGCCAAACCGGTTTATGTATTTACAAGACCATGTCGCGTGCACGAAAGCCACGAGCTACACTATCCACACTACCTTAACGTAGGTAAATTGTGATAACTGGTGAGAAAATTGTCGTTTTATATATATATGTAAAAATTTGTGATCTTTTTATGTTTAAATATTGTTACAATAGTTGGAATCGAAGAACCAGGGGAAGAAATTATTAAGCTCTTGGAGTGGAAAAGGTGATTTAACTCCTCATTCCTCGTTGAATGTTGATTGCTCATGGATTCCACTGAGGTATTTTAATTTATAGATAATTTTCCACTAGAACTTTTTATATTCCTTAGACTCCTCGCCCAAACTGTCCTCTCTTTATCTTTGTAGATTTATTAATAATATTTTTATAATTGTAGGATATTTTTGTTGGTTTTGCTTTGAGGGTTTTCCTAATTACTTTAAACCCTAACCAAGATCTACTCATTTGTAAGAAATTGAAATTAATGCACAACGGAACTTACTTTCCATCTTCAAATGTTCTTGGTCTTGACTTGAGTTATTGGCTCCTGAATCCTTCCAAGAACTTGCAATCCTTTTCTCTGGCTATCCTAAATGACAGAGTATCTAGTCTTCAATGGAGCAGACAATTTTTTTCTGAGTTGATTGCAAGCCTTGGAGACTCAGCCCTTTTATAGCAGTGTAAAACCCCAATCCTAGGGCAGCCGAAATTTAGCTGAAACAAGTCTGTCAAGAAATCTGAAATTTCGGATTTCATCAGATTTTGAAATCGGGAACTTTCCAGAAAAACTGAAATCAATCAGAATAGATTCTGATTTCCTTATTCAGCTCAAATTTATTACTGCTATTATTTTAATCAACTATAATCGGTCCATTAACAATTATAATTGTTTAACATTATTCTATATGTATTTGTATCCAAATCCTTATTTAAATACGTATAATGCCATGACTTAATTAATCACATTATTTGGCATATCTTAATCATTACTGACAGTATTTGATATCATAATCATAATGCACGTATGTCCAACTTAATTATTGTAATTAGACGTCTCTAAATCCAACAATCTCCCACATGGACAAGTGCAACCTTTTGATTATATTTCCTTAACTTTATTGCGTGCAACTTTTCTGTCTTTACTTATCGTATTTCTTAAACAATTTCGTCTATCAATTATGCTAACAAAGGACTTAAGCGGCATTTGTCACATTTATTCGCAACTAAACTGACATAAATCACGCTGCCAACATAACTGAATGACATGAATCTGATTTGGACATATAGTTTAGAAATTACACGCAAGTGTGATTAGACGTGCCTATTTCTAATTGAGTCACCTTTACTTTACTGTATGAGGCCAAAAATTTAAACTTTAAAGAAAGAAATAATGAAACTGAAACTGAATGCAACTTGTATATATCATCAAAAATGTTTACAATTGCATTACATAGAACATCAAAAAACAGAACTTAAAACATATTCAGACTCCCACATTTTCTAATTATCCTAAACAGATGCTACACCCATACAAGCAACATGTTGGTGAAACTTCTTGGGTGGTAATCCTTTAGTAAGAGGATCCGCAATCATGGAGTCTGTACCTATGTGTTTTATACATAATTCATTATTCTGCACTCTCTCTTTTACAACCAAAAACTTAATGTCAATGTACTTCGACTTTGACGAACTTCGGTTGTTGGTTGCGTATAACACTGCTGAATTGTTGTCACATAATAATTTGAGTGGTTTCTGAATAGAATCCACAATTTTCAGACTTGTGACGAAGTTCTTCAGCCATACGCCATGATTAGATGCTTCAAAACATGCAACAAATTCAGCTGCCATAGTGGAGGAGGCTACCAATGACTGTTTAGCGCTCTTCCATGACACAACACCACCTGCCATCATAAAGATGTATCCTGATGTTGACTTCATGTTGTCGACACATCCTCCAAAATCAGAATCGGTATATCCAATGACCTCGAGCTGTTCCGATCTCCGATACGTGAGCATATAGTCCCTTGTTCTCTTTAGGTATCTCAACACTCGCTTGGCTGCCTTCCAGTGTTCCATACCTGGGTTACTCAAATATCTCCCTAGCATTCCGGTAATGAACGCAATATCCGGATGCGTGCATACTTGTGCATACATGATGCTACCCACGACTGAGGCATAGGGAATATCTTTCATGAGGTTTTTATCTAAGTCAGTTTGGGGACATTGTTTCAGACTAAACTTATCTCCTTTTGATATAGGGGTATCTCCTGGTTTGCTGTTTTGCATGCCAAATCTTGTTAGAATCTTATCGATATAGTTCCTCTGGGATAACCTCAGAATACCTTGAGATCTATCTCTAAGTATTTCAATCCCTAGAACAAATGATGCATCACCAAGATCTTTCATTTCAAAGTTCTTAAATAAAAAATTCTTAGTTTGATGCAACATGTCCTTATCGTTACTGGCAAGCAATATGTCATCTACATATAAAACCAAGAAAATAAATTTACTCCCACAGAACTTAAGGTATATACATTCATCTACTATGTTAGACTCAAAACCAAATGAGCTAATAACTTGGTGAAACTTATAATACCATTGTCGAGATGCTTGTTTTAGCCCATAGATAGATTTCTTAAGTCTGCAAACCATAGACCCTGCATCACCTGATACAAAGTTTTATGGCTGCTTCATATAGATCGTTTCATCAATGTCACCATTGAGGAACGTCGTCTTTACATCCATCTGATGAAGTTCTAAATCATAATGTGCTACAAGCGCCAATATAATCCTTAAAGAGTCTTTCGATGAAACTGGAGAGAAAGTCTCTTTATAATCAATGCCTTCTTTCTGTGTGAAACCTTTCGCAACAAGACGTGCCTTGTATTTTTCAACATTGCCTTTAGAATCCCGCTTAGTCTTAAATATCCATTTGCAACCAACAGGTTTCTTTTCTTTAGGCAACGGAACGATATCCCAAACGTCATTGTCATACATAGATTTCATCTCTTCATTCATGGCATTAATCCACATTTGAGAGTTAGAGCTTTCCACAGCTTGTTTGATATTAACAGGATCATTTTCAAACATGACAATGTCAAACTCATGTTCTTGAAGATATGCATAATCCTTTGATTGTGTAGATCTTTTCTCTCTAGTAGATCTCCTAATTGGCACAGGCTCTAGATTTTCTTGAGGTTCATTTACAACTTGATCTTCAACAGGAGGAAGAACATCATTACCAACTTCTGACTCTCCCACAGACCCTAGGCCATCAACATTTGTCATGTCAATGTGAGGGTTTGGGTTGGGTTCAGGTCCATTTGTGTTCTCTATTCCATGTTGAGTTTCTAACTGAGTTGTTTGGGATGATGAAGTTTGCACATTGTCAAAAAATGTATTTCTAAACGCAATTGGAATTTGAACAAAACTAGGACTTTGGTCCATAGTCTCATTCGCATTCGTCTCTTCTTCTTCAAAAATACTATCTTTTGTCATATCTCCCCCCACAAACTCATTATCCTCAAAAATTTTTGCACTTCCTGACTCGAAAACTGTATGTTCTGTTGGATTATAGAATTTGAACCCCCTAGATCGTTCAGAATAGCCTATAAAGTAACAACTAACGGTTCTTTCGTCCAGTTTCTTTTTGCTTGGCTTATAAGGCCTAGCTTCACATGGACATCCCCAAACTCTCAAATGATTCAAGCTAGGCTTGCGCCCAACCCATAACTCGTAAGGGGTCTTGTAAGCTGCTTTAGTAGGCACTCTATTAAGTATGTATGCTGCAGTCTTTAAGGCTTCTCCCCACAAATTCTCAGGTAGAGTTGTATGAGCAATCATACTTCTCACCATGTCTTTAAGGGTGCAATTTCGTCGCTCAGCAACACCATTCATTGCAGGCGAACCTAGCAACGTATACTGAGGCACAATTCCACATTCCTCTAAGTATTTTGCAAAGGGACCTTGACGCTGTTCTCCTGATCCATCATAACGACCGTAGTATTCACCACCACGATCAGAACGAATGGACTTTATACGTTTGTTAAGTTGTAACTCAACTTCCGTTTTGAACTTTATGAACACGTCTAATGCTTCCGCCTTTTCTTTTATTAAGTAAATATGACCATATCTTGAATAATCATCTATGAATGTGATAAAGTAACGGTCACCATTTCTTGTAGCCTTTGGAAAAGGACCACAGATATCCGTATGAATCAATTCTAAGACATCATTACACCTTTTTGCATCATACTTACGTTTATTAGTTTGTTTTCCCTTTATACAATTTACACAATCACTTAAGTTTGTAAAATCTAAAGGTTGGAGAATTTCATTAGACACAAGACGTTCTATCCTTTTCATAGAGATATGTCCTAATCGCTTGTGCCATAATGTTGCAGATTTCTCGCAAGTTAATTTACGTTTTCTATTATCTATATGCAGTGCCTCTGAATGTGAAGTGTATATATCTATAAAATAAAGATTATCATAGGAAGACAGGATACCAGAAGCAAGAAGCTTAGAATCTTGACACAAACTGAAATTTCCATTACCAAATGAACATACATAACCATTTTTGTCCAAATAAGATACAGAAATTAGGTTCCTTCTGAAAGATGGAACCACTAAAGCATCAAAACTTAAATAAAATCCTGTCTTACATAATAATCTAAATTTTCCTATGCTTTCCACTTCTACTTTGTTTCCATTTCCTACGTAAACGTAGCGCTCTGCCTCACTTGGCTTGCGATGGCTTAGGCAACCCTGCATCGACATACTGATGTTAGTCGTTGCACCTGAATCTATCCACCAAGTATATCTAGATACAGAACTTAAATTAACTTCAGAACAAACTAAAGCAAGAGACATACCTTTCTTTGCCAACCATGCATGATAGTTGGTGCAGAATTTCTTTGTATGTCCTGGCGCTTTGCAGAAAAAACAGTTCTTTTCTTCTGCTTTCGCAGAAGTATCTTCCTTCTTTCTTTTCTGCGTGGCATTGTTTGCAGCTACCTTGGTAGGTCCCTTTTCCTTGGCAGTAAACTTGCGCTTCTTGCCTTTACCCTTAGGATTAGATGTTACTACATGAGCACTTTCTCCCTTAGTCATTTTCTGTCTCTCTTCCTCCTGCACCAACTGAGCCTCAAACTCAGGTAGTGTCCACGTCTCTTTTTGACAATTATAAGTCATCTTGAATTGACTAAAGTTAGACGGGAGAGACAGAAAAATAAACTCAATGAGAACCTCATCAGAGATGTCATAATTATGCCCTTTCAAGGCACGTTGCTGTCTTGTCATCTCAATAACATGCTCTCTAACCCCTTCTTTTCCCTTGTATTTTATTGTTGCCAACTTCACAAAGAGTGTACTAACATCAGTCTTTTTACTCTTTGTGAATTTTTCTTCAAGGGCCTTAAGTTATTCAATAGCGCCTGTCTCTGTATCAGGTATGATGCCTCGAAAAGTCTCATGGATCGTTTGCTTCATCACCATTATGCACATGCGATCTGAATGCTCCCATCTAGCAATATCAGCCTTCTCTTGAGGAGTTACCTCACTCTCTTTATTAGGCTTGGGGCGATCAAATCTTAGTGCTGTGTCCAATTGCATGATCCCTAAGACTAATTTCAGCTTTTCCTCCCACTGTTTGAAATTGTTCCCCATGAGGGGCTTAATCTGACATAGACTTGACATTATGTTTGGATCTGAAAAATTCAAGAACAAGGAAATAATTTAGATACGATGCGTCACGATTTAATCATAATTCTAAAATCTATCTAAAGGCATGTGTAAAACTATTTGCTCAATTAAAACTTTAGCCAAAACACCATTCAGTAATGAAACACCTTTGGGTGCAATCATTACCTTCAGGCACTTTGGTGTAGTGAATAAAGTACAAACATGTCAATCTACCTTTGGGTCAGATTAACATATCCATGAACTAACGACCAGGCCAGTCAACGGGGGGAGGAGGATCACATACGGATCGCTTATGTTCCAAGCTCCCGATGCTTTTCTAGACATCGCTAGTCCATGTGTGTTGCAACTTATTTTTATACACTACCCTTATGCACCAAACAACTTAGCAGGCGCCAACCCTCCTTTGGGAAAGCTAACACCCACGTCCATTTCCAGCACGTTATATCAACTTGTGCTCCAAGAATTCTATAGCACGCTTGCATACTAGTTATGAGTAAGCCCTTCTTGATGGCCTTTTACCATTGGCTAACCCCAAGGGTTCAACATTGGGATCTTTTACCATAAACGAACCTCAACGCCATGAGTCAAATCATGAACCAATTCTGGTAATATGCCTCCACCGCAATATCACAATCAAATAGGAGCAACCAGGCTCCATGATCAAATATAAGTGAGCAACCCCTCTCAAGCTCTCAGGAAAGAGCACATTAACCCAGTAACACAATGATAATGTCAACCCTTATAAATAGAATTGCTCTGGATATATGAAGACCTTCCCAAGGCGAGACAGACATCTCTAATGTTTCGAAGTCCAATATCTAAACTCATCCAAGCATCAAGCCCCTGCTAATTTGAAATTTCCGCATCCAACATCTATTCATGGGAAAAATCTAACAACATACAGAAAACCATGTCTATAAAGTGACTGAAAGTAATCTGGTTGAATCTCTGGCTACTGCTCAATCAGTTAAAAGACAAAGAACCCAAAAATGCTTAGAAGTCAAAGAGATCAGTCCAATAGGTCCTGTTATGAAAACTGAAAAAACTGTTGTCAAAGGAATCCACAACCCAGACAGAGAAGCTGTAAAGGGGCATTCCTGTAACTTGAAGATCGTGTGAACAATGAAATATTATAAACTTAATCTAGTCAACTAGATCATGCAAGTCGAGATTATAGAAGTCCAGGGATATAAAGCATCCACAAAAACAGAGGGATATTGCCGGGAAATAAAAAAAAAAAAAAACCATATAAATTACTTATTACAGTACTTTATGTTCATTAACAAAAAAAAATAGAGAAATTTAAACTTGACAATCAACCGATTGTGAATTCGGATCATCGGCATGCTTAGCCTCAAATCCGAGTAGTACAAACTTTCTCCAAAAAACAATAGAGACTACCTCGCCCTTAGGTCCATCAAACCGGGTCAGATCCCGAATTGAGGAAAAAAACAGAAATTTTAAGGATCGAAAAATATGACAGGAGAGACAGTTCTTACATAAGGGTGCTCCGATACCAATTGTTGGTTTTACTTTGAGGGTTTTCCTAATTACTTTAAACCCTAACCAAGATCTACTCCTTTGTAAGAAATTGAAATTAATGCACAGCGGAACTTACTTTCCATCTTCAAATGCTCCTGGTCTTGACTTGAGTTATTGGCTCCTGAATCCTTCCAAGAACTTGCAATCCTTTTCTCTGGCTATCCTAAAAGACAGAGTATCTAGTCTTCAATGGAGCAGACACTTTTTTTTTTTTTTTTCTGAGTTGATTGCAAGCCTTGGAGACTCAGCCTTTTTATAGCAGTGTAAAACCCCAATCCTAGGGCAGCCGAAATTTAGCTGAAACAAGTCTGTCAAGAAATCTGAAATTTCGGATTTCATCAGATTTTGAAATCGGGAACTTTCCAGAAAAACTGAAATCAATCAGAATAGATTCTGATTTCCTTATTCAGCTCAAATTTATTACTGCTATTATTTTAATCAACTATAATCGGTCCATTAACAATTATAATTGTTTAACATTATTCTATATGTATTTGTATCCAAATCCTTATTTAAATACGTATAATGCCATGACTTAATTAATCACATTATTTGGCATATCTTAATCATTACTGAAAGTATTTGATATCATAATCATAATGCACGTATGTCCAACTTAATTATTGTAATTAGACGTCTCTAAATCCAACAATTTTATCCCTATTAATTTTATATTGTGATGGGTGGGAAGATCTTACATCAATCTTGAATGATGTTGAATAAAATGTAACTAGGTTCGGTTTTCATTATGACTTGTAAATATTATGTAAAGAAAAGAAACAATTATTATTTCTTGCATCATGGGTTTCATGAGCAAGATATGTTTACCATAGGTCAAAGAAATTTTCTTGATGTCTTTAGGATTTGGTGTCTTAACATAAGTATTGTCAAAGTCATCTTGTCAAAATATCTACGCTCCAAACAAGTGTCACTATCCCTTGCAAGTTGGCTTCATAAAGACAGTGATCTCCTTGATATGTTAGCCCAGCTTATGGTTCACATGTTAGCCTAATGTATGTCGCTAACCCATATATATAACTCACGAAGTGGCATTACAAAGGCAAAAGTCTTTGGATCATCTTAGAACAGTCAGCGAAGAAGAAGTAACACAATACACAGTGATCAAGGGTGATACATATCTCGGTGGAGTCTACCTCTTACATATACATCATGATAGGCCTCGATGAAGTTTGAATATAGATCTTGGAAGACTATATATACACAGTGATAGCTCTCGGTGAAGTTTGAATATATCTCTCGGAAGAATATATATATACACAGTAACAACTCTCGGTGAAGTCTAAATATAGCTCTCAAAAGACTATGTATACACATATCTCCCCTCAGTTTTAGCCCATCCTATCATCATCAGAATAGCAAGAACATGAAGGATTATCTCAAGGCAGTGGCATAATTAAAGTAACTTATTCTTGAGCAAAGAACTGTAGTAGTCGAGGAAGAGGAGTCGAATACTATGACAAGACAACGTAGGTATAAGAAACTGAATTCTGAAGGAGTACAATAACATAAAGTCTATAGACTATGGATTGAAGGCCGAACATTGTAGGGATAGTGATAAGTATATTGGAGGTAATCTTAAGTCAATATTGTCAAGGGTCTTAGTATTCGTCAATTGGAATCTTTATAAGAAGAATTTTATGCGGGTTTTTCTCTCTAAGAGGGAGAGGTTTTGGCCTTGGAAGGATGCCAACATCTTGTGTTCTTGTCTCTTTGTTTTGGTAGTTATTTGATGAACTAATGAAGACACACTCTAATAACAATCAGTGAATATTGGAATAAGAAGAAAAATGGAAAAATAGCTCACAAATAGTTATCATGCTAAGAAGAATCACATTACCTACATTTTCCCTAGATTCTTCAAAAAATGATAGATACGTCATAGGTTTAAACTTGGAATTTGGTTGCCAGTATATGAAGATGATCATGCTTCGAATGGTTTTAAAGTTATGAAGGGGTTCTATGTGTTTAAGTTTGTTTGTGTTTTCTCTTCATGTTCCCAATTGATATTAAATAAAATAAAAAGTGACAAACGTGAATGTTCTCATTTATGACCAAAACGACATTGAGAGTGTTAGGTAATATTGGCAGGGTAAAGAATCAAGATGGATTTTGACACAAATTTTCTTTCGAAGAGGATATATGGTTGTATGCTATCTCGAAACATATATGCTAACTTAAGAAAAAACAAGGCACTCTCAGAGGGAGATTAATGAAAGTTGAGATGAAAGAGTAGTTGAAAGAGAGTAGTTTTTAGCTAAGGGAAGGTCGACACTCACAAATTTGGGTAGAATGTGAAGTGAAGGGCATGAAAAATGAAAAAATGTCATCAAAATTTCATTTGACGGGAAAAGGGGATTTGAAATTACAGGCCTGCTCGGTACCAATGCAGGCCTTCAATGGGTACAATTATCAAAATATGTGTGTAGAGTATCAATAAATCAAAATAGTGAGACCAACGAGACATTGACCTTGTCAGTGGCTCCCAGTGCAAACTTCGAATGTGTTTCTAGTTTTAGATTCTCAACTACACAAATTTGAACTTGCAGTAGATGGCTAATTTTTTTAACATTAGAGTGCTTAATGAAGCCCAATACATAATCCCAAATAAAATCAAGAAAAAAAGGATATGGTTATTCTATGATAGTTTCCACCATACTGAACCCTAACTACTTCATGGTATCAACAAATCAGAAGTTAAATAATTTACTTAGGGTAATAAATAAGGTATGCTACATAAGCTCGTTGGGATATTACACTTTGGATGAGTTGTGTATATTTAGTTTAGTATTCATTGAATTTTGGATTAGATACCATTAGTTCAGCACTTTATTTTGGACTCATTGTAAATATATAAAAAGTATTTTGTTGAAATGAATAAATGATTTTTTCTTATTTTTATTGTTTATGTGCTTTTAGGGTTAAAAATATTTGTTGCATTAAAAGACATTGTAATGTGAGAGAATGTAATTCTTTCAATACTTGAATTGATATATTACAGTTAAAAAATAATAACAATTAAAAATTTAGACGATTGTTATAAATAAAATATTTTGACATTAATTTAATAATTTATAAGTGTATGTATAAATTAATTAAAAAGTATACTTCGATGGGGTGTTTGATCCAGGAGTATTGAATTTTGGATGTGGGTAGGTACGCTCTCCAAGGGAAGTTCTAACATGCCATGATGAGACCTAAGAACAAGTGAGATTTGGTCAGTTAGGTGCCTCGACCCTTCGAGAAACCAATGTGCGATAAATTGGAAGCAGGGACCTTCGTTTGGAAAATTCTTTAGTAGGTAATGGGAGTAATAGAAGGTGGAAAGGTGGTAGATGAGTATGCATAGGAGCTTTACTTATGCATGTCGTCTCTTTGGTGCAATGTAAGCATAATTTTGTACGTCAGGGGGAGGGAAGGCAACCGGGTCATGATTAGGCGAAGGAGTGTCTGAATCTGGGACCCTGGTGCGGGAGAGTGACTTGGTGTAGTGTGGTGCAGGTGGATGCAGCCCGACATTGCGGCATAAGAGCTCTAGTTCAACTCTCGAACTCTTGTGGACTGGGTAAGTGATTGAGATTTCACCTCCATCTTCTAGAGTTCAATAGCTTGTGGGGTGAGTCTCCTGTTTGTGTGGGCTTTTACTTATGGTAGTTTTTGGAATTTCATGCAGTGAATAAAAAAAAGTAGCTTTTATTTTGTTTCAGCGGAACTTGAATGGATTAACTCTCAAGGTGAATTCTGGAACCTGTTGTGCGTTTGGGCTTTCAGTCGAGAGCATAATCATCTGGTGGTGATGGTTTGAATGCTTTGGAAGAGGTATTGGATTATGGGAGGACCTTCTTTGGAAAGGCTTTGGTTTTGTTCGATTGGTCGAGATACTGAATCATTGTTTCTTGTCGATGGGGAGCTGGTTGTACCTTGTAGTGGATCCCTAGGGAGTAGTTGGTCTGAATTTTGGTGGAAGGTAGTTGTGGGAGTCATGTATAAGGAACGGTGTCATATGAGACGTGTGGGGACTCCCCGCGGAGAAATGGCGAGACATGAAGGAAGGTACAACATGGGTGAAGGCGAGGAGTGTCTGGATGTCGTCTTAGATGGTGAGTTGACTCAAGAAAATGTTCCAGCTCCTAGTCCCATGAATGAACAAACATCCCTGGAGACTATAGCTAGAAAATTTCTAGTGTCACAAGGATCTTGGTTGAATTGCAACAACAATGTTACATTGACAAAAACAAAGTGATTTCCTTCATGAATTATCTACAACATAACTAGTGGGTGATGCTAGATAGATTTGATTTAGTCCATAGAAGTCAGCGACGAAGAGGTTGGATTAGATTGAAGGAAGAATTGACCAATTGGAGTTCCATGCCCACGAGGGACTTGGACCTCATGATCCTCATCAAGTTGGGCATGCCCTGGATCATCCTTGTAATCTCTAATGCATATTAGTCATTTATGTATCCTCTATGTATTTTGACGTTTAAGTGTATCTTCATCATGTCAATGTTCTAGTTTTAGGCATTTTGTTTCTAGCTTTTATTTGAGGGACTTGGACCTCATGATCCTCATCAAGTTGGGCATGCCCTGGCTCATCCTTGTAATCTCTAATGCATATTAGTCATTTATGTATCCTCTATGTATTTTGACGTTTAAGTGTATCTTCATCATGTCAATGTTTTAGTTTTAGGCATTTTGTTTCTAGCTTTTATTTGTCTCTCTTGGTCAACAAATCCAGTCTAAGTGAGGTGGGAAGATAAAAAAGTCCATTGAAAATCATATGTAAAATTGTGAAGAATTAATAAAAACAACATGATCAACAAAAACAAAAATAATTTTATATATTCTAACAAGGGAGCCACTGTTGTAGCGGTAGTCCCTGCTGGGGTTGAGAAACTAGAGTTCTTTGAGTTGCCGGAACCTTATTACTTTGCAGTCAGGTAAGGTACTCACAGACGAAGCAGGTAGCTGATAAGAGTTTCCATTGAATTGCACGGTTGCTACATGCTTGAATTGCACGGTTGCTGCATGCTTAAGGCCCTTGTTGTTGATAAAGGTAGCACATAAGCTACTACATTTAGAATATATTGTTGCCTGCATATCCACAGTATTTGATGCCTTAAAGTCAGTCAAGCAGTTCTGTATAGCTTTGTGCAACTCTTTCAGATGCCCCCTTTGACCTAACAATGGTTCTAAATTCCCATTGTGGAATTAAGGTAATTGAACCGGAAAACATTCAATCAATGAAAGAAATTTTAATATATCTATATACACTTTCACTGCGGAACAAAATTTGGCACTGGGAACCTTTGCATACCATATTCGTCAATTGGTGCATCGTAGTCATAACTGGTGGCAATGAATGGACCACCAGTTGTCCGGCCAAAGTTTATGCCTCCATGGTATTGGAACATAAAAAGCATATGGTAAATAAGATTGTTCATTTATTCTATTGAGAGAGGCCAGGTGTTTAAGGGTTGGGATGTGTTTAAGGGTTAGGGAGATGTATGTTGCTTAATAAACCCTGGGTTATCATGCAAATAAAAACGTAAATATAACTGCATGAGCCTAGTAGCATAAATATTAATACATATGGCCTTGAGCTCAATACAAAATAATAATAAACCCCACCATGTAACAGTTCTGGAATGTTCCTCCTCTGGTAAAATCGGGCTACTGCAAAAGCAACATCCTCTGTAGGCCTACGAGGGATGCTCGATCCAAATGTCGTAAACCTGTAATGGAAACGATAACGATATTTTAGCAGCGTGAACAGGAAGACCCCGCATTTCTAATACTCAAGCTCTACTGAGGCAATAGATTGCAGCTTTGTTTCGAACATAGTAATGTTCCCAAGTATATGTAAATTTTGTGATGTAGGGAAAATCAAAATTCGGAAGCGCCTGTAAATATGCTTTATAGTTGTGATGAGGCAAAGAAAATGTTACCATCCTGCCTAATTGTCAATCCACATCACCAAAGGGAGGCCTGTATTTAATGATAATGCCATTTTGCAGTCCATTGTAAATATGACTGACCCTTTTCTCCATAAGGTTTCTCCACGTTACCATATTCATCCTCAATCTATGGTTTCTCCACATTACCATATTCATCCTCAATCTGCATAAACTTATGGGTCAGACTAGAAAGCCATACTTCAGACTCAACACTGAAGACAAGTATCACAACAAGACAGGGTACCTGTGTTAATATAATGGGTCCACTTTGCCATGCGAAGAGCTTTTCTTTCCTCATCAATTCCACTATCTTTCTAGTGAAATTTCACATCTCATTCTTAAGAAAACAAATGAAATCTGTAATTAGTAACAGTGACCAAAATGCTTGTACTAAAGACAAGCATTTAACTTGAAATTGAAGCTTTATAATCATCAACTATGAAAAGTATGCAAATATACCTTGCTAAATCAAATCCAAAATAAAATCATTTAAATGGTCCGTTGTCTGTTCTAACAAAGAATTGACCAGAACATTGAAGCACAAACAGAGTGATGTCAAAGATAAACCGTCCATTTATAAGGAAATGTTAAAAATTAACAAAATGACGTTGGGAAAACAATGGTGGACAGATTCACTTAAAAAACAATAGGTTATATATCTCACAAAGCCAAATTATAAGTATTATTTTGAGGAGAACCTTTTATTGCAGTCATGAATAAAAAGCACACTTCTTAATTAGGAATAAAAAAACACATTGGTTCATCACAACTTCATTTACATCTTGTTTTCTTTATGCTGTCTTAACCACACAAAAAACCAAAACACTTATCATAATGCTTCTCTAAATACAAAAACACACGTATCAGTTCAACCCTGCAAATCATTTTGAGCTCACATTCCAGTTCACATTGTTTTCTACGCTTTTGAGCTTGAGCTTGAAGAGACTACAAAAGTTGTTCCAGTTCTTTCACAAAGTCAATTGCACCTCCAATAATGGAGGCCTGGTCTCCCTGAACAAAGACATATATGGCCCAAATAAATCCCCGAGCCATAAATTTCATTTAAAGTTATAGGAATTGAAATGACAATATAATGGTGCAGAATTTGTACCCTTTGGATGAAAGAGACTGGCATCAGAAAACGCAGGACTGTTAAATGCTCGTTCATTTGCTTTCTCCTATTGCGCTCAACAGCAATGTGAGTCATCCTTTGGCTCTCCACTTCTTCACTGTTCTTGCAGACCTTGGAACGCTTCCTCTTCCTAATTCATTCATGGGTGGCTATATTGGCTTGGTAACCCTTAATATTCCCCAATCTCTTGTCGTTGCAATTGTCTGAAGAATTCACATTGTTAGATGAGTTGGGCTCCCGGCTTGAAGAACTCACACCCTCCTCTGGGGCATCCAAGCTGGAGAACTGATCTTTTGCTTCAATTTTGACAAGTGAAGTACATGATTCTGCCCTTCTACAGCTTGTCAGATTCAAATCATATTCAGATCCATGACCACCGTGCAGAAACTCGTCAAAGGATGGACTTTCACGTTTGCTATCATTATCATAGATCAGAAATGATAGCAGCTCCTGAAATCCCCATGACCTCTGTTGCTCTAGCACAGGAAGCAGGAGCTATGGGCCATGATTGAAGTTGCAAGTTGGTACTGATCCGGCCTCGTCTCCGTTCATTCCTATGCCTTCCAGCATGTGCAAGAGGGCCAAGTTTGATTGCCTAGTATCTCCAAAGACGTTCAACGTCTCAGACAATCCTTTTTCCTGAGAGCCAAAATTTAATGGCGCTTGTGAGCCCAACACCTCTATTGGCCTACATGAGCTCCCCATTTTAGCACATTCTGATTCAAATTCATGAGATGGACTTGTTTTGTGCACACCAAAATACATCCACTTCAACTTGCCTGCACCTTCAGGGGCCTGCAACAGCATATAACAAAAGTTTAAACGTTTTTCTCATTTGGAAAATTATGTTTTTGACCAGGGCATACAATATACACAACACCAGCAGGATGGCATTGGGAGTGTGAAAAATATTTGAAAAGAAGAACATTGCAGAACCCGATAAAGGTTATGACTCAAAAGTTTTCTATTGTTTGGTGCATATTGATTGCATTGCTTTTTTCTATCACAAACACTAAATGCAAGTGAAATAAGGCCTTCTCACACAAAACAATGAACATACAGATTCATATTTACTGGGCACTTTGCACAACAACTGAGCCCAGCCCACCCAAATATTTTGCATAGCTACAACTTAATCCCGATCACATCACATGTTCTTCTTAAGGCAACATTTAGGGATAAATTTCTATGAGTTTACTATATATAGAAATTTGATTTTCATAGCCCAAGCTAGATTATCATATTAACCCAAGCTCGATTCTCAATATACTCTAGACCTTAGCTTTGTAAGTGCAATACTGCGAATATGGAAGTTAATAATATCACAACAACAGTTAGTCCAAGTTCAGTCGTGAGCGAATTCCTGAGCTTGGCTTGAAAAGTGCAACACTATACTTCCTGATTAGGGCGAAGTTAATAGCTGTTGTAGAACTCTAGTGCAAAAGGATTAACTCACAGTATTAGCGTCATTTGGCTCCATTGATGATACTGCCTCCCGTGCTCCAGATCTTGCTGCAATTAATACCAGTAACAGAAAACTAGACCACTCAGGAGGAATAATTGCATGCATCCTTAATCAGATAAGGAGGACTATTTGATACAGAAGGTACACAAATTTTGCAGGAAAAGAAAACTCGCTTCTGCCTCAGCGTTAGTGCTCTACTACACCGCCGTTCCTCTCTCACAAAAATATTTCAATATCACCTACATTGTATCAGTAAGTGACCTGCATCATATCAGTAAATGACATAATATATGTGTGTCAGTCAGTCTTCTTGAAATAGAATTAGCAACATATCATAGGAATAAATGCAACTCATAGATTTATTTACTACCACTCTTATAATTTATTTAAATACACCGGAGATCTCTTTTGGACACGTCTCACAATATTGAGAAGTGAATTTAGAATATTGACAAGTGAAAATATTGACAAGTGATGGTTAAATTTTAACAAGTGCCAATCTTGACTATACCCAGCTGTTCACCTAAGTTTAACAACTGTCATTTCATGCTATCAAACGATGACTCTTGTAAAGAAGGTTTCGCCAAGTAGTTTTTTCCAGTAAATAACCTGGATATACTGTTATAATTTGGGTTCTTGTTTATGTAGCCCTTCGGGCAGGTACCTGTGCTGGACGACGCTCTGACTCTTTTTGGTTTGTATCCATACATATCACATAATTACTCAAACTGCATCTAGAAACTTATGGCACATAATTACTCAAACTGCATCTAGAAACTTATGGCACATAATTACTCAAACTGCATCTAGAAACTTATGGCAGTTTGTTAGAGATTCATCTTTTACTTATCCATTTTGCTTATGGTTAATGCAGAATCGAAGGCCATCGTTCGGTACATTGCAGAGAAGTACGCAGCACAGGGGACCATTGGGCTGTTAGGTAAGAGTTTGGCAGAGAGAGCTGTGATTGAGCAGTGGATGGAGGTGGAAAGCCAGACTTATAATCCTCCCAGTTCCTTTCTAGTATTTCAACTGGGATTCGCTCCGTTGTGGGGCATTCCTCAGAACCAGACAGAAATTGCAAAGAACGAGGAGAAGTTCTCCAATGCTCTGGACGTGTACGAGAAGAGATTGTCTGAGAGTAAGTATTTGGCAGGCCCGGAAAGCGGTAACGCCCCGGTGGTGATACCTAGATCCCAGGTAGGACCTAGCTATCCACAAGAGAACCTGTAGTCGCAAAGCAATAGGCAGACGGAGCAGCAAGCTCATTGCGTAACCTAGTCGAGAGCCGAGTTTCTAAGGAGACTACGGGGACGGTAAGAGAGCTTCTAGGGCAGGGAAGCTAGATAGGCCAACCCCCGCAGCATGGATCGTCGCGGCTACTCCGTCACTTGAGGCAGGGCATCCTATGCTACAGACGTTCTTGGCCGGAGGCGCACAAACCATTAGTTCAAGGATCATATTTCAAGCCGATGGATATATACCGTACTCAAGAATGCATCATCTGGGCAGCTTAGCGCTGGAAAATCGAAAATCATACGACTTCTTAGGAGCAAAGGCAGAAACGAGGTAACCATAGGGAACATTTTCTTTATTTTAAGCAGCAAGGGAATTTACAGTTATCAGTGTATCTTCCCTGCACATGAGCTTTCAATATTCCAAACTGACCAATGATAGTGAATCCAATCGAGTCAGTTCCAATCCAGTTCTCAGCGAAGCACAAGAAGTACTAGGTCATGTAAGTAATTATGCTTTTTTTTCTTCTGAAATGTACCTGATTTTTTGTGAGCTGCAGTCTTCCCTCCTGTCTCCCATGTACCTGCTTCTGTCTCACAGAAATCAACTAGTACACTGTGGCCTGAGCTACCGCTTACAGATCTAGCTAGCCAGAAAATGAAAGAATTACACTCGAGAAAGAATGATAGACAGACAGCCCCGCTTCTAGGTTTTCACACAGAACAAAGGATCAGATCTAGCTAGCCAGAAAATGAAAGAATTGCACTCGAGAAAGAATGATAGACAGACAGCCCCGCTTCTGGGTTTTCACACAGAACAAAGGATCCTGGGTAGGTTTCATTCAACGAGAAATGCAAGTGTTGATGCATGGAGGCAAATCCAAGTGTTGATGCATGGAGGCTGCATAGTGACAGATGGATAACATGCGTAAACATACGTATAAACCAGAACATCCAACCTACATATAAACTAGAACATCCAGCACGGGCAAGAAAAAACTTAGGATAAAATAACTTGTCGTCACTAAAATCACATCGGGGCAAGAGACGCTTGCAATAAGAGGGTGAAATCGAAAGTTTGGTTAAATTTTTTTTGGAGTCAAATACCCATCGATAAACTTTGTTTAAAATCGCTTAAACACCGGAAATTTACGGTCAACCAAAGAAATAATACCGGGTCAACGCCCGATCGAATGCTATAGTCCCTGCTATGCCGGAGGCAGGGACTAATAATATGTTGTTGAGCATATGTTAATTATATCAGAAAGATATATAATCACTTTTTTATATAAAAAATAATTACACTTTAAATATTTAATTTCTCTAAATAAAATTACAATACGTAATTTAAAATAATTTATATTTACAAATTTAAAATATTAATAAAATATCACACTATTAAAAACATATTTTATAATAAAAAATAAAATAATTAATATCATGAAAGCAATATAATTTAATGACAAAAATAAACTAATGATGGTTGTATTCCTTAGTCACATAAGTAATATCAAGTAAACAAATTCTAAGGAAAATCAAAAGTAAATTATTCATATTGATATTTAAATAATATTTTTTTATTAAACCCATTTAAATTCATTTCCATTACAATTTTATTTTAAATATATAAAATTTCTCAAGTCTAAGCTAATTAAATAAATAAAATGTCATGGACCGAAGAGTTTCTTTGGTTAAAAATTACCAATAATCCATTATAATTCCCCTACAGGTTTGTATCTTTTATTTATTATCTATATATATGATAATTTTCTTCATAATTATAATAAATTAATTCACATTTTGAAACTATAAATTATGATATTTAAAAAGTTATAAATAAAAAAATCATATATATATATATATAATTAATTAATTAATAATTAATAATAATAAATATAAATTATAAAATATTCTAAAGGTTATATTAAAAAATAATATTTAATCACTTCTTAATAAATATCAAAATTATATACTTATTATACATATTTAAGTGAAAAAAATATAAAAACTAGCTAAATTATAATTTTATTTAGAGAGAAAATTTCCGAGAGAAATCACATCAAATAATTTAATTCTTTATTATTATTAATTATAGAATAATTAATATTTTAATTAAATATGTATATGTTTTTAAAAATATGTAATAAATTTTTAATATTGGAGATTTATTTTTATTTTAGCATGTAGATTCATTCTTACTTTATCATAGAAATTTTAAATTATAAATAACTTTTTTTACAATATAATAAGCCAATACCATGATTTTTTTAATACCACATACCTAATATTATTTACATTGATATGACATATTTTTTAATTAATTAATTTAAAATAAATAAATTAATTAAAAAATAACCAACTTAAAAATAAATCTTAATCGTGTAAATACTATTATAAATATCTCAATATATTTAATAAAAGTTCAATTTTTATTATCTATCTCGCAATTTTTAATAATTTCATTTAAATTATAAAAACTTATTATAAAATTTGTGCATATTTTGAGTGCACCTTTTTTTTCCAATTTTTGAATGTGTTATGATTTTTTTATTTTCGTTTTTTCCATCATTATCATTGAGGATTAACATCGAGCCTTTTTTAAATCAATTTTCAAGCCGTTAAATTTTTATTTTTTTACTTTTGAAAAACAATGGTTAGGATTTTAAGATAATTACTTTACTTACCTATTTTATTAATGTGTAAAGTAATCTTCATTTTTTGATCCAGGCTCATTCGAATAATTAATTAATAGTGACTTTTATAAAAAGAGGTTTTTTTGGTTAATAAAAATAAAATTAAGCATTTATGTTTTTATGATATTTTATACTTAATTATATGTTGGAGCAATCCGTGCATAGTTAAATAAAAGACAAACAATAGCATATAAAACCATACACAAATGACAGAGTGAGTTAACGTGGTTCACTCAACCAATCTTGGCTACGTCCACCAAACATAGGCATCGACAATCTTTATTATCAAAACAGGAGATTACAAGAGAGTCAATTTCCTCTCAAACACTCACACACTCATCCCAGTCCGTATGGACACCTGTTTTATAGCTATGAGAATCTAACTACCTCATAAATCCTCTTACAACAAATATAGGATGCATTAACTCTCTCCCAACAAAATAGAACTAATATAGCAACACAATCTGGTTGTTGTCACCTACTGATATTTTTGCCTATTTTATTAAAACCGAAAATCTCAACAATCTCCACCTTGACAACAATTAGCCTGATACCCTGTTTCTTTATTATTTATTTTTTCTGCAAGCCAAGAGAAGCCAAACACCAACGCAACTTCTCTAACAAAACTGGTTTCGTGAACATGTCTGCACAGTTTTCCTTTGTATGCACCTTTTCAAGAGAGACTCCAATTTCAGTAATAACCTGTCTTACAAAATGGTACTTTATTGGAATATGCTTTGATTTACTATGATAGGCCGGATTCTTAGCCAAATGTATTGCACTTTGACTATCACAAAGTAACTTGATGTTGTCGTGTAACCTACCAAACTCACCAAGCAAACCTTTCAGCCAAACCGCTTCTTTGCAAGCATGCGAAGCAGCAATGTATTCTGCTTCAGTAGTGGATAAAGCAACAATGTTTTGTAGCTTTGACATCCAGATAATAGCTCCACCTGCAAGAGTAAAGACATACCCTGAAGTTGACCTTCTCTTATCCAAATCACCTGCAAAATCAGAATTAACATACCAGCAAACAAATTCACTACTCTTATTGTAAGTGATACAATAACTACTTGTGCCTCTCAAATACCGAAGCACCCATTTCACTGCTGACCAGTGTTCTTTACCTGGATTTTCCATATACCTGCTGACAACCCCAACTGCATGTGAAATATCTGGTCGAGTACAAACCATCGCATACATCAAACATCCTACTACATTGGCATATGGAATTCGAGACATATATTCCTTTTCTTCATCTGTATTAGGACATAAACTGGAAGAAAGCTTAAAATGGGAAGCTAAAGGGACTGACACAGGCTTCACATTGTTCATACCAAACCTCACAAGTATTTTCTCAATATACTTCTGTTGTGATAGCCACAACTTACCATTGCTCCTGTCTCTGAAAATCTCCATGCCCAAAATCTGTCTTGCTGCTCCTAGATCTTTCATATCAAATGTCCTTGCCATCTGAGTCTTTAACCTGTTGATTTCTTCAATGCTTTTGCTTGCTAAAAGCATATCGTCAACATACAACACTAAGATAATGAACATGCCATTACTTAACTGCTTAAAGTAAACACAATGATCATATTCACTTCTTATATATTTTTGACTCAACATGAAAGAATCAAATTTCTTGTACCACTTTCGAGGCGACTGCTTTAAACCATACAATGACCTCTTGAGCCTACAGACAAATTTCTTATTGCGATGCTGAACAAACCCTTTCGGTTGTTCCATATAAATTTCCTCATCTAAATCTCCATGTAAAAACGCAGTCTTAACATCTAGTTGTTATAATTCTAAATCAAGCAAAGCGACTAATGCTAACACAATGCGAATTGAAACTATTTTAACAACTGGTGAAAATATCTCATGAAAGTCAATGCCTGCTTTCTGAGAAAACCCTTTTGCAAGTAGCCTCGCTTTGTATCTGTCCTCCGTATCATTCACACCCCGTTTTACCTTGAAAACCCATTTACATCCCATAGTTTTCCTGCCTTTCGGAAGTTCAACCAGATCCCATGTGTCATTCTTACCTAAGGCCATCATTTCGTCCTTCATAGCTGCTTTTCATTTGTCACTTTTCGAACCTTCTATAACTTCCTGATAGCACAGAGGTTCATCGTCATTAGCGGTAAATGCAACTGAAGTAACATAATCATCATACCTTTTCGGAGGGCGTTTGATCCTTGTAGATCTCCTTAAGGATGTTTTTGGTGCTTCCGCAATTGGTTGATTACCATCTGTAGGAACTTCTTCATGATCACCATCTGAGACCTGTTCATGACCTACATCTGAACCCTGTTCATAATCTGATTCTGAAACCTGTTCATGACTAGAATATGAACTATCATCATCATGACTATCATTAGAAGTGCTGTTAAACTGAATGTGTTGAAAGTCAAATACATCATCCCGTTACAATTTATTATCGACATCTAACTGTACAAGAGAGGATTCATCAAACTTTACATCTCTGTTGATGATGATTTTGCGGTTATTAGGATCCCACAATCTAAATCCCTTTGTTCCATCACCATACCCAACAAAGATATACCTTTTTGATTTCGGATCTAATTTAGTTCGCTGATGTTTAGGTACTAGAGCATATGCATCACAACCAAACACTCTGAGTTTAGAATAATCACAAGGGTGACCTTTCCATACCTCTTGAGGAATCTTGCAACCTATCGATGTCGATGGTGACCGATTTATCACATAACAAGTTGTAGCCACCGCTTCTGTCCATAACTCCTTCTGCAAACCAGCGTTACTCAGCATACTCCGTGCTCTCTCCAAAAGAGTCCTATTCATGCGTTCAACAACTCCATTTTGCTGAGGAGTATAAACAGTAGTCTTATGTCTCTCGATCCCTGCATCCTTGCAATAGTTGTCAAACTCCTTGGAAGTAAACTCACCACCATTGTCAGTTCTTAAACATTTTATAGTTCTACCAGTGATGTTTTCTACCAATGCTCTAAACTGCTTGAAAACTGTAAAAACATCAGACTTCCTTTTCAACATGTAGACCCACACTTTCCTAGAAAAGTCATCAATAAACGATACAAAATACGACGAGCCACCATACGAGGTTGTAGGTGCTAGACCCCAAACATCTGAATGGATATAATCAAGTATTACTTTACTAGTATGTTTCCCTGTTTTTAACTTTTGTTTACTTTGTTTGCCAAACAGAAAATGTTTACAGAAATCTAACTTTCCAGATCTTAGATTAGGAAGTAACTTGCGATCAGCCAAAATCTTTAACCCTCTTTCACTCATATGGCCCAACCTTTGATGCCATAGGCGAATGGAACTACTGTCATGTTCAGACACCGTAGACACATGAACTGACCCTGTTCTTCTTTCTAACTGAAACATATTTCCTACTTTATTAGCTTTCATTACTAGTAAAATACCTTTGTAAATTTTCATTACTCCACATTGAATGACGGTTTTATATCCATTTGTGTCAAGTGCTCCCAGTGAAATTAGATTTTTCCTTAAATCTGGTACATGTCTTACATCATTTTTTAGATAATCTTCGGCAAAATCACATAACCAATCTTTTGTCGACGCGTTTCGAACCAACCAGTGTGGTTCATCGTCAGGACAAGTTGAAGAACCAATCTGGCCTAGCTTGCTTAAATAGAGGTGCAGAGACTCCAGGGTTGATAATACCAACGGCTAATTTTGACCAATGACCCTAGTCAAATTAGTTAAATTAATATTTAAATATTTTTCGACGTGGTCTCTCTTTATACTTGCATTCCTATCAATGAGGCCATGGCGGTTATTAATAAGCTGACCGACCCTGATACGGCTAAGTTGGTTGAGCTTTGCCTGACCTCTACCTTTTTCAGCTTCGAAGGAGAATTCTATGAGCAGACTTGTGGGGTTGCCATGGGCTCCCCCTTGTCCCCTGTGGTCGCTAATCTCTTCATGGAGGATTTTGAGTCTAAGGCTTTGGCCTCCTCTCGTCTCTTACCAAAGCTTTGGAAAAGATTCGTCGATGATACTGGTGTTGTCTGGTCTCACGGTCCTGACGAGCTGGATCGTTTCTTTTGTCACCTCAATAACCAATCCGCCTCCATTAAATTCACGATGGAGAAGGAAGAGAATGGTTGTCTTCCGTTCTTGGATGTCCTCATCTCGAAGAAGGTGGATGGTTCCTTTTCTCATCAGGTGTTTAGAAAGAAGACGCATACTGAGCAATACTTGCATGCTTCGTCACATCATTTCCCCGCTCAGAAGTTAGGAGTTCTTAGCACTCTTGCCACCCGTGCTGTGAGAATTTCAGATAAGGAGAGCCTAGAAACTGAGAAGGCTCACCTCCTTGATGTTTTTGAGAAGAATGGTTACAATAGGCACCTCGGTCAAAAAGCCTTCCTCAAGGCCAGGAAGGAGCCTTCAATCCGAAAGGTTCCTAAGGATCATGTTCTAGGTGTGAACCTTCCTTACATCCAAGGGACCACAGATAGGATTGCGAGGATTCTAAGGAAGTATGATGTATCCGCAACTTTTATACCTCTCAATACTATCCGTGGCTCCCTCAGGTCTGTAAAAGACTCGGTTGACCCTAAGAGCATGAAGGGTGTCTATATCATTCCCTGTTCCTGTGGGACCCCCTATATTGGTGAAACTGGTCGTTCTATCAATCAGCGGATCAGCGAGCATTCCGCTGACTTAAGACATGGTAGGACCAAGTCCTCGGCCCTGGCTGAGCATGCAGGGAAGACTATGCATCATGTATGCATAGAGGAGGCTCAAGTCATTGCCAAAATTCCGCAGTTTCACCATCGCAAATTTAGAGAGGCCCTGGAGATTGAGAAAAGGCCGAACAATCTTAATAGGGATGATGGCTGGAAGATTAGCCGTTGCTGGGTCCCAGCCCTGTCTTCCTAGCCTCCTCATTCTCCTTTGTGTTAGTCTCAAGGTTTTTGTCCTCCTTTGTTTCTCTTTTGGCATGTTTATCCTATTATTTTGGAGTATTTAAGTCATTCGGGCTTCCTGGTGAATTAACCTTAACCTGTTTTTGATTCTTTTGGGCGATTTTTTAATTAAATTTGATTTTTCCTTATTTCATTATTTTTTCTATTATTTTTCTATTATTTTCCTAGAATCGAGTTGGCCTTTAGCTTATGTCTATTAATTAATTTTATTGAAATATTTATCATCAAAATTAAATATGGATTATTAAGGTAGGTTTATGGGTATATTACGATATATTAATAGTATTAGTGTGAGTATATTTAAACTTAAAATATTGATTTAATATTGAGTATTTAACCATTGGGTTTTATAGATATTTACGATTTATTGGTTGGGTCTTTAATAACCCTAAAATCTGATTTTTACCATAAGGAGCTAAATTCTAGGAAGAATTAAGAGTTAACAATTTATTTGGAATTATATATTATTCAGTAGATCATTTAATAAGCATATATAACTTACTAAATTTAATTTTGGAATAGACCTTTATATTTAAATAATAGATAGAAATAATATATTCTAAAATTTATTACCATTATTACCATTACCTAATAGGGTTTATTACTTTGTAAAAATTATATTAGAATAATATCAAGTATAAATAAATGCGATATAACCATTAGATTATTAGATAGGGTACTACTTAGAACTCTCTTAATAATTAATTAATATTAGATTTATTTATTATTATTATTTTATTTTTTTTAATTAACGCCTTTATAAAAAGTTATAAAAAACTATATAAAAAATATTTAAATATTAATTTAACTAATTTGACTAGGGTCATTGGTCAAAATTAGCCGTTGGTATTATCAACCCTGGAGTCTCTGCACCTCTATTTAAGCAAGCTAGGCCAGATTGGTTCTTCAACTTGTCCTGACGATGAACCACACTGGTTGGTTCGAAACACGTCGACAAAAGATTGGTTATGTGATTTTGCCGAAGATTATCTAAACAATGTTATGGATCACAGAAGTCTAAATTCCTTAATGTCTTACATCAGTTAACATTTTTGTTGTCCCATCAAACATTTGCAGCTGTATACTCCCTATTCCCACAATATTAGACGTGACATCATTACCCATGTACACGACTCCATCATTAACTGATCTATACGTCAAACCATTCTCTATGAATACACATGTGGTTTGATGCACCAGAATCTAACAACCAATGTTGATCATGATTTGACAAATTAACTGATAAGACTTCGTCGCTCATACCTGAACCAGATGCCGAACCTGTATCGGTCGTGTTCGCTTCCTTCTTTTCTGTTGATGAAGCTTCTTTAGAAGTTTGTTGTCGCTTCCAGCAATCCTTTTTCAAGTGCCCCGATTTGCCATAGAACCAACACTTTACTTTATTCTTCTTTCCTTTTGACTTTGAACGCGAATTGATGCGCTTACCAGAGCGTCTTTCTCTAGAACGACCTCTAGCCATCATTGCCTCTGATGTAGAGGTGTTAGCATTCGACCGCTTCCTGGTCTCCTCGGACAACAAAGCTCTGACGACATCATCAAATTCAATGGTTTTGAATGAACTAAGACTTATAGAAGTAACAAAATGATCCCATGACTCGGGCAACGAGCACAATAAAGTTATGGCTTTATCCTCGGATTCAAATTTTACTTCTATGCTTTCTAATTGCACCATTAGAGTATTAAAAACATTCAAATGATCAGTTATGGAAGTACCTTCCTTCATTCGCAAACTGTATAGCTGCCACTTCAAGAGAATCTGATTTGTCAAGGATTTTGTCATATACAGCTTCTCCAACTTCGTCCACAAACCAGCAGCAGTTTTCTCTGACACGATGTTAAACAAAACATCATCAGCCAAACACAGTCGAATATCGCTCAAGGCTCTTCCATCCAATTCATTCCATTCATCATCTGTCACAAGGTAAGGCAGTTTGGATCTTCCCAACAGTGCCTTTGCCACGCCTTGTTGTACCAGGAGATCATGCATCTTTACCTTCCAGATCTCGAAATTTTTTTTTGCCATTAAACTTCTCGATTTCAAACCGGGCACTCTGAGTTTTCGCCATCTCGTTTAAAACAAACAATCTCCAAATCCAAATTTTAAATAAAATAAGTTAATATATACAAACCGCCTATGCCTTATATTACACTGCCTTTGCTTTAAAAATAAAAAAAATTGCTATGCGAATTACAATAAAAAACCCAAAAAACAATTGCAATTTTTTACCAACGCAACCATTGGCGCGTTGGCGCTACCGTAACTCCAAAAAAACTGCGCCGGCAGAAAAAAAGCTTAGAGTGACAAAAATGGCATGCTTTCTAATTTCGGATCCGCGCTAATCTGAAAATTGGCGCACTAGCGCTCTTAATCAAATCGGTTCCGCGCCATTCTGGTTATTGGCGCACCTGTTTTACCATATTTCGCACCAACCCCAAAACAAAAAACCTCATCACAAAATATGCGATCGTCACTCATTAGGTTGCTGCGAGTTCTGACATAACACGCCAATCAAAACGCACCCTCCGCAACCATTGTTATGTCACGTGGAAGAGCCAACACGCACCCTACACAGCCCCACAACCACGCCGATATGGTTTACCCAACGTTGTTTTCACGCTGTCTCATATGATTTAATCCTCCCATGCAGCACTCGATTGGTTCTGAAACAAACGCACAAGGTATATGCGCTGGCCTTCATATGCACAATCGCTATGCGCAGTCATACGCAGGAAATAAACAATACTCTAACCGTGCCTATTCCACCTCCGTGCGCGGGCAATTCGTTAAAAAATGTTGAAAACAGATGCATTTATGAATAGCTTGTTCAAAGAAAGTAGACTCGGATATCCAAGAGAACAAGAAACTGCGTCCAGTATTCACAAATCATGAGGATTAATTTTACAGGTGTCGGTTGTGTGCTTGTCGTTCGCCATAGGCAGTTTAAAAAAAACGTTCTGCGCTTTGGCATGCGCAGATCCACCACCTCACGTTCTGCATGTCCTGGCAGAACACGCACTAAGTTTGGTCCACACAGCAATGTTTAATCCACCGCAGGTCCACCTCTGCATTCAACGTTGCACATGCACGCTGATTGATGGCAGTGGCCATGCCTGTTGTAACGTTGTCTAATCCAACGCACAGGCACACCGAACAGCATGCAAGACAGGCTGATCACCAACGTACCAATCCATAGTACCACCAACGGACTTTGGGCCCGTCACTCCTTCGCTGCGCGCTCCTCCAACTTGCTCTGATACCACTTGTTGGAGCAATCAGTGCACAGCTAAATAAAAGACAAACAACAACATGTAAAACCATACACAAATGACACAGTGAGTTAACGTGGTTCACCCAACCAATCTGGGCTACGTCCACCAAACATAGGCATCGACAATCTTTATTATCAAAACAGGAGATTACAAGAGAATCAATTTCCTCTCAAACGCTCACACACTCATCCCAGTTCGTATGGACACTTGTTTTATAGCTAAGAGAATCTAACTGCCTCATAAATCCTCTTACAACAAATATAGGATGCATTAACTCTCTTTGAACAAAATAGAGCTAATATAGCAACACAATCTGGTTGTTGTCACCTACTGAGATTTTTGCCTATTTTATTAAAACCAAAAATCTCAACATTATATTGATTGGAATATTATGTAATGTTTTGTTAAAAATTATTATTTTATTTAGAATTTTGGTTTGAAAGGTTTTTTTTTAAGGGAAGTAACGGTAATTTTATGTTTTTTATTATTAAGATTTATTTATTATTTATTTATTTTTGGATTTGGAACTATTTTTTAAGCTATTTCTCTCAAATTTGGGTTAAATATGTAATTACAAGTAATATCTTTGCTTTGTAGTGACACTTTATGGATATTTTATGAATTATTGTAGTTGTTTTAATTTTTATTTTTCATTTTTGTTGTTTGTTTTATGAATTTAATTAATTAGCTATGGTTTAGAGGAAGGCTTAATGAATGATGTGACTCATAAATGATTGAAAAATGAAGTTTTGAGTATTAAAAGAAAAAATTTAAAATATATACTAATAAAAAACCCTCGAGATAGTTAGGTCAGTGGGAAACTCTCTTTTTTCCTAGAAAAAGGATGGTTCCAAGAAAGGAAGATCTTTTTTGAAGGAAAGAGAAGGAAAAGAGCTTGAGGAGCGAGAGAGGGACCAAAAGAGAAGTGAAAGCCTGACATAAGACATTTTGCAAGTGAGAACGACGCTGCAAAGTCTTAAGGAGTTCTTGAGCTAGACTTTGAGCCAGTGGAACCCTTAAAACAAATCATGTGAGTTAAGTCTCTGAACTGGATCAGGTGGTCTTAAGGTTTGGAAGCTGCTTAACTTAGGGTTTACACCTATACTGTATGGACGAGTGGAAGCTCGGGAGGAGACTAGACGTTATTGCCAGGCTCATGGTCGAGTGGAAAGGCTTCCTGATTAATTTTGCAGTGCAAACAAAACACTAGATAAGTATCATTATATGAATATATTTTGTTTAAGTTTTAAAGGCATTCATGACTGTATGAGTCTGGAAAAGAACTGGAGTTTTATCTGTGTTATTTTTTTTTAAAGCTTAAATATAGTGTGAATGAGAATTCAAACTGAATGTAAATAGACATTAGAATAATAGTACTACATAACTGTATTAAACTGTGTGAATAATGAAAATAAACAGAAGTTTGTTCTCTTTCATTAGCATAAAAAAGACTGGAACTGATAACACCCTGTTACAAGAGGAACATTCTATACCTTTATTCCAGAAGAATTTCAATTAAACATAATATACTTTTGAACAGTTAAAGAAAATAAGGGTGTCACCGTACGAGGGTTCTAGTTAGCCTTGAGTCTAGAGGTCGAGAAGCCCATCGAAGACAGTCCAAAACCATGGCCTAATCCCGCAACACCTTTGGGAAATAATATAAACCGACAACGAGGCGAATCCACCTTGCAACCAATCGTTATGAGTACATGCAAATCTTTAGGGAATAACACTTAAAGGATCATATGCAAACACGATACAAAATAAAACTAACTATATCGGCCAAAGAGATTGTGAGTCAAATCCTGGAAGATATATGCACTTGCCAATTACTAAACGTAGTGGATAAAATACCCTGAAACAGTAAAGTCTTGAATATTTAACAGAAAGAGAAAACCCATAACTAGATATTCTAAGTTTCAGGAACAAAATCAAAGGACTGTAATACAAAATATATAAACAAACAAACTATGGATAAACAAAGAAATGGTGGTAGACTTTAAATTACCTGTAATTAAAGTTTGTACACAAAATGAGTAAGAGTAAGCATATAAATTCCAGTGTTCAACTCGTAAACCAAACCCTGATAAAGGAGTAAATAATGGTTGGGTGTCGACATATATATGTGTTAGAATATTAGATCTACTAAACCAGCTATCTATCTAAGAAACCAACAATATATCAACATATAAATAAGAACAAAAAGAGAACAAGGAAAAATAATACAACAGATATATGTGGTTCACCTAACCTAATTGGGCTATGTCCACAAGAAGGTAGGTTGTCTTCTATCATCTTCAGGAATCTCCTACAATCTTACAAGGAGAGCAGCTACAAATAACTCATACAAATAATAGTATGTTGTGAGCATAGGATAAGATGTGATGGTATCAAAAAATGGTATATGCCTTAAGAGGCTCCCTTGACCCTATTATATACCCGGAGATGTGGAGGAATTACTCTCACATACTAAATGTGGGATAATATAATTCTCCAAAATAACACCTCTTTATATAATAAATGGATACAAGAGTATACTATGCGATAATAAATATGGGATATGATGTATAACTCTTTTACATAAGATTGTGGACAACTTTCAACATAATACAAAGACATTATTACCTTCCAAGGAATATAATATATTCCAATACCCCCCCTTAATAATGGTTGGGAGAAGGGCCCATCCTAACATTAAGGAAGGAAGGAGTCATTACTACTCCCCCTTGATGACAACTTCCCTCATCCCAAGCAAAGAACGAATATGCACATACTTTGCTTCTGTCAAGGATTTGGTGAAGATATCAATTGCTTGTTGCTCGGTAGGAAAATAATCCAGAGAAAGAATACCATCAAGGACAAGACCTCGAATATAATGAGCATCAAAGTCGAGATGCTTTTTCTTGGAGTGATATACTGGATTATTAGCAAGTTGAATTGGACCCTGATTGTCACATTTCAATGCAGTGGATGATTTCGGAACCAGACCAAGCTCGGTAAGAACATGTCGTAATCAAATTGCTCCTTTAGTTGCTTATTTGGCTACTCTATACTCTAATTCACATGAAGATAAAGAAAGAGTCTTCACCTTTTTGCTGGACCAAGAGATCGTACCTGAACCAAGTTGAAATATGTAACCAACAGTTGACCGTCAATCATATCCGTCACCTGCCCAATCAGAATTTGTATAAATAGAGAGTAAAATTGTAGCATTGCTCGAATAAAATACACCATAATGAAATGTCCCAGAATTTGTTGGCTTGAGGATTCTATGAGGACTTCTATTTTCAATATATACAATAGTCATTGCAGCTTCTCCCCATAGAAATTTTGGAATGTCTTCATCAAAGATCATTGTTAGAATACATTCTTCAAGTTTTCTATTTTTCCTTTCTACAACTCCATTTTGTTCGGGGTTGTAGGGAACAATCAGCTCCCACTTAATTCCTTATGCAATTATTTCTTTTGAAGTGTGTTCTCCACCATTATCGGATCTTAAAGTCTTTATTCTTCTTTCGGTTAAGGTCTCTACTTCAGACCTGAATTCCTTGAACTTTTCAAATACTTCATCCTTTGTTTTGAGTAGATAGAGCCATGTCTTTCTAGAGTGATCATCAATGAAGGTTACATAATAGAGATGACCTCCAAGTGATTTTTTAGACATAGGCCCACACACATTTGAATGGATAAGGTCCAATATTTCTTTATACCTTGTTTCACTGCTTGTAAATGGTTTTCTTGTATTCTTTCCTAAGGCACATCCCTTGCATATTCCTTCACGATCTTCTTTAATATTGGGAATGCCATTTACCAATTTGTTGAGAGAGGGAATAACCTTGTAATGTAAATGACCATATCTTCTATGCCATAGTTCAATGGGATTGATTTCCATGTGAACTAGGGCTTGAGGAGATGGTGTCAATACTCTATATAAACTTCCTTCACGAATTCCAATGACTCTAGCTTTATCGATGCTTGAATCTTTACCCCAAGTCAAAACCTTTCCATCTACAAAAGAAACTCTATCACCTTTATCTTCTAAGCAAGAAATTGAAATTAAATTCTTTTTTAAACCTCGAACATATAGTATATTGTTGAGATATAGCTTTTCTTCATTGTCCAGCATTAAAGAAGTTGATCCTAGGCCTTTAACAACATAGCTTTTGTTGTTTCCCAATTCCATTGCATGAGAAGATTGTTCTTTTGATAGAGTATGAAGTTTTTTTCTATCTCTTGTCATGTGCCTTGATGCTCCATTATCAATAATGCATGCATTGTCATCATTGAGTGAACATGTGAGTGCAACCAAAAACCCTTTGTCTTTGACTTTGTTGAATAAGTTGTAGATGACCCTTTTGATCCATCTTCCTACAATGTTGAGCCCCATTTTCAAGTATCTTATCATAGAGGGATTAGCTGTTAGGTCCCTATAATATTAGTGATTACCCCATTACTATTGTTGTTGTATCCCTTATTAATATTGTTGTGCCCCTATTGTCCCCATATTTTTATTATTGTGCCCCATAGAATCCCTCTATTGTTATTTTTGTGGCTTTATATTATTATTGTTAGGTCGGCTCGGTTATATTGTGACTCCTTAGACTCCTATATATAGAAAGGAGGTTTTTTCATTTGAATCATCCAAGAATTGTTCATTTATGTAATGTAAAGGAGGTTTCCCCCTCAAAGAGGCTGAATTCTAAGGCGGTGATCTATATTTTCTATCTTTTCTTGAGTTGGTTTCATAACACTTGGTATCAGAGCTTTGGATTCTAGGGTTTCACTGCTCCAAATAGGTCATCGTGGAATTTTCGCTATAACCTTTTTTCTGCGATGTTTCAGAAGCTAAAAAAAAAACCATTTGAGAAGAGGTCGCGCTGAACCTCGGGTCCGAAGTTCAGAGCTTTTCGCGCTATATTTGTGGAGATATGATCTGAGGAAGTTGGTCTTTTTATAGACTCCTGAATTACATTCCAAACAGGTGACCTGGGGAAAATTGTCATAACTTTCTTTCTAAGCATCAGATTGAAATTTCGTAAGAAGGTATAGAAAGAGGACGGACTGTAGTTTCTTGTATATATTTTTCAGAGCCAAAGGTCGAAACAGTGACTCATGGCATGTCATACAAGTTCGCTCTACTGAACTTGTCTATAATCAGGTCACTGTGGGAGATTTCACATAACTCTTCCTTGGAGAATCCAATTTGCATCAGACTGGTGGCATTGGAAAGAGGACACAAAGGGCTACTGCAAGTCGCAATTTCAGAACTGGATGATCTAAAAGTACAGAGATACATCAGAGGCAATATCAAGCTCCTACAAAGTGAAAAAAGGTGTGTAGATTCTTTTGAATTTTTGCTTAAGACTGGTTTGAAAATTTATTTTGAAGGAATTCAAAGGGCTAGTAGAGCATTATTATCAGTAACTGATTCCCTGAGGAACGAAAATGCAAACACCTAGTAAGCAACTTGAAAGCTCTAGCATGACTCATGAAGAAGAGGAAGAAATGCTGCATGATATATCAAAATTACAAGAACAAGTGCAACAAGTGTCACTTGCACAAAAAGCAACAAAATCTAAGATGGATGGTTTAAGGAAAGATGTAGAAGCTAAGATGGATGGTTTAAAGAAAGGTGTAGAAGCTAAGATGGATTGTTTAAAGAAAGGTGTAGAAGCTAAGATGGATGGCATGGAAGCTAAGATGAATGGCATGGATGCTAAAATTGATGGCATGGATGATAAGATGGAGGAATTGAAGATAAATATGAATAAGTTGCTAGAAGAAATGATTACTAATGGTGAAAGGGTACTAAAGGAAACTCATGATGAGAAAAAAAGAAATGTTAATCATGATTCCATAGACTCTAATGTTGGATCGAAGACCCACCATATTCCAAAAATCGATATGAGGAAGTTTGATGGCAAGGATCCCGCAACATGGATACTACAGATGGAGCAATTTTTCGATCTCAATAATGTGCAAAACACACAAAAGGTACATATTGCAACTTTATATTTGGAACCAAATCAGTTTGTATGGTATAAATGGCTTTTCTCTCGTAAACAAATTATCACTTGGGCAATTTTTACGGAAGAATTGACAGCACATTATGAGGATACAAAAAGCAACACTTTTTTTAACCAATTGATAAGTCTAAAAAAAAAGGGTTCAATAATGGAGCACATTGAGGAGTTCCAAAAATTTGAACATAAGGGTAAAAAATATTCCAGAGGAGCATAGGATTGATGTGTTCATAGGGACTTTAAAGGATAATATCCAACATGATGTTCGCCTTTGGGAACTTGATTCATTAGAGAAGGCATTCAAGTTAGCAAGAAAAATGGAAAGCAAAATTATGGCAACCAGGAAGCATACCAATCACAACTATAAACATGGAAGTGTTGTTACCCCTAGCCTTCCACAACCTATAAGGTTGACACCACAACAATTGGAATAAAAAAGAGCAAAAGGGCTTTGTTACAGTTGTGATAGCAAATACACTGAAGGTCATAAGTGTGCTGAAAAGAAATTATTCTACATAGATTGTGAAGAGGAAGAAGAAAAGGAGCAAGAAAGGTCAGAAGAAGAGGATATACTCCAGGAACAAAGCCTAGATAATGAAGAAATGAATCCGACCATATCTTGTAATGCATTGGCTGGAATTACCACTCCTCAAACCATCAAGATAGAAGGACAAATCAAGAAGAAAAAGGTAATAGTGTTGATTGATTCAGGAAGCACCCACAATTTTATTCATTGTAAGGTAGCAAAAGAATTGAATTGCTTCTTATATCCAGCACCAGAGTGTCAAGAGATGATTGCAAATGGAGGAACGATAAATTTCTCTGGAAAGTGCCATAATATCAAGCTATCCATGGGAGAATATGTATTGACTAGCCCAATGCTGTCCATTCCAATGGGAGGTGCTGATGTTGTACTAGGAGTCCAATGGCTACAATCCTTGGGTACAATATCTTTTAATTTTCAAGAACTTTTCATGAAATTTTCTGCAGAAGGAAAGGAAGTTGAATTAAGCGATATTGCAGGGCAACCAGGAAAGATAATCAGCGCTAACGGTATGACAAAGCTTCTAAAAAAGGAACAAAGAGGTGTAATTGCACAATTATGTTCTCTAGATGTTTCCACATCGGAATCATCTATTTCTCCAGATCTCCAAAAATTCCTAGACAATCATTCCAAGGTATTTGAGACTCCCAAAGGTCTCCCACCTATTCATGATCATGATCATGCTATTCATTTGATTCCAGGAAGTGTTCCTCCAAACATCAGGCCATACAGATATCCCTATGCCCAAAAGAGTGAAATTGAATGTATGGTTGCAGAAATTCTAGAGGTTGGTATAATTCAACCTAGTCAAAGTTCTTTCTCTGCTCCAGTAGTATTGGTTCACAAGAAGGATGGATCATGGCACATGTGTCCAGATTATAGGGAGCTCAACAATCTCACTATTAAAGATAAGTTTCCCATTCCTGTCATTGATGAATTACTAGATGAATTGCATGGATCAATTTACTTCACCAAGTTGGATCTTCGTTCAGGATATCATCAAATAAAAATGAAGACTGAAGACATTTCAAAAACAACATTTAGAACTCATGAGGGTCATTATGAATTTTTGGTCATGCCTTTTGGCCTTACCAATGCGCCTTCTACATTTCAAGGTTTGATGAATTCCATTTTCAAACCTTTCCTTAGAAAATTTGTGTTAGTATTTTTTGATGATATACTAATCTACAACAAGTCTTGGAAGGATCATGTTGAACATGTTCACAGGGTGCTAGAACTATTGGAGGAGAAACAATTATATGCAAAAAGATCCAAATGTTTCTTTGGAGTACAAGAGGTGGAATATCTGGGTCATATTCTATCTCATGAAGTAGTTAAGGTAGACCCTAGCAAAATTAAAGCCATTAAGGAATGGAAAATCCCTACATCCATAAAGCATCTGCGGGGATTTCTCAAGTTGACAGGGTATTATCGCAAGTTTGTTAAGAATTATGGGAGAATAGCAGCACCTCTAACAACATTATTGAAGAAAGATGCATTTTCATGGACTCCAGAAGCAACAAAGGCCTTCAAACATCTTAAAGAGGCAATGTGCCAAGCACCGGTCTTAGCTACACCAAATTTCACAAAAACCTTTATTGTGGAATGTGATGCTTCAGGAAATGGAATTGGTGTCGTTTTAATGCAAGATGAAAGACCCATTTCTTTTGAAAGTTGTCCAATCAAGGGAAAGTTTTTACACAAAGCTATTTATGAGAAGGAAATGTTGGCAATACTACATGCACTTAAGAAATAGCGACCCTACCTAATGGGAAGACACTTCAAGGTAAAATCGGATCATGATAGCCTTAAATACTTTTTAGAACAAAGATTATCCTCTAAAGAGCAACAAAAGTGCGTCACAAAGATGTTGGGTTATGACTTTGAAATCATATACAAAAAAGGGAAGAAAAATGTGGTGGCAGGTGCACTCTCAAGAAAGGATGAGGATGTGGAAGCATTGTTGTCTGCCATTTCTATTATCCAAACAGATCGGGTAAACGAAGCAAGGGAGGAATGGAAGAGTGATGAAGAAGTGTGAGCACTTATTTGAAAGTTATAACAAGATTCTAGTACATCTGATACATTTAGCTGGAAAAATGATTTGTTATGGTACAAATATCGCTTATACCTTTGTAAGAATTCACAACTCAAACAAAATATTCTTATGGAATTGCAAACTTCTCCCTTAGGAGGGCACTCAGGATTTTTAAAAACTTACCACGGGGTTAAGAAGGAATTTTTTTGGGATGGCCTTTGTTGAGATTGCAACAAGATGATGGAGCTTAGTGAAAAGAGTCACCTTCACTAAGTGTGCCCGCAGGCAAATTATGGCGCAAGTTCTATTTTTCATCCCAGCAGGGATGATCACAGTGTGGGTGACCACAGTATGAGTGACCACAGTATGGGTGACCACAGTGTGAGTGATCACAATGTGAGTGATCAAAGTCTATTTTTAGACTGGCTGTCAAAAATATAAAAATCAAATATTATTGTCTCATAATAATATTTGGACTATAAACTTGATCTTATTCTCTTGGAGCACTTCAGGATGAGCTACGGATGTGGTACATGCAGATCCCAGAAGGAAATACGTGGTTACCTATGGGATGCATGTCAGTGCATGTTCAGTTCAGTAGGGACAGGTGTTAGAGGATCAGATTTCTATCAGTTGTGACTATAGTTGTGCATGATGATTTGCACAATCAGAGGGATTGAGTATGCCAATGAATTGGCCAATATCAAGAATTGTAGCTTGTGCTCATGTCCAACACAGTGTGAGTGATTCTTTGCAGGTGAAATACGAGTTTGGTAAACCATTCTCATCAGTTCTTGAGCAGGTATTGAGCTGGAGAGGCAGGCAAGCAGTGGAATAGATTTGGAGATCAGATCTGAATTGTATTGTGTGTAACAGGTGGAGCTGGTACTGGATTGCTTGTGATAAGCATTGTACTTTGTAATGACTTTGTAATGTTACATGTTCTCAATCATTAATATACATATAGTGTGGGGTTTTTAGCGAGATGCTTTCCCCGGGTTACATACTGTGTTAATGTGTGAATGCTCTTGATGTTTTATTGTTATTGATGTTGCTATATTGATGATCAATGTAGAGGAGCTTGTGTATTGTGTATGTATTCCGCAATAGTACATGATCAGGATAATCTCTGTTGAATATGTGTTAAATTATTCAAATTTTTTTACATGGTATCAGAGTTGTTGATCATCAGATCTACTATTCAGGAAGTGTTTAAATTCTATTTCTTCAGGCAGAGTCTGTAATCGGGCCAGGTAGCCTCTGGATTCATCCTTCCTTTGGAAGGTGAGATATCCGGTGAATGCCCATACAGTCAATCTCTGTACGAGAAATATTGTGTTCTCACAAATCTTAGATCCGAGGCGGTTGAGTTGGTTGCTGGTGGAATTCGAATTTGCAGCAGTGTTTTCTTGGTGACAACGCAGCAATGTCTTTCAACGGATTGCGATTGGAGTATGCTCTTGAGGGCAGATCAAACTATATTGCATGGAAGGACAGGATGGAGGTAGTATTGGATGATAACGGGCTGAAGGATTTCATAGATACGGATATCCCAAAGCCTACTGATGCTGCTGAGGCAGAAGTTTGGCAAAAGAAGACCGCAAAATGTCGAAGGATTCTGTTGGAGGGCGTGAAGGATCACATTGTGTCCAGCCTCCATGGAAAGGCTACTCCATATTTGATGTGGAATTAATTAACAGAATTATTCCAAAGCAAGAGCGATCAGAGGAAGCTGGCGCTCAAAGATAAACTCAGAAACATCAAATGTGAGAAGGGTGACAATATTCCCAAGTATCTCACGAAGTTCACTCAGTGTCGAGATGAGCTGGGAAGTGTGGGGGTTACTGTCGATGATGAGGACTTGGTGAGCTTGGCTCTCCTTGGTCTTCTGAAGAGTTGGCATTCCTGTCAGGACTCTGTCAATGGTCGGGAGAAATTGCCAGGATGGGAAATACTATGGTCAGATCTTGTGCAGGAGGAGATCAGGCGGAGTACCAGGGACGAATCTTCGTCAAAGGAAGCTGATGAAGAGAATTGTGCTTTGGCTGCCAAAGCAAAGAAAGGGAAGAGCAAGAAAGCTTCTCAGTCTGGTGCGAAAGGCAAGAAGCAGGATATGTCCAAGGTGAAGTGTTTTCACTGTCACCAGCATGGACACTATGCCACTAATTGTCCGCAGAAGAAGAAGAACAAGCAGGCTGTTGGATCTTCAGCAGGAGAGGCTCTAGCCTCACAGTTTGAGCTTGATTTTTCATTGATCGCATGCTTGGTTTCAAGTGTGATGGGATCAGTGTGGTTCTTGGACAGTGGTGGGTCTTTTCACATGACGGGAGATAGAGATTTGTTCTCTGATCTAGAGGACAAAGATCTTGGAGTGCACATCGAGATGGGCGATAATGGTAGATACTGTGCGACCGATATCGGTACCATTTCCTTTGAGAGGGAGTCTGGTAAACCCTTCGTATTGAAGGAAGTCATGCATGTTCCAGGATTGAAGAAGAATCTTATCTCAGTGGCGATGTTAGAAGACAAGGGGTATGATGTTGTTTTCAGCGAGGGAAAGGCTTTCCTACGCAGCAGGACAACTGATGAGACCCGGAAGATAGGGGTTCGAGTGAGGAACCTTTATCAGTTGCATGTAGATGGATGCACAACAATGGTGGGCAAGGCAGAAGGATTGGTGAGCCGGGATGATGGCGAGTTGTGGCACAGTAGATTGGGTCACCTTCACCATGGAGCCTTGAAGATACTGCAGCAGATCACTACAGGGCTTCCTAAAGGCACACTTGCGTAGTCAGATCAGTGCAAGGGGTGTACTTTGGGGAAGTTTGTGAAAGCCACCTTTCACGAGAAGGATAGTCGCGCCACGACGATCCTTGAGAGAATTCACACAGACGTGTGTGGACCTTTCTTAGTTGCTTCAACAACAAAACACAGGTATTATGTGATTTTTGTTGATGATTTCTCTCGTAAGTGCTGGATCTTCTTCATGCAGAAGAAGAGCGAGACATATTCAAAGTTCTGTGAATTCAAAGCACTGGTCGAGAAGGAGTCGGGGAGAAGGTGAAGGCTCTTAGGAGCGATAATGGTGGTGAATACATCTCGGACGATTTCAAGGATTTCTGCAAGGCAGAAGGGATTCGAAGAGAGCTCATAGCTCCCCATAACCCACAGAAGAACGGGGTAGCTGAGCGGAAGAACATAACGATTGTGGGTGTTGCACGGGCAATGTTGCATGATCAAGGCTTACCCCTTCACTTGTGGGTGGAACCATGCAATACAACATTTTATGTGCAGAACCATTGTCCTCATAGGATACTTGGCATGAGTACACCCGAGGAGGCTTATTCTTGTAAGAAGCCTGATCTTTCTCATTTGAGGATTTTTGGTGCCAACGTTTACATGCATGTGACGAAGGATGCCAGGAAGAAGTTGGAGCCGACCGCAGAGGTTGGGATATTTGTGGGGTACACTGATACGCCCCACAACTATCGTGTGTATTTGCCAGACAGTGGTAAAATTGTCGTGCGACGGGATATAAAATTTCAGGAGGAGAAAGCCATGAAGTTTTCACTTGAGAGGGAGCTACACTTGCATGCAGATGAGGAGCTATTAGTTCCTAAGGATGAGCTTCAGGACGTGGATCAGCCACAGGACGAGGTTCATGGAGTGGAAGATACCACTCATGCAGCGCCAACCATCAGAGGGCGAAAGCGCTTGACAGAAGCTGAGCGACTGGCTCAAGATGCAGAGAAAGTTGTAGGACCACCTACAGCCCAACACAGGCAGAGACAGTCACCTGATCGGTACACTAGATACATGGCTCTTATGAGCAAGTGTGTTGTGACTGAGCCATCCTCTTTTGAGGAAGCTGTGGAGGATCCCGCATGGGTAGACGCCATGGTGGAAGAGTATGATTCTATTGTCAGAAACACTGCATGGGAGATTGTTCCTATACCGGAAGGGAAATCAATGGTGGGTTCGAGATGGATCTACAAAGTTAAGCAGGCAGCTGACGGGAGTGTGGAGAAGTACAAGGCAAGATTTGTTGCCTGAGGCTTTTCAGAGATAGAGGGGATCGATTATGAGGAGACCTTTGCACCTGTCGCAAGGTATTCTTCCATACAGACGATAATTGCTCTCTCAGCGCAGATGGGATGGCACATTCATCAGATGGATGTGAAGACTGCATTCCTCAACGGAGTCATTGAGGAGGAGGTGTACATTGAGCAACCCGAAGGCTTTGAGGTCTTCAGCAGCGAGTCGCATGTGTGCAAGCTCAAGAGAGCACTGTATGGGTTGAAGCAAGCACCACGTGCTTGGTACACACGGATAGACAACTATTTCACAGGACTTGGATTCTCCAAGAGCGAGGTAGATCCTAACCTATACCAGATTGTGGTGGAGGGTAAGTTGCTTATCATTGCATTGTATGTTGATGATTTGATTCTAACAGGTGATGAGTTGCTGATACTGTCATGCAAGAAGGATCTTGCTACAGAGTTTGAGATGAAGGATTTGGGCCTCCTTCACTATTTCCTAGGATTGGAAATATGGCAGCGCAGTGGTGGACTGTTTGTTTCTCAGGGCAAGTATGATCGGGAGATACTGGAGAAGTTCAACATGCATGGCTGCAAGCATGTTGATACTCCTCTTCCTGGAGGTTGGAGGAAGGAGGATGCCACTTCGGGAGAAGAAGTGGATGCCACTGTTTATCGACAATTGGTGGGGTCGCTGATGTATTTGGTCAATACACGACCTGATATATGCTATTCAGTTAACCAGCTTTCACAAGCTATGGTTAAGCCTACCAAGCTCTTCTGGAAGGCGGGCAAGCATGTATTGCGCTACTTGAGAGGCACATCGAGATATGGTTTATGGTACAGACAAGAGGATGAGGTGAAGCTATGTGGCTTCACGGATGCAGATTGGGCAGGGAGCCCAACGGACAGAAAGAGCACATCAGGAGGGGTCTTCAGTATTGGATCGACAGCAGTTTCTTGGTACAGCAGGAAGCAGAGATCCGTGGCACTCAGTTCAGCGGAGGCCGAGTATATGGCAGCAAGTTTGGCTGCATGCGAGGCTATATGGATGAGGAAGATCCTGGTTGGTTTGTTCGGTTCTCATTTGGATCCTACTGCGATTTACTGTGATAACCAGAGTTTCATTAAACTCTCGGCTAATCCTGTATTTCATGATAGATCTAAGCATATTGACATCAGGTACCATCATATCAGAGATTGCGTGCAGCAGAGGATCATGTTGCTTTCATACATTCCAATGGAGGATCGGGATGCTGATATTCTGACGAAGGCTCTCACCAGGAGCAAATTCAAGTACCACCGAGGCAGGATAGGGGTTGCTGATAATCCATATCTTGTCGAGAGGGAGTGTTGAGATTGCAACAAGATGATGGAGCTTAGTGAAAAGAGTCGCCTTCACTAAGTGGGCCCGCAGGCAAATTATGGCGCAAGTTCTATTTTTGATCCCAGCAGGGATGATCACAGTGTGGGTGACCACAGTATGAGTGATCATAGTGTGGGTGACCACAGTATGGGTGACCACAGTGTGAGTGATCACAGTGTGAGTTATCAAAGTCTATTTTTAGACTGGCTGTCAAAAATAGAAAAGTCAAATATTATTGTCTCATAATAATATTTGGGCTATAAACTTGATCTTATTCTCTTGGAGCACTTCAGGATGAGCTACGGATGTGGTACATGCAGATCCCAGAAGGAAATACGTGGTTACCTATGGTATGCATGTCAGTGCATGTTCAGTTCAGCAGGGACAGGTGTTAGAGGATCAAATTGCTATCAGTTGTGACTATAGTTGTGCATGATGATTTGCACAATCAGAGGGATTGAGTATGCCAATGAATTGGCCAATATCAAGAATTGTAGCCTGTGCTCACGTCCAACATAGTGTGAGTGATTCTTTGCAGGTGAAATACGAGTTTGGTAAACCATTCTCATCAGTTCTTGAGCAGGTATTGAGCTGGAGAGGCAGGCAAGCAGTGGAATAGATTTGGAGATCAAATCTGAGCTGTATTGTGTGTAACAGGTGGAGCTGGTACTGGATTGCTTGTGATAAGAATTTCACTTTGTAATATTACATGTTCTCAATCATTAATATAAAGATTGTGTGGGGTTTTTAGCGAGATGCTTTCCCCGGGTTACATACTGTGTTAATGTGTGAATGCTCTTGATGTTTTATTGTTATTGATGCTGCTATATTGATGATCAACTTAGAGGAGCTTATGTATTGTGTATGTATTCCGCAATAGTACATGATCAGGATAATCTCTGTTGAATATGTGTTAAATTATTCAAAATTTCTACAGCCTTAAATCAGTTATTCAAAAGTTTGTGGTGGAATGTTTGGTTTGCCAACAAAATAAAGTTGAAAGAATTAAGACCCCAGGTTTGTTACAACCTTTATCCATTCCAAGCCAACGTTGGGAGGAGGTTTCAATGGATTTTATGACAAGTTTACCCAAGTCTGAGGGAAAGAGTGTCATCATGGTGGTAGTTGACAGACTTACCAAGTATGCACACTTTTGTGCATTATCACATCCATTTAAAGCTAGTACAGTTTCTCCTGCATTTATGGAAACAATTCAAAAGCTACATGGAAACCCAAAGATTATTGTAAGTGATAGAGATCCCATTTTCACTGGAAATTTTTGGACAGAATTATTTTCTTGTCTTGGTACTCAGTCAGCTCATAGCTCATCTTATCATCCTCAATTTGATGGGCAAACTGAGATAGTAAACAAATGTTTGGAGGGATATCTTCATTGCTTTGTATCTGATAAATAGACACAATGGGTCAAATGGTTGCCTCTAGTTGAATGGTGGTATAACACTTCCTTCCATACAACAACAAAAATGACCCCTTTTATGGCACTTTATGGATATCAGCCACCATCCATGATGTTATCACAAAATCAGTACTAAGGGTTGCTACCTAGAAAGATCTCATGTAACTATTTCAACCTGGCTTTAGACTAAGGCTTAGCCTCCTTAGTGAGAGAGGGCTCTCTCACAGATTTTTGATAAGAATCAACTACAAGAACAGATGGCTAACTCTTCATACAGTTCATGAAAATAAAGCTGGTTGGAACAACAAAATAACACCTCTTCCATTGGGCTCATGGAGTCAAACACTTCTGTAGTAAACTATTAATCACTCAATCATGGAAGCCAAGGCATATAATGTTTAACACTCAAAACATTTCTCAAACAAAAACACAACTCATAAATATACACAGGAAGTCTGAGCACTAGGTGAATTCAGAGTGATTGCACATTTAGTGAGCTGTAAAATATATAAAGGATAATGACAAAACCACACATATTATGAGCATTGAACACATGATGAATCTTGGGAAGGAAAAGTAATCTTTATATTACTGTCAAAGTCTTTTACATGAGCTGATAAAAACTTTGTTTTTTCATAAATCTCCAACCCTACTTACATCAGAGTTTTCACTATATATAGGAAAACCCAAAACTAAAACTATCTTGAGTCTCCTCAACAAGCATGAGGGGAGAGCTCGATGATCTACCATTAATTACCCTTATCTATTTCTAAACAAACTTATTAAATGCATAAGGTATTGTGCTGTAAATACATAGAGTCTTAATACATTGAAAGTCCAACTCTATCTCCTCGTATGCATGATTCTTCTTGGATCCTTGACAGCTGTACAATTTCTGTTGTGGCTGAGATATGTTGAGGAACATTCACTGAACGAGCTGGCCTTCGGGTGCTAGCTGTGTAGAGGGCTTCATTAATTAGTAAACATGAACACCCTATTTTCACGGTCCCTGTCTTCCATTCTTCTTCACCATTTAAAGACCACGCTCCAAGCTCTTTAATCCTTCAATAACAACGCATAACACCATATGCCTCATGATCTGGATGCCTTGTGGACTGAACAGGTGTGCTAACCAAAAATCCCGGTAACCCTACCAGAACCCTAGTAATTCGGTCATAAAGTGCCTTTAAGAAAACTTTAGCCAAAAAAACAAAATATTTCACTTTTTCTTCAAAACTCACACCTGTCACTATTTGAGCTGCTATGATATCCATGTATAATCTCCCTCCTGTCCTCGAGGCATTCCTTTCAAAATTCGCTGACCTCATCATCAAATTTCATTGTTTTCTTATAAAACAACGTTCTACAGTAGTTTCGTAGCGCGCTACGAAACTACTGTTTTTGTCAAAACAAAACACATTTATCTTGCAGCGCTTTTCTGCTTAAACTCATGATTTCTTCAGATATTTTGTACAGGTGTTAGGGACCTTAAATAGTTTCAAAATGATAGAACTTGAACCAAAATTTATCAAAATTTGAAAAGCACTTTTCTTCTTAAATCAGTGAGCTAGTTTACCTAGCTTCTTCTTCAAACTGCTAACCTCTTCCTTCAAAGCCTTATTTTCTGATCTCAGACACATGTTCAGCTTTCTTACGTGTTTTGCTTGCTTAAGTGCTGGTATCATCCGTGAAAACACATCAGACCCTGAGCCAGCTTGCCTCAGTAGACTTGTGATGCCTTTTAATACAACCCTTCTATAACTAGCATATCTCATTGCACGTTCTCTAGAAAAACTCCTTATCTGAGCCATCTCTTCCTGGGTTTTTCCTGCCTGGTTCTTAATAGCTATGACATTCCCTCCTTGGCTGATAATAAACTTTTTACTCTTGTCTTTACTCTTGGCTGCATGCACTGTTTTAGTCAAAACTTCAATAAACTCTGTACTAGGCATTTTTACAGCTGCCTCCTCTTTATGCACTTTCTCGGCCTCTTTCATTTGTCTTCTTGTAATTGGCCTTCGTGGCTTGAACACATACTCTTCACTAGGCTCCTCAAACCGTAACCTTTTTGAAGCCTTTGATTTCTTCAGGCTCTCTGGTGAAGATTGGGTTAAGTCAATGTGCATTGGTTGCACTGGCTGATCTTGTTCAAGTTCCATTGGCTCAATCTGCACTGACTGATCTTGTTCAAGTTCAATTGCTTCAAGTAAATCAGTTAAACTAGCTTTTGACACAGGACTTTCTTCAACAACAATTGACTTACCCTTCTCCTTGCTTAACTGACCTCTGGTTTTTACTCTTGATACCTTTTCAACTTCACTTGGTGCAGGTGCATCCTTCTTCTGTTTGACCTTCTCTTTTGATGATGATTTAGGTGTCTCCTTGATCACCACAGGCTTCACTGGTTTCTTCAATTTGGTTTTGGACTTCTTTAGGTCTTTCACCTCCTTTCTGATCTCAGCAAGAGTAGGTTCTTCAATTGTTTTCTCCCTTTCCCTAACAGGCAATGGAGTAAGGCCCGTCTTGCTCTGAAAGCCAGCCATAAAAATAAAGGAGTCCCAATCTTTACCAATCTTCTGCAAACCATCTAACACTAACAACTTCACCAAACCATGATGGAACAGTGATGTTTCACAGTCATCTTTTTTCAACTGAATTTTATCACACATTTTACTTAGGCTTCTGAACAAGTAGAAAGGGATATCAATTGATGCTTTGCCTGTGAAATGTAACAAAAGTTTAAAATGGTATGAATAAACTTTATTATACCTCCCTTCGCATGTTAAATATTTTTGGATGCATGTGAGGAGCAGGGCAAAATGTTCCTTCACGTAACTCCTTGGCACAGCCTTTGTGAGGTCTTCATTTACATAAGGCTCCTTCAAAAATTCCTTACATGGGCTCATGTCGAATTTAAAGTTTTTGAACCATTCATTTCCACCTCTAGGGATCTCAGTCACATTAGAAATGGCTTCTGGGGATACAGGGAATTCTAGCATTGACACCTTAGAGTTTAAACCAGTAAAATTCAATGCGAAAGCTTTTGTTACCTCTGCGTGCCCTCCTTGCAACTTCTCACAAAACCTCCAGCAACCAGCGTTTTTAAAAGCTCTTGCTACACCTTCATCCTTTAACGTAATATCAAGCCCCACTGGTTCTGTTCTTTGGCACCTACCGGATCGATGTTCCCTTTTCTCCATCTTACTTTGAAAACTTTCGAACAGAAAACTAACAGCGGCTTCAATTCAGAATGCAACTTCAAACTTTGGAATGCAGGCTCGCTTGCAATCAGCTCCTTTAAATGAAAACTCGGGCTCCTTTTCGCTTCAATAATTTTGTCATACAAACAAGTCAGTTCCCGCACTAATAACAACTATCATGATACAACCATACATCATAAAATCACTTTGAATGATATTTATGTGCGTGGTTTTGAACCTCATAGCGGAATGATGACCCATAATGACCTGGAGAGGACATCAACTGACAACATATGGACGGACCTAATGACTCATCCCCCCAGACTTGACATTTCAAGAAAATGCGCTGCAGAAACCCCGAATCCCCGATTCCGTAGCGCAAACAGCTATAAATGGACAGAATTCGCTACGAAATGGCTGATAAATCACACGCTACGAAAAGGCGGAAACATCATTACGCTGCCAAATTGGCCAATCAGACTGCGCTGCGAAACTGCGCAAAGGACCAATGACGCAAACAAGACATGACATGCCTTAAAGAATTATGATGGAGGGTGACTAACGGTTTTTTGTAATGATTCACATCAATACCTTTTTAAAACATGATCCCTAAGTAACACACACAAGACCATAACCATTCATCACACATGACAATGAATTTTTTTTTGTTTTGGGACAACATTATGTACATAGACTGTAATACATGGACTGTAGTACATGGACTGAAATTCTTGGTGATAACACATGACATCATATTTAAGAGAAAATTCTAAGGTTCAAGTAGTGGAACATCACATTGAACATCAACAACAAGTCCTCCAACTCTTAAAGGATAACCTCATGTTGGCACATAATAGAATCAAACAATAGGCATATCAACATCACAACGAAAGAAGTTTTGATGTAGGTGATTGGGTATTCCTACGGCTGTTTTGATGTAGGTGATTGGGTATTCCTACGGCTACAACCATATAAATAAATGTCCCTCAAGCAAGCTAAGAAGGATAATACATTATCACCAAAGTATTATGGCCCGTACAAGGTGTTGCAAAATATTAGTACTATGGCATACAAATTGGAGCTTCTTGCAGCATCTCGAGTGCACCCAGCTTTCTATATTTCATGTTTAAAGAAGGTTATAGGCGACAAGCTCCCAGTTCAAACAATATTTCGAGAACTTGACGAGGAAGGAAAAATTATATTGGAACCGGAAGCAGTCACAGAAACAAGAACTCGACAGCTACGAAATCGATTAATTTCGGAGTATCTCATCAAGTGGAAGAACTTATCCGCTGAATATTCCACATGGGATGATGAGAATTTTATACAGAAGCATCCAGAACTACTCAAGCATTGAGGAAAACACTTTTTTTGAAGGAGAAGGGCATGTTAGGTCCCTATAATACTAGTGATTACCCCAATACTATTGTAGTTGTATCCCTCATTAATATTGTTGTGCCCCTATTGTCCCCATATTTTTATTACTGTGCCCCATTGAATCCCTCTATTGTTATTTTTGCAGTTTTATATTATTATTGTTAGGTCGGCTGGGTTATATTGTGACTCCTTAGACTCCTATATGTAGAAAGGAGGTTTTGTCATTTGAATCATCCAAGAATTGTTCATTTGTGTAATGTAAAGGAAGTTGCCCCCTCGAAGAGGCTGAATTCTAAGGCGTTGATCTATCTTTTCTTGAGCTAGTTTCATAACATTAGCCCTTTCTTTCAAGCCAAGAGAGTGATCTCCAATTTTCCCTGACCTTAGCTCTAATACCATGTTCATAAATCAAGGCTAGTAGAGTTAGGGTTAGATTTCTCTATCTTGATAATTACTTGTGAATTATATTGGCTTATTTTATATCTTTGTTATTATCTTTCATCAAGAAATTACCTAATTATATGTGTATGAAGAAAATAAGAACAAGAGACACAAGATGCAGGCACTCTGCCAAGGAAAAACCCCTATCTAGGGGAAAACCTAGTCAAACCTCTTCCTTCAGTAGTTAAGATGAGATAATCAAAGACTCTTCGACCCAGACAAAGACCTCCTCCAACCACCAAGTCAGCCTCTCCTTCTATTAACTTCGAACTAGATCTTAGACCTTGCAGCAGCAAATCCAGAATTTCGACCTTCCAACAGTAGAAAATTTGACCCAACAGTCTCATAACTAGCCTAGTAACTTTGCATAAGAGATAGAAAGAGATAGCCAAAAACCTTCGACTTATATTTCTTCCTTATTCACCTTGAACTTCGCACTTTTTTGCACCTGTTTGATGTAGATCGAACTTCTTGAGTTGATATCTCCAAATGAAATCGAACTGCTTGTATATAGGCTTTAGGTGAGCACGAATTGCGCATATTGAGGTCGAACTGTTGTGGAGGAGACAAATACCTAATTTGAATCAATAATAAACCTTTTTACATGATTAAAAAGCCCAAGAAGGGTCTCTTTAAATGGATAATGACTCTAATATCTCAGAATAAATCCTAGAAATCCTTAATGGGGACTTTTACCTAAAACATGATGACCCAAGCATGAAACCCATGCTTTAATAAGTCATAATAATAATAATAATAATAATAGATTGTTTTTTATTCTTTGACTCAAATACAAATATGAAGACCGAATCTAGTTACATTCCTCAACATATTGAGGTTGGAGACACTTGTGCATACCAAATCCCACTATGGAAGGGCATGCCACCATGAAGTGCCCCATTGATTCCATGACTTGTAAGCACTTTTACATGATTATTCTATTCATTTTTTGTATTGGAGAGAAAGGGGACGCATTGGATATTATGCAGGATTGCAGGTGGATCCCCATTTGGGGATTGGTCTCCTTATACGGGGTCCTAGTCTTCCAGATGACCACATTGGCACTTGTAGGGTGAGCGTTGAGAGATATGGGCTTCCATCATAGCCAAGATTACTTCATGGATCCCCAACAACGCATTTTGATTGCTCCTATTCCACCTTTGGGATGAGGATGATGCACCAGGTTCACCATGCCCAGCCAACTCCATGGAGATGTACCATACACTTGGAAAATGTTCCAATATCCATAGGATTATCACCTGTTGCAGAGGGGGGGCTTATGTCATCATTTCAGCCCTTACATATGGTCTATAGGCACTTCTGATCCATTTGGAGACCCATGAGGATGACCTTGTGCCCCCACACCCACTTGGGAGCACCACAGGTTTTTTCTTGGAAAACAAGGGGCCAACCCCTTGTCCATTATGTTAGGAGGCAATTTCTTCATCATGGCGCCCCTTGGACTTCATTAGGCCTCCTCAAAGGCCCAAAAATTCACTTGGTTGATCATTCGACCCTCTTGATAGGCTTGTTCTTGTATTATTGAGCTATTTGGCAGGCTTGTCACCAAAAGTATTGTTATTATGCACATTATTTTATTTTAAGGGCTCAATTAGGCCAAATTAGTTAAATTGAACTCATTAGAGATTGTATAAATAGATGAGAGGTGATTCATTCTCTCATCATCACTTGGATTGTATTAGTATCCCTTATGAGATTTTCATATTTTTTGCTAGGATGAATGTTTGGATCTTTTCTTGATGCACTATGATGTTTGGATTTTGCTATTGTGTTTAGAGCTTCTAAAATGAAAATTTGATAAATGGATATACTCTCTCTCGCTCATGTAAGTTGGAATTTTGATTATATTCTTGTTATTTTACTGGTTAGCTGCATGTACATTGTTATCTTTATTCTTATATGGGTAAAATGTAATGTGAAATTATTCTAGGGCCTTGAATAAGTAATTAAATGGATGCATTGACCTTTGATAGATTGGGTGAATGTTCCTATAGGCACCTCTTAGGTTAAAGACCTCGAAATTTTGTCTCGTTCGCAAATGTGAATTATAAATCTCTATTGACTTGGTTTTTTCCCTTGGAAAGGCTAGCAAAGGTCGATTAGGGCTCCTTAGCTCACGAAATCTCATGATCTATGTGTATATTGACTCCATTAAGCCCAAGAAATAAGGCATTGATGCTTGTATCCCTTTGCTGGTCAATTTTACCTATCCTTTCCTCACTTTTCCACTTTATAGGCCTAATCCTAAAGGGTGACCTAGGGCATCAAGAAAAATATTTTGTAGCCATCCAAAAACCTTGAAAATTGGTCCACAATTGTGTTGGGGTCTTCTCAATGGGTCCTCCAAATTTCAAGCAATTCCGGTTGTGGAATCCTGAGATATCGCAAGCCCTAGATCAAGGATCATTTCTCTCCCTATGATGATTTAGGTTAGTGTCCTCACTTGGATCATTGCATTAAAGTTTCAAATTAAATTAGTCCTTTGATCCTATTATCCTCTCCAATTAGGTCAAGCCCTTATTTCAGTGATCAACTCCATACCCTTGACCTAGATTAGGTTTGCTTGGCCTCTCTATGGTCCCACAACTTTGAAACTCATATTCTATAAGGATTACATCTAAGCCACTTCTCCATAAGGATCCTTAAGTCTAGGAAGCCCCTTGTCAAGGCATATCCTCTAAACCTAGGCTCAAGTGTCCCCTTAGCCCTTCCTAGAGAACACACTACATTTCTTCTTAAGCAAGTAAGCCATATATTTGAGCCTCTCTTATGAATAGGGCATTAGGATCACCTTTCATCCTATCATTGATACACTCATTATCGTGATCCTTATTATGTCGGGTCTCCTCCCATCGGTGAAATTCCATAAAGAGTAGAGAGCCTAAGTTGAGGTGACAGTGGGCTATCGCTCCATTGTTTCCCTTGAACTAGTAGTTGCCCTTCAAGGATCCCCTCTTAGGACCCCTGATAGTTTGAGCGGTAACATTTTTTACGTCATTGTCGGGGACACGAACCATGTGTTCTATTCCCCATACAACATTATTGATATATCATCTAGTGACTCCATTGGAAGAACGTGTTATACTCCTATAGTAATAGGTGTCATATTTCATGATTGACTAGTTGAGCTCTGTAATATGTTCATACCTTTCCTTGCTGTAAAGGTTTCCATATTATGAAAAAATCAAAAAATGTAAAGAGGGTATACCCTAAAAGAAAAATCAAAGGGTGAAAAAATAAATGGTCAAAAGAAAAAATGAAAAGAAATGAACCCCAAACAAAAAGACCAGGAAAGTGTGCAAGTCCAAATGCCACTACTATTTCATTTTTGCAAATAAAGCATTGTGTGCAACTTGTCAAAATCATGCCACAATTGATGAATGGCCAAACAACTTAATCTTGGCCAGTTCATGTTTGAATTTCATGTTTTAGAGATAGAGAATAAAAATCTGTCCAAACTGTTTAAACTTGGCAGATAAGTAGATAGGTAGAGAAGCAAAGGAGCTCAACTGTTTAATCTGAGCCCTTGGAAGAAATAAGTGCAAACTTAGATAGGCTTATCATACAAGAAAAAGAAAAGATTGATGAGGATTTGCTAGTCTAAGTGGACCCAGTAAAAGAAGAAAAGATGTTAGATAAAGTAGGCTGGGTAGGCAGTTTTGGTGTTGCAGAATGAAACTTGTGATTGATTTTGTCTCTCAAAGTGTTAATTTTACCTCTATCACAAGTACTATGGCAGATTTTTCTCTTGGAACAGCTCAAGCGAGGCATGTCTAACTCCCCTTCATTCTTTCCCCAAATCATTTACTAATTTCCCCCAGAGATATTAAGATCTGCTTAATATCCCTCTTGAAGCCACTCATTCCATTTCATCATTGGCCTAAGTGAATTCCCATTTTACTTAGGAAAAATGTATGTTGTCACCCTAAAACACATGTTTTCCCCTTTTGCCTAAGTTTTCAAACACTATGACTTAGCGCTTTCAGTTTTATTTCAAATTCATATTAACCATTGACTTTTATTAATATAACTCCCTTGTAAATATTGCCCTTTCGCGTATTGTATATATAATATAATCCCCAATTATTAATATTTCCCGCCCCTGGTTAAATATATAACCATAAACTTGATTTTGGGAATTGATTGGTTCATTTGGAACCTTTTAAATAACCCTCCCCGCACATTCTTTGGGATTAATTAACCTCTTGTTAATTAATAACTGAACCAATCACCCCGCCAACCAATAACACTGCGCTCGATGTAATTAAAAAACATGGTTAATTGATCGGCCCCCGCGCGTTAAGCCTCTGCCTTGTTCATAAGCCGTCCACCATCTGATCTGAACCTGTCCATCCAACAATCCACATTGATATCACAGCCCGCCTATCCGCCAAAAATTAACCCCCGGGGAACTAGTGGTTTCGCGCCTGTATCTGGGACACGCGTCGCCCGCCTGCCATGCTCGTTTTCCCTCCGCCCGAAACCACCCTAGCCCAAAGGTGGTGCGGGAAAAACAGCTAACCGCCTTCCTGCTGACCCTCCGCTGACGTCACCACCACATCACTACCATTTCACCGTCCCGTACCCCCCGCTGATGTCATCTGTACCTTGAACCAAATTTTCCCGCCAAAAATCATTTTTGTTCATTAAAAGGGGAAAAGGTCATTTTTCTATGTTTTTCACTGCAAAACTATGTTCCACGCTCCAAGCTTATGACCGACTCAGTTCCAGTGTTTTAGCCGCCTCCGACCAGAAAAATCCCCAGCGCCAGCTCCACAAGACTACCATTCAAACCGCCATTTTGCAATAACACAGTTGAACCGGCAAAAAGAAGGATTTCTAAGCCCGCAGAAGAGACCAATAAAGATGTACAGGGATATTTTGTTACTCCAGCCAACAGAAGCCTGCAGAAAAATGATTTAACAAAGAAAGGCGGTGATAAGACATGTTACAGTCTTATTTTTTCCAAAACAGCGGTGAGCAGGGTCGGTTCAGCATTAAAGAAGATGATTAAAGTCAAAGAGTATCAGAGGAGCCATAAAGAGTATCAGTGCAGAATTAAAGACAAATCAAATCAGAATTAAAGAGTATCCGAGCCGACTAAGGAAAGCAGATCAGAATTAATGCATTAGTCAAGACAGATAATCGGCGCACATCCACTTCAGACAACTGTAGGCCGAACTCTAAAGTGCCAGCCTCTAGCACAACATAAGTTAGCTGTTTTTACTTTGCTTGTAAAATACTTTAGGTTAAAACTTAGATATTATCTCAAAGCTTTTATGAGATACCTGTTGTACATATTTTTGTTGTATAAATACCCCCTTCATCAGAGTTTTGAAGAGGTTGGGTCTGTGTAGATTTCTTAGACTTTGCTGTAACTATGAACTTTGGAATAAAAAGCTGTTGGGATCAAACTGTTGTCTGGCCTACTGGATGAAGAATTGATGCAGAGGGCTTGCTATAGAATTCTTGAATCAACCCATGGATCAATGAGTACTTTCTACCTTGTGTTTTACAGTTTCTTGTCTGTTATATCATCTGTGTTTCATAATCTGAATAGTAAAGAGAAAGATTAATTCAGAATTTGCTTAGCTGCACTCTGTTTTCATTCTTTATTATTCTTTGTGCTTTATTAAGAATTAGTGTAAGCAGTAAATTCTTAATTGCTCCTGCTTGCTGGTTCTTTCATGTTGTTTAGTTGCTAAGGAATTCTTAATTGCTCCTTAACAATAATCATTCATTTTCCCTCTTCCAATTTGTTGAAGGATTCTTAACTGTCCTTTATCCATTTGAGTCCATTCCATCTGATTCCAGCCTTTGAAGTGTTCCATGTTTGACTACCTTTCTCTGTGATGCCATCCTCTGTTAGAAACCGAATCCATGAAGCATTTTTCTTTTGACTCCATCATGCCCAATGGACTGAACTCTTCAGTTTTACATCTCTGTTCTTTTGAATCTCATCACCCAAACTCAAAACAAAAAACCCTTGTAACTCATAGCTAGCCTAAAACCTTAAAAAACAAAGCTAAATCATAAAGAGAGAGCTCTCTCTGGATACAGATTGGCTAGAATCTGTATCTAAAAGATTGGTTTGTGGTTACCTCGACCGTATTCCCTTTCTTACAACTTTTGGGAACAACCTGAGTGATAAAATCATTGGCGACTCCGCTGGGGACCTGAATAATTGTTTGCTACTCTTGTTTATTTCATAAACTACAGATGGAGCCTGAAGTTAGCCAGGTAGCCTTTGAAACTGTTTTTGCTTTGCAATTGCAGAAGTAAATAAATTCTGCTTCAGTCTATCTCCGGTCTAGTTTATGTATTAAACAGTTGTTTTCAAATATTTGATCAGTTCCTTTTTTCAAAAAGTCTTTAGGAAAATTCAAACTCCTACATCTAAAACTTCCTAGAAGATACTGTTAAAGTTGTATTGTTAAAACTATTCCAAGAAAAAACTAAAAACAGACCTAGAAACTGGCTCCAAAAAAGATTCATTACACCAGATCAAATCCTGATCCAAATCCTCCACCTGTGTTTGAAAATCCTAACCTGATTTCTAGGATTGTTAAAAGACAAGAGAGCCAAGAAAATTCTGCTAATTCACACCTTAACAAACATTTGCAAAACCCTATCCAATCTGAGCTTACCTCTGAAAAAACACCAAACCTTTCTGTCATTGCTGCAGCTTCTTCAAGTTCCCCATCAGCACCTCAAGCTACCTTTTCCACCCCTCCATCTTCAACATACATTCCCACTATTATCCCTGCTCTTCCAGTTGTCACATTTATCTCTGCAATCATGGCAAACCGATATACTCCCCTAAACTTACCTGCAAATCCAGGGGATATGCCTCAAGATTATCAAAGCAAAATCACTTATTTTGACGGTACTGGCACCTACACAACTCAACAACATACCAAGAAAATGACCGAATATTTTGAAAACTCTGAGATTGATGATGATGATGTCAGAATGAAAGTCTTTGTTCAAAGTTTAACTAGAGATGTTAGAACCTGGTTTAGAGCCCTGCCTACAAACAGTATCAATGATCCACAAGCTCTTTATCAGACCTTCTTGAACAAATGGGAAAAGAAGAAAGATCCTCCACATTTTATCAGAATATGAAAACCTAAGAAGAGGCAAACAAGAAGCTGTCTAAGATTACTGTACTAGATTCAATAATATCTACAATGCTATTCCTCAGAATCTCAGACCTCCTCCATATTTAGCCTTGATCAAATTCCCTGATGCATTTGACTCCGATATGGCATACCAACTTAGGGAAAGAGCTCCGCGAAACTTAGAAGAAATGTAGAGCATAACTATCAGTGTTGAAGCCAATCTGATATCTAAACGGTCTAGAGCTAGTGCTGAAAGGAGAACACCTTTCAAAGAATAACCTTATGCCTTGGAACAAAAACTAGATGCAATTATCAAAGGAATGGATAGACTTGGAGATAGAGTGGAAGCAATTGAGAGAAAATCCCCTTGGGATGGACTACCAAGTAATGCTGTGAGAAATCCAAATTTCAAGAATTATCGCTTAACCTACGTATTTATATTACAGGAGAGGAGACAAGGGAAGGGGATATAGACTTACTGTTTTGACTAGGCGATTTATCCTTCCTGTTCCGACTAGGTTCAGTACAGACTTAAGCTACTTCACGACATCCTGCCTTTACTAGGGAAGGGGATATATTCAGACTGTTCCGACTAGGAAAGGAGATATAGACATCCTTAAGCTACTTCACGCCATCCCCCAGACTGTTTGACAAGGTCGAACCTACAAGTCAGATAGTTGTCAGTTGGACCTACTGAAAGACCCATTACTACAGCCCACTTTGACTAAAGGAAGACTGTTTCACGTACGGTCAGACTCAGCATAGAGCTACACACACAGCATTAGCACTTAGTATTATATATGTTATTACTTCATCTATTTATCGAGCCTCAGTCGTGCTTACAGAGTTGGTCGATAAGCCAGCCACATTCGGACTTATTATTACTTATGTTAGAACCTTTACTCAGTCTTTTATCCAGCCAATACGATTATTGCTTCAGAGTTTGTCCATATTCGTGTCGTGCTTACAGAGCTTTGTTAGTTTTTTATATTTGTGCTTCCAGAGTTTGTAGCTACATTGCCACTTCTTATTACTTATGTTATTACTTCACCAATTACTTTATCCAGCCAATATCCAGCCAATACGATTCTTGGTTCAGAGTTTGTCCATCAGCCAGCTACCCACACACTGAGAGATAGAGAGATAGAGAGATAGAGAGATAGAGATACACTTACAGATAGACAGATAGACAGATAGACGGCTTCTTGTGCACTTACTCACTTATTCTTATTTATTCTATATAGAACTTCTCTCTTACCCGGGCTTCGCCCGGGGACACACACCACACATTACTTATGTTATTATTTATCTCATTACTTCATACAGCCAACACCAAGCAGACACCCCCACAAATGCATGTTTGGTTGTGGGAAAGGGTTGTTTGCCTATTTGTGTGCAGATCTGAAGCAGAGATTGGAGATCAAGCTATTTGGATCAAGATTGCTCAACTTGGGTCAACATCAACCACCGGTCTCTTGTCAGTTTTTTCCCTTCCTTTTGTGTTTCATATAGTCATATCTTAGCCTAGGTCAATATATGCCTACCCTCACTTTCTCTGATTCGTGGGTGGGCATCGATCTATTGAAAGGAATGTAACTGAATCCATCCATCGCTCATCTGATCCAATCTATTCTCCCCAAGCACAGGAAACAGTCATTCATTCATTTCTACAGGCATTTCAGGGAAGGAAGGCTTGAATGTGTTCATTTAAGGGACTTGAAGGTTTGAAGTGGAACTTGCTTGAAGGTGTGGGGACTTACTTGAAGTTGTTAATTGGGACTTGAACTGAAGAGTTTGAGGCACGTTCAGGACCAACTCTTAATCAGTAATTCCAGCGTGACTATAGCGGTATACTTAAGTAATGAGATTCTGGGTGGGAGAACTCGGACTACGGGATCATTCGGGAAAGCCCTCCGGGAGGGAGGTTTCCCCAATCATATTCCTAACACTAGAAAGATAGGGCCTGACCAAAATATTAGGCCCCCATTTCAGGAAAATTATGCTGAAGCCTCAACATCTGATGAACCAGAAGAATACACTCAAATTAATCTGATGGGACTCAACAATGAACAACAAGTTTTCTTGACCCAAGAGGATCGAGAAGCTAACATTCTTGAACAATTCCAAACTCAGTTAGGTGAATCATTCGACTTTAGGGAGGGATATGAAACAACCATTTATGAAGTCCACAAACAATACAAACTGAGGAGTAGAAGAATAGATGTCCCTGAAATCAGCAAACAAAAAGAAAACAAGCAGCCCAACAAAGGAAAGGTTAATGACACCCCTATACATATTCTTTCTAAATCAGATCCTAACCTTGATAGTCTAATTGTGGAAGATATATTAGACAATCAAAAACCTAACACACAACCTTCCACTACTATTCATTTTAAAGAAAAACAAGAAAATCCCCTAGAACATGATTCGGAAACTATTTTAGCACATAATCCCACGCCTGAAGAAGAGAAAAACAAAGAAAATTCAGTTGTCCGAACGGCAAAGATTCAGACCAAAAAACATTTTAATCTTGAGACAGAAGTAGGCAAACTAAAGATAGTTATTCCATTGTCAGAATTAGCTAAACATGATGTCTACAGAAGTCAAATCAGCAGATCACTCAAAATTTTTGTGAGCGAGGATTCAAAAGATTTAATAAACGTTTTTTATGACTAGCCCGAATTGATATTTGGCCCTGAAGTAAATGGAAAAACAGCAGAGGGACAAGTTCCTCCCTTTTATGTGGCTTTAAAAATACATGATAAGATACTCCATAATGCCATGTTTGATTCATGTGCCTCTCATAACTTAATGCCTAAATTTGTAATGGAAAAACTTAATCTTGACATCACCAGGCCATATAAATATCTTTTCTCTTTCGATTCTAGTCAGGTCAAATGTTTGGGTTTAATCAAAGAGTTGTGTGTGTCACTTGTCCAATATCCCGTGAAAACCATTTTGATGGACATAGTAGTAGCTGATATTCCTCCAAAATATGGTATGTAATTGTCTAGATCTTGGGGTGCTAAACTTCAAGGTTCTCTACAGTTAGACATGTCTTATGCTACTATTTCAGTGTTTGGTCAACCAAAGAGATTATACAGAGAAACCCTTATGAGGTATGTAGTAAGTAGTCAAGAGAAACCTCAAAATTTCCCTATCTACTCAGTACATTCAGACATGGATTCTTTTATCCTGTACAATGCTGAAATTGATCCCCCACATGCAATAAAAATTCTGGCAGATGAAACTGAACAAACATCAAATGCAAAAACTAGTGCCCGAATCCAAGAAATTGCTTAAAATCATGAAGAATCAGACAAACCAGAAGAAATCAAAAAAACAAATTTCCCTGCTAATCACATCCCTAAAACTCCAGAGGCTAATTACAAACATGGAATACTTTGGTACTTAGAATTTGATGGTTCTGTCAAAAAATTAGGAGTTGGGGCAGGGGTATGGGTGCACAACCTTGAAAACAAACATGCTGAAGGTCATGCCTACAGGTTAAACTTTAGATGCACTAATAATATGGTTGAATATGAAGCTCTGTTGCTAGGTCTGAAACTACTGAAGAAGTTAGGGGCAACTAGAATATCAGTTTTAGGAGATTCTGATTTAATTATTCAACATATAAAAGGGAACTTCTTGACAATTGATCCCAGATTGAGAGAATACAGAGCAACAACCATAGAAATCCTCAACACATTTTTGGAAACTCAGCTTGCCAAAATTCCAAGAAAACATAATTTGCAAGCTCATAGCCTAGCAATGTTTGCCAACTCTTCTAAATTGCCATTCAAACCAAATCATCATTTCATAGCTGAAGTTAGGCACAGGCCAGCCATACCTGATAATGTGAAGAATTGGCAAGTGTTTAAAAATGATAAACAGATCAACAATTTTTTGACCCTTGAAGAGGAATTTTCCGGCACTAACGCAGATGAAGATACTATGAGTGAGTTTGATCCAACAAATCAGATACAAACAAACATTTCGGCAAAAAATACAAGTCAAATGCTTCATCCAACAAAGTTCACCAGAGAGGAAATACAAGAACTCAAAGAAACAGATGTTGACGAAATTTTTGTAGGAGAAACTGAAATTATCAATTTGAAAGACAATCATTTACCTAAAGGATTAACTCCTTTGGAAGATCTCTTTGATTTTAACGATATTCCAAAGAAACCTCAAATAGAACCACCAAAATCAGACATTTAAGACTACCACATAGGAACCAAACAGAATCCAAAAATGATAAAGTTGTCCAAATCTTTGCCCCCTGATCAAAAGCTTAAGTATGTTGAACTGATCAAAGAATTTCAAGATGTTTTTGCCTGGAGCTATGAAGACCTGAAATCTTATAACACCTCTGTGATTCAGCATACAATACCCCTCAAAGAAAATCAAAAACCATTCAAACAAAAGCTCAGAAGAATCAACCCTGTACTTCTTCCATTAATTGAAAAAGAAATCAGACGAATGCATGATGCAGGGATAATTACTCCAATCAGATTTTCAGATTCGGTGTCTAATTTAGTGCCCACCAGGAAGAAAACAGGGGAAATTAGGTTATGCGTTGACTTAAAAAATTTAAACAAGGTTTCTTTGAAGGACAACTACTCTTTACCCAAGATGGATCACATTTTACAAAGAGTAGTAGGTGCTTCTAGGATTTCACTTTTGAATGGGTTTTCAGGTTTCAATCAGATTCTAGTTCATCCTAATGACCAAGACAAGACTGCATTTACAATGCCATGGGGTACATTTAAATATGTCAAAATGCCTTTCAGACTTAAGAACGCAGGGGAAACCTTTCAGTGAGCCACGGACATAGCTTTTGCCAAAAAAATTCACGATTTTCTAGTTGTATATCTAGATGACCTCTCTGTGTTTTCCAAAACAGACCAGCAACATTTAGACCATTTGAGACAAGTGTTTTTAACATGCAGAAAATATGGTATTTCGCTGAATCCTAAAAAATCTCTGTTTGGTCTAGAAGAAGGTAAACTGTTAGGTCACATCATCTCCAAAGATGGCATCAGAATTGACCCTACTAGAATTGAAGCTATTCTGCAAATACCACACCCCAGAAATGTCAAAGAACTTCAAGCTTTCTTAGGGAAGATTAACTTTTTGAGAAGATTCATACCTAATCTGGCTGAACTAATTAGATTGTTGAACAACATGTTGAGAAAGGATTCAAAGGTTAAATGGACAGTAGAAGCCAAACAAGCATTTGAAGAAATCAAAATGGTTTTGACCAAAACACCAATCCTCACAAGTCCAAAATTTGACAGAGACTTCATAATTTTCTCATTTGCATCAGACCACACCATAGCAGCTGTTTTACTTCAAAAATATGATCAAGGATGTGAAAAACCCATAGCCTTTTTTAGTAAAACACTTAGAGATGTGCCTCTGAATTATAAAATCATGGAAAAACAGGCTTATGCACTTGTGAAAGCCATTCAAGACTTTAGAATCTACATATTGTACTCACATGTAATAGCTTATGTGCCAAATGCTGTTGTTAAAGACATCTTGACTCAGGATGGAATTGAAGGCAAACGAGGTAAATGGATAGCTAAGATACTGGAGTATGACATTGAAATAAAACCTACAAAGCTGATAAAAGGACAGGGATTAGCTAAACTCATGACTGAAACAAACTTTCAAGCCCTGGACATCAATGAACTGGATAATGAATAGGAGATGGCGACTCCACAAATCAGCCAGGCCTTCCTAGAATCACTTTGGTATTCTGACGTAATTCATGTATTATTAAACCTGCAGGCTCCTACAGGGTTATCCAGAACAAAGAAAAGGTTTCTAAAGATGAAAGCTTCAAAATTCTATATTTTAGATAATGCTCTTTTTTGGAAAAATCATGAATGCATTTTATTGAGATGTTTAATAAAGAAGAAGCTGACAAAATCCTCAAAGAATTTCATGCAGGGGACTGCGGTGGAAACTTGTACTGGAAATCAACTACAGATAAAATCCTAAGGGCTGGATTTTACTGGCCATCCTTGTTTGTTGATTTAAATAAGTTTGTCACTGCTTGCCACAAATGCCAAATTTTTGAAGGAAAAAGAAAACTGTTACCCTTGCCCTTGAGACCAATTTCCACTGAAAGACCATTTCAACAATGGGGTTTAGACTTCATTGGAGAAATCCATCCTCCCTCATCTGGCCAACATAAATGGATCCTTACTACCACTGACTATTTCACCAAATGGATAGAAGTCATTCCTGCTAGACAAGCTACTGATATAATGATTATAGGATTCTTAGAGACCAACATCTTTTCTAGATTTGGATGCCTTGAAAAAATCATAACCGACAATGCTGCTGCCTTCAAGTCCAAGAAACTAATAAATTTTTGCAGCAAATACCACATCACTTTAGGCCATTCCACAGCCTATTACCCTCAAGGTAATGGTCTAGCTGAGTCCTCCAATAAAAGCCTAATCAATATTATTAAGAAACTGCTAGAAGAGAACAAGAAAAACTGGCACAAGAAGCTTACAAATGCACTATGGGCAGACAAACTTACAATAAAAAGATTAATTGGAACCAGCCCTTATGAGCTAGTGTATGGCACAGAGGCTGTATTTCCTTCATCCTTAGCAATTCTTGTCATGAAATTGCTGCAAGAAGCTCAAGAGGAACCCAATAGCATTCAAAGAAGAATAAATCAGACCATCCATTTGCAGCAGACTAGAGAAGAAGTGCACCAAAGATCCCAAGTGTTACAAGAAAAACTTAAGAAGATATTTGATAAAAGGACCAAAGTAGAAGATTTTTACATTAGAGACAAAGTTTTGAAGTGGGATTCTAGGAGAGAAGTCAAAGGAAAACATGGGAAGTTTGACTTCCTATGGAAATGGCCATTTATCATCCAGGCATTGCAAGGGAACAATACTTACTTTCTGAAGAGCCTGGATGGTATAGAAACAGAAGAAGGACCAGTGAATGGCCGAATGCTGAAACACTATTTTGATCCGGTTTTAGTCTGACTCTAACATGTACATAAGAAAATTCAGGTTCAAACAGCTTGAAAGAAGTAAACAGTTTGTTCATATCAGCAAGGAGAATGAGGAGGAAAGTGCAAAAAATTCAGAAAATAGTGAAATAACTTTATCACTTTTTGTTTAGCCTCATTTTAGTTTATCAGAGATTGTAGGAGAATACTCAGGAGCAGAAACATAAGATCAGATAATCCAAGTGAAAGCTATCCAAAACAGATGTACATATTGTTTTGAATCAGCTCGGCAGTAATGTATATATTTTACAACATTCTTTTGTACAGTTTCTACATTCAACACGGAAGATTTCAGAGCATAGTAAAGGGTATTGATAAGGCCATCTGACCTGTTGTTCTTGAATTTCCACCAGGGAAAGCCATCCCCATGTAGAGCCAGTGTTATACTCCTATAGTAATAGGTGTCATATTTCATGATTGACTAGTTGAGCTCTGTAATATGTTCATACCTTTCCTTGCTGTAAAGGTTTCCATATTATGAAAACATCAAAAAATTAAAAAATGTAAAGAGGGTATACCCTAAAAGAAAAAGCAAAGGGTGAAAAAATAAATGGTCAAAAGAAAAAATGAAAAGAAATGAACCCCAAACAAAAAGACCAGGAAAGTGTGCAAGTCCAAATGCCACTATTATTTCATTTTTGCAAATAAAGCATTGTGTGCAACTTGTCAAAATCATGCCACAATTGATGAATGGCCAAACAACTTAATCTTGGCCAGTTCATGTTTGAATTTCATGTTTTAGAGATAGAGAATAAAAATCTGTGCAAACTGTTTAAACTTGGCAGATAAAGTAGACAGGTAGAGAAGCAAAGGAGCTCAACTGTTTAATCTGAGTCCTTGGAAGAAATAAGTGCAGACTTAGATAGGCTTATCATACAATAAAAAGAAAAGATTGATGAGGGTTTGCTAGTCTAAGTGCACCCAGTAAAAGAAGAAAAAATGTTAGATAAAGTAGACTGGGTAGGAAGTTTTGGTGTTGCAGAATGAAACTTGTGATTGATTTTCTCTCTCAAAGTGTTAATTTTACCTCTATCACAAGTACTATGGCAGATATTTCTCTTGGAACAGCTCAAGTGAGGCACGTCTAACTCCCCTTCATTCTTTCCCCAAATCATTTACTAATTTCCCCCAGAGATATTAAGATCTGCTTAATATCTCTCTTGAAGCCACTCATTCCATTTCATCATTGGCCTAAGTGAATTCCCATTTTACTTAGGAAAAATGTACACTGTCACCCTAAAACACCTGTTTTTCCCTTTTGCCTAAGTTTTCAAACACTATGACTTAGCGCTTTCTGTTTTATTTCAAAATCATATTAACCATTGACTTTTATTAATATAACTCCCTTGTTGCCCTTTCCCGTATTGTATATATAATATAATCCCCAATTATTAATATTTCCCACCCCTGGTTAAATATATAACCATAAACGTGATTTTGGGAATTGATTGGTTCATTTGGAACCTTTTAAATAACCCTCCCTGCGCATTCTTTGGGACTATTTAAGCTCTTGTTAATTAATATCCAAACCAATCACCCCGCCAACTAATAACATCGCACCCGATGCAATTAAAAAACATGGTTAATTGATCGGCCCCCACGCGTTAAGCCTCCGCCTTGTTCATAAGCCTTCCACCGTCTGATATGAACCTGTCCATCCAACAATCCACATTGATATCGCAACCCGCATATCCGCCAAACATTAACCACTGGGGAACTGGTGGTTTCACGCCCGTACCTGGGACACGCGTCACCCGCCTACCATGCTCGCTTGCCCTCCGCCTGAAACCACCCTAGCCCAAAGGCGGTGTGGGAAAAACAGCTAACCGCCCTCCTGTTGACCCTCCGCTGACGTCACCACCACATCACTGTCCCGTACCCCCCGCTAATGTCATGCTGATGTCATCTGTACCTTGAACCAAATTTTCCCACCAAAAATCATTTTTGTTCATTAAAAGGGGAAAAGGTCATTTTTCTATGTTTTTTGCTGCAAAACTATGTTCTGCACTCCAAGCTTACAATCGACTCAGTTCCAGTGTTTTAGTCGCCTCCGACCAGAAAAATCCCCCGCGCCAGCTCCACAAGACTACCATTCAAACCGCCATTTTGCAATAACACAGTTGAACCGGCAAAAAGAAGGATTTCTAAACCCGTAGAAGAGACCAATAAAGATGTACAGGGATATTTTGTTACTCCAGCCAGCGAAAGCCTGTAGAAAAATGATTTAACAGAGAAAGGCGGTGAGAAGACATGTTACAGTCTTATTTTTTCCAAAACAACGATGAGCAGGGTCGGTTCAGCATTAAAGAAGATGATTAAAGTCAAAGAGTATCAGAGGATCCATAAAGAGTATCAGTGCAGAATTAAAGACAAATCAAATCAACATTAAAGAGTATCCACACCAACTAAGGAAAGCAGATCAGAATTAATGCATCAGTCAAGACAGATAGTTGGCGCACAGCCACTTCAGACAACTGTAGGCCGAACCCTAAATTTCCAGCCTCCAACACATCATAAGTTAGTTGTTTTTACTTTGCTTGTAAAATACTTTAGGTTAAAACTTAGATATTATCTCAAAGCTTTTATGAGATACCTGTTGTACATATTTTTGTTGTATAAATACCCCCTTCATCAGAGTTTTGAAGAGGTTGGGTCTGTGTAGATTTCTTAGACTTTGTTGTAACTCTGAACTTTGGAATAAAAATTTGTTGGGATCAAACTGTTGTCTGGCCTACTGGATGAAGAATTGATGCAAAGGACTTGTTACAAAATTCTTGAATCAACCCATGGATCAATGAGTACTTTCTACCTTGTGTTTTACAGTTTCTTGTCTGTTATATCATCTGTGTTTCATGATCTGAATAGTAAAGAGAAAGATTAATTCAGAATTTGCTTAGCTGCACTCTGTTTTCAGTCTTTATTATTCTCTGTGTTTTCTTCAGAATTAGTGTAAGTAGTGAATTCTTAATTGCTCTTGCTTGCTGGTTTTTTCATGTTGTTTAGTTGCTAAGGAATACTTAATTGTTCCTTAACAATAATCATTCATTTTCCCTCTTTCAATATGTTGAAGGATTCTTAACTGCCCTTCATCCATTTGACTCCATTCCATCTGATTCTAGCCTTTGAAGTGTTCCATGTTTGACTACCTTGCTCTGTGATGCCATCCTCTGTTAGAAACCAAATCTAGGAAGCCTGTTTCTTTTGACTCCATCATGCCCAATGGATTGAACTCTTCAGTTTTACATCTCTGTTCTTTTGAATCTCATCACCCAAACTCAAAACAAAAAACCCTTGTAACTCATAGCTAGCCTAAAACCTTAAAAAGCAAAGCTAAATCATAAAGAGAGAGCCCTCTCTGGATACAGATTGGCTAGAATCTGTATCTAAAAGATTGATCTGTGGTTACCTCGGCCGTATTCCCTTTCTTACAACTTTTGGGAACAACCTGAGTGATAATAGAACGAAGCCCTAGTTCTTCATTAAACCTCAAAGTTAATGCTTGTAGGGTGGAGCAAGCATCTATTAAGGCATCTACATTCACCCTGGTGACTTGATTTTTAACTCTTAATGTGAAAAAATCATAAGAAATGGACTATCTCGAGAAGTAGGATTTCCCCTCTTCTCCCTATAATGACCTTAGTAATGAAGAAGTTATAGAGTGCTCGGAAATCAAAGCATGGATCAAAGGTTAGATGCCTAAGTTCAAAGGGAGTCCTAACCAAGATCCCAATGTACATCTTGACAACTTCTTTTGGGTATTAGCCCCAGTAAGGATTAACAATGAAGACATAGTTATGAGATTATTGGCCTTATCACTTGAAGTTCAGGTTAAAGATTGGTATGATACCCTCCCTCATGAGATTGCCACTTATTATGACAGTTTTGAAGGTACTCTTCCATAAAGATGGGGTGGCATCCCTCATGAAAAGTGGGAGGCTCTGAGAGATGCCTCTATCGATAATCTACGCAATGAAATGAATAATGTTGAAAAGGATCTTGGTAATGGTGAGGAATATGTCTCAAGTTCCCATTTAATTTCCAAGGAGAACCCTCATCTTGTTACATGTGATAAAGCCACAAAGGAAGGTCTCGCTAAAGAGGTTGGAGATAACTTTAGTGATCTAGGTGATGAGTAGGAAGATGAGTCTTCATTGGGTTCACATGATAAACCGAATGATTCTTTGGACACAGGTGTTAGGGAAGGTGAGGCCATGGAAAGCGAAGCTAAGGCTGACCTTACCTTTCTCAAGGATATCACTCATGATGACTCTCCTTTTGAAAACCTTGAGGAAGGTGATCACATGAACTCCTTGGAAGATGACACTGTAGATTATTGCCACATTGAAAGGGAGAAATGGGAAATTATTGGTCCTCAATTTGATTGTGCTCCCATTTATGATACCGACAAAGAGGATGAGGTTGAGAATGATTTTCCATTTCTCTCATGCATTATTTATTATGACATACCCATTGATAGCCTTGGGAAGGAGAATAATTATTTTTCCTTGCATGAAGAAGGAGAGTGGGAAGTAATTGACTCTCCTCTTAGGGAAAACAAAATGTATGATACTAATAATGAAGAAATCAACAATTCTCCTACTTATGATTCTATATTCAAATCACTTGAGCCTTTAGATTATGATTTTAAGGAGGAAAAACTTGTTGAATATAATACTTCACCCTCCCCTTTCCATTTTCCTCTTGTTCGTCATCTTAAGTCTTCCACAAGTGATTCCCTTGCCCCTTTTCATAAGATCTAAAGTGACCATGTGCCCCTTCCCCCTTCAAAGTATAGTGTCAAGGAAGAGCCCCTCATTGAACATACTTATCTCCTTTGAGACACCCTCAGGAATATGATCACTCCACAACCTCCCCTCTCCAATGTGACCATCACAGTGAGCAACCTATTTGTTGCACTCCTTCCTTCCCTCACCCTTTGTTTCCCTCTCATCATGACCTTGTGGCATGTACAAAGCATAATATTGTAAGCAATTATTGTGATAGGGAGTTCTTGGGAGTGATCTTTCATTCCACCATTGTGAACTTCGATGGAAATCTCCACACTTCTAGATTGACCTATTCTCCTTCTCCTAGGGCTTCCTTTTACCTCGAATGGAGATCATGTCTTCCCACCTCCCACCCACTTCACCCTCCATATGATTATGTTTGCATTCGCTTTGGGTTTTGTTTCATAAATAATCATACTAGCAGGCTTATGTATAGCGATATGATGATATGTTGGTTGCACTAGCTTTATGATTACACTTAGTATTAGCCTTACTATATGCATTTTTAGGTAGGATGCATTGCATGTCGAGTTTCTCATTAGAAATAACATAATATGATTTTTCTCGTGGTAGATTAGTTGAATTTAAATTATGTTTTCATACCTTTACTTTCCAGTTGATTTTTATGGCATAATATTAAGCATGGGTGGTCATTAGATGCCACGAAAACATGCTACCCCATGTGCTTGGTCTTTGATATGTGTAGGTAACAGGTCTACGGTACCAAGATATTGTTGGTATTCTCATGACCTCCCATCCGAGTAGCTTCATGCACTTTCCCCGAGAGCTTATGTCCTAATTGGAGCCAAATGTTACCCACCACCTGTGGGTAGTGTATAAAGGAGGAAAAATTTCTCCTAGATGGTCCACAACCGGTAGCCAGCAACCCCTTAAAGCCGCCATAGAGCTCAATGTGCCATTGTCTCTACCATCTGAGCCAACCATGTGGTCCCTTGACTAGTTGTCATGAATGTATGTTTGAAGGCGGGCCTTGCGACCCCAAAGGTATGGATTTTCATTGGTATAGTTGAGTAATTTTCCTTACTTGTCATGGGAACTTTTGGGCATGGATTGGTGGAGGGATTCAGCGGAAAGAGCGGGATAAGATTGTATTCTTGTCTCCATTGCCTGATTTCGTGTTTACCCTTTTATCCTAGTCTTGTGGGATCTCCTTTACTAACCATTTGGCTTTTGGGTTGGCACTACATGGGAAATCCCAATTTTGGTTGTGTGGTCCCACTTCACGATACCACCTACATCACTACCCTTCCACATTTTAGCCCCATTCATCTATTTTCCCATCTAGGTCTACATGTGTCCATTGGGTCCAAATAGGGTTAGGTTCCCCCTCCAATTGTCAATACCTTAGGCTGGGCCTGGAACAATGCCACGGAGGTTGATGCAGCTAAAAAGAAAAGAAAAAGCATAAATTGGACACTCTCAACAGGAAACGTACCACAAAATGCAAAAGATGGTCGGGACACAATTTTAGCATGTGGGAAAAATCCAAACATGAGTTATACCCCTTATCTGTGGCCATCACCCTGGTTCCTATGGGCCCTAGATGAGCCCCCTCTATCATTAAGGAACCCATGATTGTCCCAAACCCTGGTGGGCGATGAACCGCCCCACCTTAAGTGGGTATTCACTGCTACATATTACACATCATGCTCTCATCCCCTGGAGCGCCAAGCAACTATGAAGAAAAACCAATAAAAGGGAAAATGCATATGAGGAAGGGTGGAAAAACAAAGGTTAGGGTAACTCATTTACCACAATTTTCTCCCTCCTGCACTCGCATACCCCGGTGTGGGCCTCCCTTATTATAGCTGCCCATGAACCATGGCATGTGGTCTGGATGATTTCCCCTGATCCCCTCTCTGCTACATTATTATACCATTTTCCACCTACCATTTGAGGGATGTACCATGGACATGTCACCCCCTCTAGAGGTTGAAACCACCTTATAGGGTCCTTAGATAACCCCCTATTGAGCTCGGAGACACTTGTGCATACCAAAGCCCACTATGAAAGGGCATGCCACCATGAAGTGCCCCATTGATTCCATGACTTGTAAGATCTTTTACTTGATTATTCTAATGATTTGTTTTATTGGAGAGAAGGGGACGCATTGGATCTTATGCAAGATTGGAGGTTGATCCCCATTTGGGTCTTGGTCTCCATATATAGGGTCCTAGCCCTCCAGATGGCCACATTGGCACTTGTAGGGTGAGCATTGAGATCCATGGGCCTCCACCATAGCTGATATTACTTCATGGATCCCCAACAACGCTCGTTGATTTCTCTTATTCCACCTTTGGGGTGAGGATGATGTAGCAGGTCACCATGCCCACCCGGCTCCACAGATGTATCATACACTTGAAATGTGTTCTACGATCTAGAGGATTGTCCCCCATTGAAGAGGGATGGCATATGTCATTATTTCAGCCCTTATAGATGGTCTACATGCACTTTTGATCCATTTGGAGACCCATGAGGATGACCTTGTGCCCCCACACCCACTTGGAAGCACCACATGTTTTTGCTAGAAAAACAAGGGGCCAACCCCTTGTCCACTATGTTAAAAGCCCATTTCTTCATCATGGCACCCCTTGGACTTCATTAGGCCTCCTCAAAGTCCCAACAATTCACTTGGTTAATCATTCAACCCTATTGAGAGGCTTGTTCTTGTACTATTGAGCTATTTAGTGGGCTTGTCACCAAAAGTATTGTTAGTATGCACATTATTTTATTTTAGGGGCTCAATTAGGCCAAATTATCTAAATTGAACTCATTAGAGAAAGTATAAATAGATGAGAGGTGATTCGTTCTCTCATCATCACTTGGATTGGATTAGTATCTCTTATGAGATTTTCGCACCTTTTGTTGGGATGAATTTTTGGAGTTTTTCTTGATGCACTATGATGTTTGGATTTCGCTATTGCCTTTGGATATTCTCTAATGCAAATTTGATAAATGGATATACTCTCTCTCTCATGTAAGTCAAAATTTTGATGTTATTCTTGTTATTTTACTGGTTAATTGCATGTACATTATTATCTTTATTCTTATATGGGTTAAATGTAATGCGAAATTCTTCTAGGACATTGAATAAGTAATTAAATGCATGTGTTAACCTTTCAGAGATTGGGTGAATGTTCCTAGAGGAACCTCTTAGGTTAAAGACCTCGAAACCCTATCTCCTTTGCAAATTTGAAGTATAAATATCTATTGACTTGGTTGTTGCCCTTGGAAAGGCTAGCAAAGGTAAAATATGGCTTTTTAGATAACGAAATCTCATGATCTATGTGTATCTTGACTCAATTAAACCCAAGTAATAAGGCATTTATCCTTGTATCCCTTTGGTGGTCAAATTTACCTCTCCTTTCCTAACTTTTCCACTTTCTAGGCCTAACCCTAGAGGGTCAGCTAGGGCATCATGAAAAATAATTTGTAGCCATCCAAACACCTTGAAAATTGGTCCACAACTGTGTTGGGGTCTTCTCAAGGGGTCCTCCAAATTTCAAGAAATTCCAACTGTGTAATCCCGATATATCGCAAGCCCTAACTCAAGGATCATTTCTCTCCCTAGGTTGATTTGGGTTAGTGTTCTCATTTGGATCATTGCATTTAAATCTCAAAATAAATTTACTCATTTTCTCCTATTATCCTCCCCAATTAAGTCAAGCCCCTCTTTGAGTGATCAACTCCATACCCTTGACCTAGTTTGGGTCCGCTTGGCTTCTCTATGGTCCCACAAATTTGAAACTCATATTCTACAAGGAATACATCTAATACATTTCTCTAATCCCATATGTATCAAAGTTGGATACTACAAAAGCTATATATGGAAAATTGGTAGAGTTTTTCCCGTAAGTATTGCAAGAGAAATAATCTCATTAAGGAAAGAACTCTAAGAAATGAAGATATCGAAGGAAGATGGAATAGCCTCATACTTTATGAGAATATCAAAAATTTGAGATCAACTACAAGAGCTGGGAAGTCATGTCTGATAGAGAGATGACCACAGTGGTATTGAATGTACTACCGGAAGAATGGGGTAACTTCACTTCAAGTTTATATGGGAAGAAGGAGACTACTCCATTTCAAGATCTATGGCCACTCTATAAGATCGAAGAAACCAAACTGAAGGCAAAGGTTGATGTTGGACCAAATGAGCAGAATCAAGCATACACTGCTATGGCAAGAAGAAAAGGTAAATTTGGAAATTTCGATCCTCAAAAGAAAAGGAAGAACATGGCTAAGGTAAGATTCTATGGATGCCAAGAACTCAAGCACTATAGAAGAGATTGTCCTCAACGTAGTAAGGACAAGAGGGATAGGGAGGAAGCCTGCATTACTGAAGAAGTGAAAGATCCTAAGACAAAGAATTTTAAGAATGAAGAAGTAAAAGATCTCTACTATGACTAAGATGATGTTCTTCACTAGAAGGTACTTTTCACTTATAATTTATAGATAGGAGGCAATGTAAATAAGATAGGATGCATCATATTAGAAAATACCATTCTGATAGAAGCATTAGAAGTAAGAACTTGTGACATGGGAAGCAGAAATAATTTTTGGAATAAATTCTATTGTTTACAAAGAATAAAATTCTCTTGGAAACCTAATAATGATACTTATAGAAAAAAGTAGAGGTCATCATCGACTGGGATCATCATACAATAGTCAGTAAGGAAACATCTTCTAGGTGAGGATATGAAAGATCCTCAAATTTCTCTGATGGAATCATTATCAAAGGACTCAACAATATAAAAAGGAAGAAAATGTTTCATCAAGAATTCCAAATCATGGGATGATGGTATGGTGACATAATGAAGAAGCAGGTCTAAAGGATAAAGTTTTTTCATTCAAATGAAGTTGCTACAGGAATTCTGGATTATCAAAAGGAAAGATGAGGTATGTATGCTTACATAGATTATTATGAAATTCATGTCATATGGTTGCAAATAATATGTATCAATATTTCCATCTTGGGAAATATGATCAAAATAAGAAGGGATCTCCTCCTCTGAAAAATTGCAAAAAGGAATAAGTCACACTAGAAGAAATCAACATATTATGTTCTCATATAAATCATGAAGGAGTTGACTACAATTAAGGAACTCTGATTGGAATCTCCTGAGAATGAAGTGTATGAAAAGAAATGAAGAGATCGTGAAAATATGCAACAAAAGTAGAAGTCATTCAACATCCAATACCAAGGATAGTTGACTAGAATATCTCCCAGAAATATACGAAGACTCTAACAGGAGTCGTAAAAATATGGACACCCTTGACAATGAATATATTTAGGAGATGTGTCGACATACATGCAAGATGTTGATAATTATAGGAAGATGTCATGATGAAAGACCATCACAAAGGTAATTTTAATTTAAGTGTTCATTTCTTATTTTTGAACTAATATCTAGATGAGATTATGTAGGACTGCCAAAAGGAAATTTGTGGATGACTTCCAAGAGGACCATATAGAAGGACGTAAGATCCCTCCGAAAAATATGGCATGAAAGAAAGTAGCACAACATGAGGCAAAGCCAGAGGGAAAATCCGATGAATCACTTTTTGATGAAATGAGGACATGACTAACTCATGGATGAAAGTGATGGATAGTCTATGCCATATGAAGAAGTACCCGAAAAATGAAGACTCCATGACGAATAATAAATTCATGACATCGAAGGAAGGAGCTCTTCAAGTAGCTGGTTGTTCCATGATCTCCACATGAGCAGTTGTTATAGGTCCCTAGTTAAGAGGGAGCCTGGAAAGAAGTTTCTTACTTGGAAGAAACTTGGAAATTCCTAAGCCAAGAGGGAGCTTAGGTACATTCCTTTTGTAGGAATGAGTAAATTCCTTTATTGGAATATGTCGTCCCTATTTGAGAGTGAGAGACATTCTGGTCTTCACCTGGGAAGATGAAATGGAGAATTGGGTAATCATTTGGTATCTGAAACACTTTGAGGATGAGATAGGGAATCCAATAGGAGAGTAGTCGTGGAGGACCGATATTATTTGAGGGTTGGGGAGTCCAAGATAAGAATATTCCCTAAGTACCTGGGTAGGGGATGTTTCGAGGGAGACAATGATGAAAGTGTCCATAAATCATTGGTCTCGCCAACATTGAGCTCATATCTTGTGGAGAGATGGAGCTATTAGTCAAGGCCTTTCTATGCAACAATGTTTTTTTATATGATGCTATACAAATGAGTTACCAATCCGAATTCTTCCTATGATAAATTTTTCAGATTGAGAAAGTCTAGGTACCATTATGAATACCTCCCTAGTTAAGAGGGAGTGTTGAAAAGTGTAACCAAGTTCAGACTTCATAATTAAATGTAATTATGATTTTATGTAATGAGATGTAAAGAATAAAAATAAATTATTGTATTGACTAGCTTCATGGGTTTCATGAGAAAGAGATTTTGTTTTTGAGTCAAGACTCCCATTGAGAGTCTTTAGGAATTATTTGTCATCTAGTCATAAACTGATAAAGTCATTGTCATGTAATGAAGTCATGTTACACTTTGTATAAAGTCAAAAACTTGTCTATGTAAAGTATCCTCCAAGACCTTGTCACTTATCCTCTTCAAGTTGGCCTCCAATGGTGGAAGAACATGCTAGAAGAAGTCGACGTAACTCTTGTGATCATTTCGGCCTAAAGGACATGAGATGAAGTGTATATATAGCCACACTCGGCCTCACTCAAATGCAAGAAACTCGAAAAGCATTCGTTCAAACATAAGTGTAAAGAATAGGTCAAGCAGAAGTATGAAGAAGAGGTGAAGAAATCATGCGAAGAAGGGGCTACAAAGTAAAGTGCGAAAATAGGATTCCTCTAGGCATACTGAAGGAGGATTCTTCTGAGCATAGCGAAGAAGGTTTCTTTTTGGATCAATGAAGGAGAGTTTATTCTGGGCAAGTGAAGGAGAAGTTTCTTCTGGGATAGTGAAGGAAGAGTTTCTTCTGGGATAGTGAAGAAAAGACTCTTTTGGGGTACCTGTTCTGGGTTACAAAGATATAGATCTAGAGACTGAGATTCTCTAAAGGAAGCCAATAAGATCATAGAGACCAAGTTTTTCTAAAATAAGTCGAGAAGAAGCAGTGTGAAGGATAGAGACGGAGTTTCTCTAAAAGGAGCCGAGGAGAGTAGTTCAAGATCAAGAAAAAAGTTGAGAAAGGGAAGAGGTAGAGCATCAAGGTTAATGACAAGGTTCTTGGGAGGATACTAGAGTCAAGGGTCTTTGTCATGGTCTTGATAATATTCAATTGAAGATCTAGAAGAATAATTTTCATTAGGTTTTCCTCTCAAGAGGTGAGAGGTTTTGGCCCTGGCTGACAAGCCTACATATTGTGTCATTTGTCTTTTGTTGTGAATATTGGTAATTTTCTTGATGAAAAGAACACAATAATAACATAACGAAGAAAAGGCTATAATCTAAGAAGTATATCACAAGCAATTATCAAGCAGAGAAATATTTTAACTATTCATGCCCTAGATTTCTCAACAAGGCTAAAGGAGGAAACCTTACTCTCCACTAGGAGCGCTCAATGCACAACACAAGTCAGGATTGGTTAAGGCTTTATGCAATGCACAAGTGTAAGTAGCAAGGGTTGAGTGACTATGCTCTGAATATGCACAATGCACAATGTGAAGGGAGTTGTCCTCAAGGTGGGCACAGTTTTAGGAGATAAGAGTCTCACCACTGAGGATTGGAAGTAAACAATGCACTCATCACTTGACTGAAATTTGGATGTTCTCATAACTTGCGCATGATGTGAGGACAATGAAGAATCCCAAAAATTGACCAAGTGTGAGAATAGTGAAAAAGGAAAGAGAGAGAGTAAGGGCATATAAACAGGTCCCAAACATGATCGCATACACATACATGATCAAACACATGACAAGAATATGTACAGTACCAGAAACCAACATATATTAATTGAAGGCACAATAAAATGGCACTTATTTCCAAGTGCAATAGTTAGAGAGCAAGCGTTTGTGACACAAGTGTTGACTACAATCAAAAGGTGCACTATGTCATGGGAGAGTGTCCAACACATTTTATTAAGATAGATAGCATGAAATAGTGCAAGAGAGTATGATGGAGCTACCTCTACAAGGTGGGCCAAGGTGATATTAACAAGATATGACACATCAAGCAAAAGAAACACATGCAAAAGCAAAAGCAACACATGCAAAAATGAAAGCAAGCAGAAGGGACACATGCTAAAACAAAAGTAACCAAAAAGGACATTTGAGAAACTTACATGGAGAATGACGCACTTGCAACCCTAAATGCTTCTTATGCTCAAAGAATGTGCAGAACTCCAAATCAAATGACAAATGTGAAAATGAGCTTTGGCCTATTGATTACTTCCAGAATTGTTACAATGCTGACTTAAAGAAGTGCACTCTCCCTTTCTACAAGGAATACACAGTGACAGTCAATAAGGAGTGTGCGCTCGTTGACTTAGAGAATTGTGCAATGATTATATCTAGGGATTGAACAATAACTATCTCTAAACAAGAGATACGTTATCTTTCTTCCAAGAAGTGTGTACTGACTATCAACACGTATCGCATAGTGCCTGATGGAAAAGTGTGCACTCCACTATCTCCAAGAAGTGCATAAGGCTTGCTTAGAAGAAGTGCAGCTTATGAAATCATCAAGAGCTAGGCACGTGAAAGCAAGTAGTTCGACACTTAGGTTTCCTAAAGGAAGACTTGAACACTTAGACAACATGACCGAGCATTGTTGAAGAATCTAGGGCAATTATAGTTGATTGAGATTGTTCTTTACAATGATAACTATTTGTGAGGTATTTTTAATTTTTTCTTGTTAGCATAGTCTTATCTTGATATTATTAGTTAGTGTGTGTATTTCTTACATCGTCAAACAGTTACCAAAATATAAAATACAAAGACACACGATGTTGGCTTTCTACCAGGGCCAAAACCTCTCCCTCTTAGAGAGGAAAACCCACACAAAATTCTTCATATAGAGATTCCAATTGACGACCACCAAGACCATGACCCTTGACCTATTTAGCCACTCCAAGACCAAGACACCAATCCTCTTCTTTGTCACTACAAGAGATCATCATCATTGTTGCACCATAGTCTCTCCTTCACTTAGATCATTGGTGCACTCTTACTTGAGATCTTCACCATGTCAACAAGGTTTCTATACTGTGTGAGAGTTGCATCGAGATCATGATCTTGTCCTCATTATGACCGAGATCATGAATGCTACATTACCGAAATCATGATTGTGTTTAGTATGAGAATGCATCACTGTGGGATCACCGAGCTTCTTCTTATCACAACCATATGGAGACTGTAACTTGTTTAGAGAGCATGTTGAGTGTATCATTGAGATCCTCATTATCATAACTATGCCAAGAACGTGACTGTGATTCTCTTCCTGCACTGAGAACTTCATAGTCAAGAGTGCTACCACCGAGAAGATCACATTGTAATTACTTACTGTAATTATACCCGAAGTTTGCAGAGACTTGTGTTCCTGCACCTCATCTAAGACCCTATACCATTGTGCTTGATCGAGAATTCAGAGATGTATGCGAACATATCTCTACTCCTCATCTAAAGTTGTAGGATGTCTAAAATATCATAGATATACGAGTTTTGTTGCTTTCTTCTGCGAAGTTTAGTGGGGTATATATAGTGGTTATGCCTTCATAAATAAGATGACATAAGTGTGAATTGTTGTGTCTTTAATTAAGCTAACATGGATGTCCTTTTAATTCATTTGTAAGCTGACGTGACTGAGATTTACATCGTTTAGCTTGTTGATGTCTTCAGGAGGTTTATGTTTGTCTTGGAGGGTTTTTCTAGAATTGTATACATTACACAATACTTTGACTCTTTGAAATCCTAATGATCTCAATGGGATCCACTAAATAAATAGACTTCTTGCTCATGACACCCATGTAGCAAGGAACAATAAGTTCATTTTACAAAAATCATAATTACAATGTCATGAAGACCGAACCTAGTTACACTTTTTTCGACACTCCCTCTTAACTAGGGAGGTATTCATGATAGTGCTTGGTCATTCTCAATCTGAATAATTTCTCATAAGAAGAATCAGATTGGTAACGCATCTGTATAACATCATAGTAACCAACATTGTTTCCAAATCAAGGCCTTGACTGATAGCTCTATCTCTCATTAGATTAGAGCACAATGTTAGTGAGACCAATTATTATAGACATCTTCATCATTGTCTCTAAAGGTACATACCCACCTAGGTATTCGCTAAGTGTGACCTTCTAGGACTATTCTTATCTTGGGTTCCCAAACCTCAAAGAATATCCATCCTCTTGCCTACTCTTACCTTGGATGCCCTACACATCCTCAAAGAGCATTAGATTCCATATGATTACCCAATCCTCCCATTCTTTATTCCCAAGTGAAGACAAGAATGTTGCGTCTATCTCTCCCTCTTAACTAGGGAGGGCATGCCCATTCCTATAAAGGAATGTACCCAATATCCCTTTGGCCATGAACTTGCCCAAGCTCCCTCTCAATTAGGGACTTTTCAGAGCTCCCTTTTAACTAGGGACTCTCTTTTTCATCAACAGTTTCTTCTTCGTGGGTCCTTAAATTGCTTGATCAATTTCCTTGATTTCATAAAATTCAGTCGAGCTTCTTCCTTGTAGGGCTTTAGCCATCAATCATTTTCCTTCTTGGTTCATCATGTCATTCCTTTCTTCATGGAAAGTGGCCTTCTTGATACATATCTAGAACCTTCATCATATGGCTACTTCTTCCTTATCATGTTTCTTTCAGGAATTTCCATCCTCCACATTAATGATAATTGTACTTGTACTTACAACTCTTGTGCAGTAGCCTTGCATGAACTTATCCAGATATTATTCAAGAAATCAAAACATAAAATTAAATAAAATTGTACCTTTTGAGATGGCTCTTCATCATAGTTGCATATCTCACGATCCCTTCCTTCCTCACACATTCCATCCCCACAAGCTTTCAATTACAGTTTCTTCATTGTGGTCAACCACCTCATACTTCATACAAGGACATATTATGTTGATTTCATCTAGTGTGACTTATGCCTTCCTGCATCCTTTCAGAGGAGGAAATCATTTTTCTCTTGATAATGCTTCTCAATATCGAAGTAATGATCCATGTTACCTACAACCATATGACATGACATTATAATATTAAACACAAGAATACATTCCTCATTTTACCTTTAGGTCATCTAGGCTTCTTCTAGCAACTTCCTTGATTGAAAAGATCTTAAATCCCTTGCTCTACTTCATTTCTCATGTCATCATACCATCATCTCATGAATTCCATAAGTTGGATTTCCTGACGAAACACTTTCTTCCTCTAGATCAGTGAACCCTTCGAAGAGGATTCCTTCAGAGAATCTTGAGGATCTTGTATATCCCCATTTGGCAGATATTTCCTTTTTGTATGATGAGCCTTTCCCTATACGACTTCATCATTTTCTTCAATGTCCAATGAGGTTCCCAAGAGCTATATTCTTCATGTTTGTCTGCCATGGATTTTTTCCTCCATGATTCCCATGGTGATGTCTCGAGCTCTTGTTTCTAATGCTTCCATGATGCCACGATGCATCTTATTATCATGGTCATATATGTAACTAAAGATTTAGGAGCTTATGATAGGACCCTTTTGTGAGGGATACCATCTCCCTCTTTCCTTTATCCCTTTCTTCAGCTTCCTCCATCTTTCCGGTGATATGAGCTTTCCTTTTATAATCTTTCCATATCATTTTTATGTCTTGTTTGAGGACCCTCTCCTTTCCTTTTTGCACATGATTAAGTCCTTTAACCTTCAACACTTTTGCCATCAACTTTCCTTTCTTTATCTAGCATAGAGACCACAAATTTTTGAATGAGGTTACCTTCTTGTTCATGGACATTTGTTACCTTGCCTATCAATTAGAACAATGATGATTTCCTTCCCAGATTTTGTAGGTGAGACCTTCTAGAGATATCCTACATCCTTTGATACCTTTATTTTCATGTAGATCAGATTTTATGTGACCTTCTTCATTGCACCTTCAGAGAATGAGTTTATCATATACATTTCTTTGATGTCTCCAATGTTTCTATATGAGGGGATCTTTCATAAGTATCCCTTTCCATGAATTCAAAGGAGACCTTTTGATATGTTCAATGACTTCAGCTACGTAGAGGACTATGCCCATCCTCCTTCTTCATGCAAGGAATCTTGATGACCCATCTAACCTATAGATGTCCTTGCAATCATGAAGTCATTTAAGCAAATTTATAAATTGAAAAGATACTTGTCACGTGAAGACGAAATCTTCACCTTAATTTCTTTGATGATGGTCGAAGAAGATATATTAGTTCTTCTTCTTGGATGACCTTATTTTTGCATGGGAGTCTTTTCTTAATAGAAGAGGTTGCTCCTTTTGATGAGGATGAGTTGTTTCTTTCTCGGATGATCTTCTTCTAGGGCAAGGAGATGATACTTGCTTGATTTCATAACCTTGGAGATGTTAGTGCCTTCAATATGCTTTGCTTTCTTTTGTAGTGTAGATCAGGACTGCTTCCATGGTGTCAACCTGTTCCAAGATGATATGATATTTATTTTGAGGTCTTGTTTTTTAATGAGGGCCTTGGTGGCCTTGTGAATATAAACACTCTTGCTGTTGTACACTATCTCCTTGATTGCATAGGAAAAAAACCCTACTGATATAGACTGTTGTTGTAGACTGATCCTTGAATTTTGTCAAAGCCATACAACTTGCTTTGATGCCCTTCTTGAAAACTGATCCTTGTATGTCTCTTTTTGTTGCTCTTCCTTTGAATTCAATACCTTATCTCTGATACCATGTTGGAGAATCTAGGGCAATTATATTTGATTGAGATTCTTCTTTAGAATGATAACTATTTGTGAGTTATTTTTTACTTTTTCTTATTAGCATAGTCTTCTCTTGATATTATTAGTTAGTGTGTGTATTTCTTACATCATCAAACAGTTACCAAAATACAAGAGACAAAGACACACAATGTTGGCTTTCTACCAAGGCAAAAACCTCTCCCTCTTGGAGAGGAAAAACCACACAAAATTCTTATTATAGAGATTCTAATTGACAAACACCAAGACCATGACCCTTGACCTATTTAGCCACTCCAAGACCAAGATACCAATCCTCTTATTTGTCACTACTTGAGATCATAATCATTGTTGCACCATAGCTACTCCTTCACTTAGATCATTGTTGCACCATAGCTACTCCTTAACTTAGATCATTGTTGCACCATAGCTACTCCTTCACTTAGATCATTGTTTCACTCTTACTTGAGATCTTCACCATGTCAACAAGGTTTCTATACTATGTGGGAGCTACATCGAGATCATGATCTTGTCCTCATTATGGCAGACATTACAAATGCTACATTACCAAAATCATGATTGTGTTTAGTATGAGAATGAATCATTGTGGGATCACTGAGCTTCTTCTTATCACAACCATATGGAACATGTAACTTGTTTAGAAAGTATGTTGAGTGTATCATTGAGATCCTCATTATCATAACTATGCCAAGAATGTGACTATGATTCTCTTCCTGCACTGAGAAATACATAGTCGAGAGTGCTACAACTGAGAACATCACATTGTAATTACTTATTGTAATTATACCCGAAGTTTGCAAAGACTTGTGTTCCTACACTTCATCTGAGACCATATACCACTGTTCTTGATTGAGTCTTTAGAGATGTATGAAATATATCTCTGCTCCTCATCTGAAGTTATAAGATGTCTGAAATATCAGAGATGTCTAAATTTTTTTGCTCTCTTCTGCGAAGTTCAACGGGGTATATATAGTGGTTATGCCTTCATAAATAGCCAACATAAGTGTGAACCGTTGTGTCTTTAATTAAGCCGACATGACCATCCTTTTAATTCATTTGTAGGCCGACATGACTGAGATTTACATCATTTAGTTTGTTGATGTCTTTAGGAGGATTGTGCTTGTTTTGGAGGGATGTTCTAGACTTGTATACATTACACATGACATTGACTCTTTGACATCCTAATGCTCTCAATGGGAGCCACTAAATAAATAGACCTCTTGCTCATGAAACCCATGCAGCAAGGAATAATAAATTCATTTTACAAAAATCATAATTATAATGTCATGAAGACCGAACCTAGTTACACTTTATTTAACAAGCATGACATTAATGGCCTGAAACAAAAGAAGACGTGATCATAAGGAGGCTCCAAAATTTCAATGTAGAAAAAATCTTGGAGAAAATTCACGGGAAGAACCCCAACTTCTCTCCTTAGGTCTAACTTTACGCACAGAGTCTAGCCTTTCAGAAAGTATTGATTCACCATGTAGATCACCCTAGCTTCTCCACTTCTCCTAGTAATAGATGTAGTCTCTCTAGTCTCCCTTGTTGGCTTAATACACTTTGCAAAACTAGTCAAACTTCAATTGTTTTGCTTAAGGGAAAGGATCATATAGCTTCACAAGTTTAATATAGTTAGAGTTTTTGTGTCATCTCTAGTGTTGCTCCACTGCCAGCATGTCAATTTAGTACCCATCTAGAGTCACTTCAACGAATCATAAACATTGCTTCGCTGCTAGTAGGCTTGTTCAGTACCTCAGAAAAGTTTCTTGCTTCACCTCTCTACAAAATAAGCCTTTCTCTTCTTTCACCCTTTATTTATTTTATTACTTTATTCTCATTGGCATTTTATCGGTGCTTATTTCTCCAACGGTGGAAGAGGTATCCCAATTTATGTTGCAAGCAAGAGAGGTTGTTCCTTGTTGTTAAAATTGGAAACTAGGGCCAAATTCCACCTTGGGATAGCTCATTTGGTGGAGATGATGATTGCATTAAATTAGACTTTTCGAGGGGACCAAAATTGATATAAAGATCATCCAATTTGGACAAGAAGAAGTTTGTTTTTGAATTTATGACCACACATGTGCAAATTGTTCACGTCAGCCACATCATCATGTAGGCTCTTGAAGCCCAATGGACCTGACTCTTCACCCTCGACGACTTGTATAAATACAAGTGCCTTCTCACCTCATTTGGCATCATCACCACACACATTTCTTCTCTCTCCTTCCCTCATTGGTTCATACAGCTATTGGGAAAATCTTCTCTCTCACACACATAGTAGAAGGACAAATTTTTTGGGCAAATTGTAGGGCCGAATTTCAAGATTTTCGCAGGAGTTTGACCAGCATTGACCAAGCACTTTGACTCATTATTTGACTGTGTTTTTTGTGGGAAATTTTCATTTTTTTCAGGCCATACAATTTGGCATAGGAACTGAGAATTTATGGGCACTTTGACCGCAGGGTTGACTGCAAGGTTGACCCGCAGACCTGACTGCAGAGTTGACCAAGTTTGACTGCAGCTTTTAGGAATGGTTGACTTTAACCACCTTATTAGGCCAAGTTTGACTGGGTATGACCATGCTCCAAAGAGGAAGATTTGTTATTGTGTTGACCATCTTTGACTCTTTGGTTAGGGTTGAATTTCACTGCACTGTAGATTTGACAGGATAAATTTGACTTGGATTCGGCAAGTCAAATTTGACCTTTTGTACTCTCTCTCTGTGCTGAAAATTTTGATATAATAATAAGAAGAATTGATCAAAGGGTTTTCCCACATTGGGGTTTTTCCCTGGCATCCGCCAAATCTGGTGTCCTCTTGTCTTGGCTTGTCTTTTGCATTTTATTTTATCTTCTATCTACAGTTAATGTCAATGTGATTGCTATTGGAAAACTAAATTGAAATTGTCATTGGGATGCTAAAAGAACATTGAATTAATTGTGCTAAGCATAGACCATACCATTTTTAACTAAAATTAAAATGATAACAGAGCTCAGGGGAAGACAAATCCCAAGCAAGAGAGAGAAAAGCAATCACTAAGGGAGAGCTGTTAAATAAGACTATTGGACTAGCTTCAATGGTACTACATCTTACTTCAAATCTGAGGACAAACTCAAGGAAAAATATGACTATCATGCATGGAAGATGACTTTGGATTTAACTTTGGAAGAGCATGATGTCATGGACTATGTGCAGGGAAGAGCGGTGGAGCCTCCTTCAAATGCACCTGCCACTGCAAAGATGAAGTACAGGAAAGGTGAGGTCAAAGCTAAAATAATTATCGTAGACTCCATTCAAAATAATTTGGTTGCCTATATTTCTAATTTGGGAACATCTAAGGAGATGTATGATAAGTTTATTTGGATGTTCAAAGTAAATAATGCAAATCAAATCCTCTTTCTCAAGAACAATTTTAAGGACATCAAGATGGATAAAGGGGAGTCTATCCAATCCTACTTCATGAGGATCACACAAATCAAGAATGACCTTCTATCTATTGGAGAACTTATTGCTGACAGGAGCTCACTCTCATTGCACTTGGAGGTCTTTCAAGAGCATGGGATGTGTTTAACAAAAACGTTCTCAACAATGACAAGATTCCTAGTTTCAATGAATTATTGGCTAGATGCACTCTTGAGACGAGGATAAAGGAGCGAGACAAGCCTTCAAATGGAAATGAACCTACTGCTTTCTCTGCTCATGCTAAGAGGAAGAATAATGTTGGTCCAAGGAGACAGGGTCAAGGGTTTAAGCAGGGATTCAAAGAAGGAAGAAAAGGAAGGTGCTACAATTGTAACAAGTTTGGCCATTGTGCTAAAGAGTGTCCTCACAATAAGAGTTCTCCAAGGGGTGATGATAACAACCAAAACAATTTGAAAGGAAATGGCAATCAAAGGAATAACAAGTTCAATGAGAAAGGAAAGAGGAATTCTCATGCTACACAATATGGAAATGGTTAACCTACCAAAAGGACGAGAAATTCTACGTATGAGAAAAGTAATGTTGTAGAAAAACAAAAGGAATTTTATCTTATTTCCGCTCTATCTACTGCCTCTCCTCCAGATACTTGGGATCATTGGTTAATAGATAGTGGAGCCTGAAGGCACTTCACTGGGTACATGGAGGCCCTCTCAAATTTGGTTGAAAAAAAGACTAATTTGGAGATCATACTTGGAGACAATGCCACCTACCTCGTGAAAGGGATAGGTATTGTCACTCTTCACTTCAATCAAGGTCAAACACTTCATCTACAAGAATTATTGTATGCACCTGATTTGAAGAAGAACCTAGTGTCTATTTCTGCTATGGAAGATAAAGGCTTCAAGGTAGCATTCATTGATGGAAAGGTATGTATTTGGCAAAAAAACCCTAAAGATGCGTTTACACTTGGATTTAAGGTTTAAGGTCTCTATCAAGTTGGATGAATTCCTTTAGGAGCCTTGACTTGTGATACTTCTCTTCAATTTGAATGATGGCACCGTAGATTTGCTCACCTTCATTACAAAGCTCACAGGTATGCTCTAGTTCAACATGAATCATGAAGGAGTTTGTCAAGGTTGTGTAGCTGGGGAACTTACAAGGGGGGCATTCCCTTCAAGTGAAAGCCAAACTATTGATATTCTTCAATTGGTCCATTCTTATCTATCTAGAATGTTTCTCGTAACATCATTGGGAGGATATTTATACTATGCAATTTTTGCCTATGACTTCTCTCGCAAAACATGGATCTATTTCTTGAAGAAGGATGAAGTGTTCAAATGGTTTCCGTCTTTCAAAGCCTTGGTGGAAAATCAAACAAGGAAGAAGATCAAAATATTGAGGATCAACAATGCAACCGAATATGAATCAAATGAATTCAATGACTTTTGCAGAGAGGCTTGCATTAAGAGGGAGGCGACCGTTCCATACACTCCTGAGCAAAATGGAATTGTTGAAAGATAGAATCGAATAATCATGGAAACCACACGTGCCATGCTCCATGATCAAGGTCTACCGAAGTTCTTATGGGGAGAAGCTGCCAACACTACCATGTATGTTCAAAATAGCAGCTTGCATCAAGCACTGAATTTCAAGGCACCCAAAGAAGTTTTCACTGCTAAGAAACTTGATGTTTCTCATTTTAGAATATTTGGTTGTCCCGTGTATTTTCATGTGCTTAAAGAGAAAAGAAACAAGTTAGAAGCATTTGGGAAGAAAGGTATATTTGTGGGCTACAGTGAAAATTCGAAGGCATATAGAATCTATGTGCCTGGACAAAGAGATGTGGAAGTTGGCCATGATGTCACCTTCAAGGAAGGATAATGATGATGTTGTAGAAAAGTAGGATGAACCTCCGACAGATGAGCCTACGCCCGATGTTAAAGGCTCGATGGATCACATTGATCCACCTCCTGATGATCCCTCTACCTCAAGAAAAAGACCTTTGTGGCTCAAATATACTCTCAAAGATGTTGAAAGAGATATTTCTCCAAGAGGGACATTCCGTGAAAGTAAGAAGCCAAACAGGTATCAAGGGTACTTAGTTGCTATGAGTAATATTGTTCAATATGAGGCATGTATGTTCAAAGAAGCTGCAAAACTCCAAGTCTTGAAGGATGCGATGAATGAGGAATATGAATCTATCATGAAAAATTATGTCTCAGATGTGGTGCCTAAACCAAAGGACAAGTCCGTAGTCAACTCAAAATGGCTATGCAAAATTAAACATGGGTTTAATGGGAGTGTTGAAAAATATAAGGCCAAGTTCATTGCTCGAGGCTTCTCTCAAAAGGAAGGAGTGGACTATGACAAGAAATTTGCACCAGTTTCCCGATATACCATTATCCAATCGATTATTACTCTCGCTGCCTCTCAAGGATGGAGCCTATATCAAATGGACGTTAATACTGCTTTCTTGCATGGCTCGCTTAAGGAGGAAGTCTACTTGGAACAACCTCAGGGGTTCGAAGTATAAGATCGAAGGACACATGTATGCAGGTTGAAGAAATGCCTCTATGAAGCAAGTCTCTAGGGCTTGGTATGAGAGGATTAATAGCTATCTTATGAAGTTGGGATTTACAAGGAGTGATGTTGATCCTAACATATACTTCAACGTTGAGAAGGGCGTGCCTCTCATTTTGGTCCTTTATGTAGATGATCTCTTTCTAATAGGTGCAGACCCTCTCAATTATCAATGCAATAGGGAGTTGGCTTTTGAATTCGAAATGGAGGACCTAGGTCTGATGCATTACTTCTTAGGCCTAGAGGTATGGCAAAAGCAAGGTGAGATTTTCCTTTCTCAAGGAAAATGCATTATGAAGTTGATCTAGAGATGTGGGATGGTGGATTACAAGTCTGTGTCTACTCCGATGGAACTCAACTTCAAGAAGCTATGTGGAAGTGTTGCTAGGCCTGAATTGGCAAACCCCTCCGAGTATCGACAACTTGTGGGGGCCCTGATGTTCTTGGTAAACTCCTGTCTAGACATATGCTTTGTTGTAAATACGTTGACTCAATTTATGGTCAAGCATCATCATATACAATGGATTGTGGTTAAGAATCTCTTGAGATATCTGTGTGGCACAATCAACTATAGACTAAGATACACTGTTGTAAATTTGAGGCTACATGGATATATTGATGTTGATTGTGCTGATAGTGTGGTAGATCATAAAATCATGTCTGGATGTTGCTTCTCATTAGGTTCTGCATCAATTTCTTGGATGAGTAGGAAGCAAAAATCAGTTGCTCTAAGCATCGTCAAGGTCGAATACATTGTTGCTAGTATGGCCTGTTGTGAAGTTGTTTGGTTGAGGAAGCTCTTTAGTGAGATATTTGAGCATATGTTCAATACCACCGTGATCTACTGCGACAACTGGAGTGGGATTCACTTTTCATAGAATCCCATGTTCCACGACCGCTCCAAGCACATTGATATCAGGTACCACTTTATCTGGGATATGGCACAATGGGGAGCAATAAGGCTCCAACACATTAGGACTGATGAGCAAGTCGTAGACATCCTCATGAAGCCCTTAGGGAAGGTCAAATTATTAGCCTTCTGAGAGAGACTTGGAGTCGTGGAAAGACCCTCCCATGAGGGTCCCACTTGAGTTGGACATTGAGCTCTGGGAGCTTCTGGGGATACTTCTTGGAGCTATGAGTGACCATAGGTTGAGTGGTTCACCTTCCCTTATTGGTGTGTTGTGTACAGGGTGAGTGGTTCACCTTCCCTTGTTGTACCCCATGATGTTTGACATGTGTGTAAGGTCAGTGGTTCACCTTCCCCTACTATTGAAATATGCATAAGATGAGTGATTCACCTTCTCCTATGGAATATGAGCAAGATGGGTGGTTCACCTTCTCCTATTTATGCCCTAGCATACATCCTACCCATGTAGTCTGGGACTCATGGGAAGTACCTCTCATCTAGCCAATGAGTTGGGAAAAGTGTATAGGGACCATAGCACTACCGATGGACGCATCGTGTACTTTCGTAGTCCATATCTCTAGGATGTATGGTGTTCAACTGTTATATAACAAAATTACCTCCTCATCCGCTCAGAGGAGAAAGACAGGATGGTTGAAGCAATAGCCAAGATCACAAGCCTTGTTTCCACAATAACATTGTCTATACACTGACAACATGCTTTATAAAGCTTCTATGTAAGCCTAGGGGAGCGTTAGTGACCCTACTAACTCTACTTGTTGGTTCAGGGACAACGTTAGTGGATCCTAATGAGAATCTAAAGGTCAAAGGAGCGAATTGACTCATAAATATCTCTATATTCCCTCCTAAATCTACTCAGAAAAGCAAGGAAACATTTAAAGTTCGACCTATTTGTGGGATTTCTAATCCTAATGGAGGCAAATGGGAAAGAGCTCAAAAGCATGGTAACATCATTGCTTTAATCTTAAGAGACTCATGGAGGAACTTGGACACCCTAACTCGATTACTACATAAGTAGAGCTAGGGCTATAGTGATGGAGGTCAGATCATTTGAAAGGATAGCTTACTTTATTGTCGAGCATAGTCTCAAATTTAAGCATAAGAAGTTGGTAAGAAGGGAGAGAGAGAGAGGAGCTGGAGGGGTGAGGGAAGGTTGATGCAATAAATGGTTGTAATCACTCTTCCGACATTAATATAGAACTATAGTTGTATTGTCTACTCCGTGGTGTTGGTATTATCATTCATTTATTTGTTTGTCCAATACCTTTTAGCATGAGTAGCTTATTTATGTGTAACTAGATGTCTTTTATATATTCATGTATTAATTATCAAGGTTGTATGTTGTGATTATGCTTGTCTCTTCTATGTTCAAGACTTGATTTGGAGCTGGCTCAGGGGACTTCCACCTAGCTGCATTGTGCTCTCCAGCAAATCTACACTAAGGCTTGAGGTAATGAATTTGTTTTGCTTTGATAGTTAGTTATTGTTTATGGACATGCATGTATCTTTGTCACGACTGCAGATAGTCTTACAGTCTGCCAAGGGTCCCAGGAAGACCCTTGAGGGTATCTCCATTCTCCATACACTGTGCATTTTATCCTATAGCAAAATTGGCGACTCCGCTAGGGACTATACATTAGTTCCCAGTTCACCCGAACAGTTCCTAGTTTCCTCCTCCTTCTAAATCTTCCTATACTTCTGCATTCTTTTTCTGGCCCATTAAGACCTTGCAGCATTCTTCCCTCACATATTCAGCCATGTATCTGATCCCCAAAGCCCTGTTTTGAACTCTTTTCCCACACTAATGCAAGTTAGCAGAGTAAACAGGGCTTTATAATGCTCTGTGTCTGCACAAACAGTGCGTTAGTAGAACCAATAACTCTCTGTGGCCTCTGGCACAAAGCGTTAGTCACCCAAATTTTGACATGTAGCTGTGTCTGTAAACTCAAAGGGATGGGAAACTTGCTCATGGACTGAAAAAGGATCTGCAACTGTATTTTGTTAGCAAGATCTGTGTCCTGAAAGAATTTTTTCTTAAGGAAATATTTGTTTTTCTTTCTTAAAAGTTTTTATAAAGGAAAAAAAAAAAATATTCATTATTCTACTTAGCTGGTTAAAAGCTGCTTTATTTGGTTTCAAATAGTTGTTAGAAAGCATTAAAAAAATTTTGTTGGTTATGCTAGTGTTATAATGACTAGGATGCATGGAACAAATATGAATGTATGAATGACTCCCTTGTAGAATACATCTTATTTCATCAAACTGAATATTTTCAAGCATTGTCTTTTGCATGATTTTGAGTCAGAGTCCCACCACATATCATACATCAACACCCATACCGAAGACGCTAAAAAAGTACACATAAAATCTACCTAAAATCATTCAGTGACTCTTTATAGAGCAAAAAAACATTAGTTCAGGCTAGGATCTTGGGATAGGAAGTATGAGTAAACTGCCTAAGATCAGAATCCAAAACTAGTATCATTAAAAGAGAGAAAATTCCTTCTGCACTCATACTACTGGGACCACTCCAGTAAAAGCAGAGATAAATACGAGACAACATCAGACTGTAAGTGAAGGTATCCCGCCTTCGCTTACAACTCATTTGGGTATTCTATGTATTGGGGATCCCTTCGGGGATTTCGGAGCTGAGTAAGGGACTTAGGTATCCTTCCCACACAGTGTACTGTTTGCGACTATGTTCCCCTCAGTAGTGTCTATGATTTGAGGTATCCTTAGTGGCCATACTTTTAGGGACTTACACAAGGTGACTGGGATGGGCTGCCCTGGTACCTAACACAAACAGAGTTACTTTGTCTTTAGCTTTTGGGAGGGTGCTCGTCTTCATGAGAGTACTTGGCCTCTCAATCTAAGGTTCAGGCATAGCCCTAGAGTAACCGTAACTATACATTTGGCCAACCCTCTCTGTTATTCATTGAGATACTGTGTTTCACCTCTAGTGATCAGTGCTTATCAGACAAGGTCATTTCCCTCTGTTTGTTGATTGATTCACTTGGTGTATTTTTTATTTATTTTAGGTGCCTAAGTGTTATCATTAAGACTTTAATAAATATCATGATAAAATTTATTGATACAAATTATCGATCACCATGGCTACATCCAACCCTCATCATCAATCTAGACGATTGTTAGGACTTCCTCCACTCATTGTGGAGGATCTGTTGAGCTCCAGTGAACCGGATTCCCCATCTTCAGGAAATCAGTCTCCGAGATCTCACACAGAATCAGTTTGGACAATCGATGATTCAAGCTTAGCGGAGGATTTTTTTACTGCAGGATTTCTTCCTCCCTATAACCCTCTGATCACGAATCTGTTGGACCCACTCTTGGTTCGCGTTGCACCTGTACCCCCTTTGTCTTCAATTGGAACACTTCCACCCATCTCGTCGACGACTAACAGGTCGTGGAACTTTCTAGACACTTTTGGTCCCCCACCACTTCCCCAGTCGACAGTCACTACCACACGGTTGATGGCGAACCCTGCTATCCCATTTGTCCCAGATACACACACTCACGTGACACCCTTCATGAGTGGAACCCAGCCTACAGGTTCCACCCTTCTAGTGTCAAACTCTATACCTTCGACAACTGCTACATACAACACTCAATATAGCACAGTTAGTGCAGGTCCCTTCAACCAACAATATGGTTGGCATCCATTGTACAGTTCTAACCCCCAGATTCAAGTATCTGGGGGTACTCCCAATATGCATATACCGATCGGGAACATAACAGTTCCCCCTCCGTTTTCGGGCATGCATGGTCAGTCACTGATTGACATAAGCACTCCTTATGCCAGTCAAGGAAATATGGTTAGTTCTGTGGCAGGTGGGAATCCTCAATGAGGTAATGGTGGATATCGAAGTCGTGGATCATAAACTCGATTATAAACTACTTTTGGGCTGCAATTGGACTTATGCCTTGAATTCCATTGTGTCTTCGGTCTTCTGTATCATCCTATTTCTCTTAGATGGAAAGATAGTCACAGAGGGCCAGCTATCCTTTTGCATCCCATATTACTCCCTGTTACCTAGCAGCTCTGTACCCTTAGTGGGTGGTGTACCTGACTCTTATGTCAGTATCGGTATTGGTCTATTGAAGGGATCTTCCCTGATGGGTTGTTTCCCTCTTCCGCTGCCCGCGATTCCACAAACAGTCTCTATGGTTTCATCCATTCCTCACGAACCAACTGATCCTTGGATCCTCCCGGCCCCTTCAGACATTGACACTTACGGAGAACAAATGTCACTGTCACCAGCTGAATTGGCCTACCAAGCCATTCAATATGCATCCGAGTCTCTGGTCACTTTGGTTACAGCCAATAGTACCACTACCCCTCCCATCACTGCTCCTTCTTTCGATCACCTCAATCAAGTCCTACCTATGGACGAAGTTATTAGAGAGATCATGATTTTAGAAAAGCGACCCTAGGAGGACTCGCACCATCATGTTTCGATATCTGATTCGGACATGATGCCTCTTCAAATCCTATCATCTGACGCACCTGAAATCATTTCCTCACCATATACGACTATCCAAACTTTGGACTCGGAGGGAAACATGGGAAATCTTTCAAAGACATTGCTCATCAATATTTCAGTCAAGATAGGCATCGTGGAAAACATACAGATTGGAGCCAATCACAATCCTAAGGAAATTGCGAGCTTCACCTACCCTTTTAAGGACTTCTGCGATGTTTTCCCTTGGTCTTATGAGGAAATGCATGGCATAGACCCTTCTATTGTCAAGCATGAGATCAAGAAGTATCGAGCATTCTTTTTATGGTATTTTTCTTGCTCATTAATCCAAAAAATCCTCGAGTCTCCTTCTTTGGGCTCGTTAAACTACCACGAAGAAGATCAAGCATTCTTTTTATGGTATTTTTCTTGCTCATTAACTCAAAAATCATTGAGTCTCCTTCTTCGAGCTCTTTAAACTACCACGAAGAAGATCGAGCGTTCTTTTTATGGTATTTTTCTTGCTCATTAATCCGAAAAACCTCGAGTCTCCTTCTTTGGGCTCGTTAAACTACTACAAAGAAGATATGAGTGCTTTCTTTTATGGGATATTTTCTCACTCTAAAACTGAAAAATCCCCGAGTTTTTCATCATTGGGCTCGTTAAACACATATGACGATGGTCCGAGCAACTCTTTTTCGCTCTTTTTCTAGCTCATTAAACTGAAAAAAGATCATTAGAGCATTCTTTTTAAGTGCTTTTTCCTCATTCATTAACATATATATATATATATATATATATATATATATATATATATATATATATAGAGATATATAATAAAATAAAAATAAAAAATCTCAAGTTTTTTTTCTTTAGGCTCGTTAAAAATTTATAAAGATAAACCGAGCATTCTTTTAGGTACTTTTCTCGCTTGTTAGACTAAAAAATCCTGAGTTTTTGTCACCGAGCTCGTTAAAAATCTACGACAGCAACCAGAGCACTTGCTTTTTTCGGACCATTTCTTGCTCTTAAATTGAAAAATCCCCGAGTTTTTCCCCTTCTTCGAGCTCATTAAATCTACGAAGAAGGAATGAGCAGATATTTTACCTCTTTTTCCTTGCTCAATAAACTAAAAAAGATACATTGAGTTTTCTTCATTTGATTCGTTAAAATTTGATTAAGGTATTGAGTTTGTCGTCGCGTGACTCATTAAAAATTCACGATGAAAAACGAGTTTAGTCCGTCTCCTCGTACTCGTAACAAAATGAAGTCAACATCTATTGAACATAGGTTTCTCTTTATTCGGACTCAATAGATTAACTCACAGAAAAGTAACCGATCCAGGTATACTATTAACCTTTTGTCGCACCCAGTTAACAACTATGACAAACGGATCACCCTCGAGTTGTTCTTTACGATATTTTAAGACTCTCTAAATATGAAAAGACCACTGAGTTGTCTAGTCTGGACGCATTAAAATACACAGACAAGGTATAGAGTCGCTCTTTTTATGATCCTTTTCAGATTCTTAAAACATGAAAAGATTGAAGAGTTTCCCTGTCTAGACTCATTAAACTAATCAGATAGGGCATAGAGTTGCTTTTTTTGCAGTCCTTTTCAGACTCTTAAAATATGAAAATATCGACGAGTTTACCCGTCTGGACTCATTAAACTAATCAGACGGGGAAAGTGGACAATACAACTATATTCAGTATTAGAAAGCGTGGTTTGGCAACAATCGTTCCCTTGAACATGGCACTCCCTCAAATAAACCTTCCTTGTGACGGCCTCTTAATATGAATCCTACCATTCTATGAATTTAGCCTAAATACCCTGGTGTTCTTGCATATTTGTATCCTAACACTCTTTGGTGTTCATGAGTCTAGTGTTGCATGGTTAAAATCGTTGTCATGCCTTCTATTGTTCAAGGGTTAACCTTTTTTTTCCTCCATCAACCCATCAAGCATATCCTTTCATCATTCCCCTGCCGTTTTGACCCAATGCTCAAAGATTCCTCAAAAAACAAATCATTCTTGTCCCATTTCGTGTCGATTGATGTAGGACACATCATTGCCTACCTTTCGACAAGTATCTTCCTATTGACTTCAACACTCTATCTAGGAAGACAACCCAGAAACACATTCAATGCCTTGGTACTTGCAGACATTAGTGGCAGGTCACCTTGTGTTTGATCAGGGGTTCTCATTATTGGCTCCTGGTTAAGTGATTCTACGAGTGTTCAATGACAAGAACATTTTTCACACTCACTAGATTGTACTGTGCATCTTGGAGACCATCACCATTATTGGTGGCCTTCCTCGCGTTTGTTAACAATCTCCATTATTGACTGGTAATCAGACGATTTCATGCATGTTCGACATCAATGCATATATTCACATGTATCGATCTATGTTGTTCGGTGAAGCGGAAATCAAGACCTTGGGTAGAGGCTTGCATCACTCAACCTTGTTTCCTCTCCCAAGTTGCATATATTGTTTTTTGGAGACAGCTCATCAGAATGATCCTATTATGACACCAGATCCGCATTGTGCTTATCGGTGGCCAGCATCGTCATATCTCTTTTATGAGAAAATCACTCTGACATAGCTACTGAGCGTGGGAATGCCTGACTCAGGACATGATTTTAGTTGTTTTATATATATGTGTTGTATTAGGTTTCCCATATCGCCCGAAGCTCCAATCCTCTCTCTCTTTTTATCGAAGAAGGAAAATTACAGTTAAGTAAAGTATTTTAGCCATCGTCATAGCCTCTGATCTCACACTTTGGGGGGTATCTTTTATATAGCAAAATGACCTCCTCATCAGCTCAAAGAAGAAATACATGATGACTGAAGCAATAGCCAAGATCACAAGCCTTGTTTCCACACTAACAGTGTCTATGCACTGACAACATGCTTTATAAAGCTTCTCTATAAGCCTAAGGGAGCGTTAGTGACCCTACTAACTCTACTTGTTGGTTCGGGGACAACATTAGTGGATCCTAATGAGAATATAGAGGTCAAAATAGTGAATTGACTCACAAATATCTCTATATTCCCTCTTAAATCTATTCAAAAAAGCAAGGAAACATCTAAAGTTCGACCTATTTGTGGGATTTCTAATCCTAATGAAGGAGGAAGATGGGAAAGAGCTCAAAAGCATGGCAACATCATTACTTTTACCTCCAGAGGCTCATGGAGGAACTTGGCAACCCTAACTCAATTGCTACATAAGAAGAGCTAGGGTTATTGTGATGGAAGTCCAATCATTTGAAATGATAGCTTACTTGATTATCGAGCATAGTCTCAAATCTAAGCATAAGAAGTTGGTAAGAAGGGAGAGAGAGAGAGGAGCTGGAGGGGTAAGTGAAGGTTGATGTAACATATGGTTGTAATCACTCTTCTGACATTAATATAGAACTGCAATTGTACTATCTACTCTGTGGTGTTGGTACTATCATTCATTTATTTGTTTGTACAATACCTTTTAGCACGAGTAGCTTAGTTATTTATAGCTAGATGTCTTTTATATATTAATGTATTAATTATCAAGGTTGTATGTTGTGATTATGCTTGTCTCTTCTATGTGCAAGACTTGATATGGAGCCAACTCAGGGAACTTCCACCTAGCTGCATTGTGCTCTCCAACAAATCTACACGGAGGCTCGAGGTAATGAATATGTTTTGCTTTGATAATTAGTTATTGTTTATGGACATGCATGTAACTTTGTGATCACTGGAGATAATCTTACAGTCTGCCAAGGATCCCGGGAAGACCCTTGAGGGTATCTCCATTCTCCATACAACGTGCATTTTATCCTATAGCATCAACAACTTGATTTGGGATCAAGTCTAATTGAGGTTCTACCTCTGGAATGACTTTTGTCAGTGGAGAGTGGTAAGGTCTTCTGACTCACTCTCGATCGATTATTATTCATTATTCATATCAGTGTTCAATAGAGTAGAGATGAGATAAGATTCAGAGATGGCACATGACGATAAGGTGGTATGATGATCGATGATGATGGATGGATTGGCAAGTGGAATTCTCCCTAGTTGAGAGGGAGTGTTAAAATTAGCAACTAGGGCCAAATTCCACCTTGGGACATCTCATTTGATGGAGATGATGACTACATTAAATTACTCTTTTCGAGAGGACCAAACTTGATATAAAGATCATCCAATTTGGACAAGCAGAAGTGTGTTTTTGAATTTATGCCCACACATGTTTAAATTGTTCAGGCCGGTCACATCATCATGTAAGCTCATGAAGCCCAATGGACGTGATTCTTCACCCTCAACGACTTGTATAAATAAAAGTGCGCTATCACCTCATTTGGCATCATTATCACACACATTTCTTCTCTCTCTGTTAGGTCCCTATAATACAAGTGATGCCCCCATTACTATTGTATTTGTATCCCTTATTAATAATTTTGTGCCCCTATTGTCCCCATATTGTTATTACTATGCACCATAGAGTCCCTCTATTGTTATTTTTGTGCCTTTATATTATTATTGTTAGGTCGGCTTGGTTATATTGTGACCACTAAGACTCCTATACATAAAAAGGAGGTTTTTTCATTTGAATCATCTAAGAATTGTTCATTTGTGTAATGTAAAGGAGGTTTCCCCCTCGAATAAGCTAAATTCTAAGTCGTTCAACTATATTTTCGATCTTTTTGTGAGCTGGTTTCATAACATTTGGTATCAGAGCTTTGAATTCTAGGGTTTCACTGCTCCAAACAGGTCATCGTGGCATTTGCGCTATAGCTTTTTTCAGTGACGTTTCAGATGCTAAAAAAACCCATTTGGGCCGAAATCGTTATGAACCTCGGGTCCGAATTTCAGAGTATTTTGTGCTATACTTGTGGAGATATGATATGAGGAATTTGGCATTTTTTCCTACTCCTGAATTTCATTCCAAACAGGTGACCTGGGGAAAATTGTCATAACTTTTATTTTGAGCATCAGATTGAAATTTCATAAGAAGTTACAGAAAAGGACGGACTGTAGTTTCCTGTGTATATTTTTCAGATACTAAGGTCAAAAGTATGACACATGGCACTTCATACCAGTTCTCTCTTTTGGAAAGGTCTATAATCAGGTCATCTTGAGAGATCGTGCATAACTCTGCCTTGGAGAATCTAAATTCGATCAGACTGGTGGCATTTGAAAGAGGACACAGAGGGCTACTGCAGGTCGCAATTTCATAACTTGATGATCCGAAATTACATAGATACATCAAATTCAATATTAAGCTCCTACAAAGTGAAAAAAGGTGTGTAGTTTTTTTTTTAAATTTTGCATAAGATTGGTTTGAAAAATTAGTTTGAAGGAATTCAAAGGGCATCGTAAAGCATTATTATCAGTAATTGATGCCTCTAGGAAAGAAAATGCAAACACCTAGTAAGCAACCTGAAAGCTCTAGCATGACTCATGAAGAAGAGGAAAAAATACAACATGATATATCAAAATTACATGACCAAGTGCAACAAATGTCACTCGCACAAAAAGTAACAGAATCTAAGATGGATGGTTTACAGAAAGTTGTAGACGCTAATATGTATGGTGTGGAAGCTAATATGTATGGTTTAAAGAATGGCATGGAAGCTAAGATGAATGGCATGGACGCTAAGATGGATGGCATGGATGATAAGATGGAAGAATTGAAGATAAATTTGAATTAGTTTCTATAAGAAATGGTCACTAATAGTGAAAGGGTAGTAAAGGAAACTCATGATGAGAACAAAAGAAATGTTAATTATGATGTCATAGAATCTAATGTTGGATCGAAGACCCACCATATTCCAAAAATTGATATGAGGAAGTTTGATGGCAAGGATCCCGCAACACGGATACTACAGATGGAGCAACTTTTCGATTTCCATAATGTGCAAAACACACAAAAGGTACGTATTGCAACTTTGTATTTGGAATCAAATCAGTTTGTATGGTATCAATGGCTTTGCTCTCGTAAACAAATTGTCACTTGGGCAATTTTTACGGAAGAAATGATAGCACATTATGAGGATACAAAAAGCAACACCTTTTTTAGCCAATTGATATGTCTCAAACAAAAGGGTTCAATGATAGAGCACATTGAGGAGTTCCGAAAATTGAACATAAGGGTAAAACATATTCCAGAGGAGCATAGGATTGATGTGTTCATAGGGACTTTAAAGGAGAATATCCAACATGATGTTCGCCTTTGGGAACCTGATTCATTGGAGAAGGCATTCAAGTTAGCAAGAAAAATGGAAAGCAAAATTATGGCAACCAGGAAGCCCACCACTCACAACTATAAAGATGGAAGTGTTGTTGCCCCTAGCCTTCCACAACCTATAAGGTTGACACCACAACAATTGGATGAAAAAAGAGCAAAAGGGCTTTGTTACAGTTGTGATAGTAAATACACTAAAGGTCATAAGTGTGCTGAGAAGAAATTATTCTACATAAATTGTGAAGAGAAAGAAGAAAAGGAACAAGAAAGGTCAAAAGAAGAGGATATACTCCAGGAACAAAGCCTAGATAAAGAAGAAATGAATCCGACCATATCTTGTAATGCATTGGCTGGAATTACCACTCCTCAAACCATCAAGATAGAAGGACATATCAAGAAGAAAAAGGTAATAGTGTTGATTGATTCAAGAAGTACCCACAATTTTATTCATTGTAAGATAGCAAAAGAATTGAATTGCTTCCTATATCCAGCACCAGAGTGTCAAGTGATGGTTGCAAATGGAGGAATGATAAATTGCTCTGGAAAGTGCCATAATATCAAGCTATCCATGGGAGAATATGTATTGAATAGCCCAATGCTTTCCATTCCAATGGGAGGTGCTGATGTTGTACTAGGAGTTCAATGGCTAAAATCCTTGGGTACAATAGCTTTTAATTTTCAAGAACTTTTCATGAAATTTTATGCGGAAGGAAAAGAAGTTGAATTAAGGGGTATTGCAAGGAAACCGAGAAAGATAATTAGCTCTAACTGTATGACAAAGTTTCTAAAAAAAGAACAACGAGGTGTAATTGCACAATTATGTTCGCTAGATGTTTTTACATCGAAATCATCTATTTCTCCAGATCTCCAAAAAGTCTTGGACAATTATTCCAAGGTATTTGAGACTCCCAAAGGTCTCCTACCTAATTTTTGATTTAATAAATAATTCTAATTTAAATATTTTTTATTTAATAAATATTTTTTAATTTAAATGATTTCGTTAGTATAAAATTTAAAATCGTTGTCAAATTAAATAATAAATAATGAATTAGTTTATATAAGTTTTCGCAAACCTTTTGATGAAGCAAAAATCATTAAATCATTAAGTGTACAAAATCTTTTCATGAAACAAATTATAAACAAACACGTAAATTAATAAATTAATAAATGTGAGCGTATAGAATATTTTTTAGGAAGAAGTTACATTGAAGATTTGGTTTAGGTATATGAGTTAATAATTTCTGATTTAATAAATAATTATAATTTAAGTATTTTTTATTTAATAAATATTTTTTAATTTATATGATTTTGTTACTATAAATTTAAAATCGTTGTCAAATTAAATAATAAATAATGAATTAGTGTATATAAGTTTTCGCAAACTTTTTGATGAAGCAAAAATCATTAAATCATTAAGTGTACAAAATCTTTTCATGAAACAAATTAGAAACAAACACACATAAATTAATAAATGTGAGCATATAAAATATTTTTAGGAAAAAGTTATATTGAAAATTTGGATAAACGCATTTCGAACCAACAAGTGTAATTCATCTTTAAAACAATAGATCTAAAAAGAAAGTTAAATATTAAAACAAAATCACAGAAATTTAAATTCAAATTCAAATGTGATTGCATTAAACAAAATATAAATAATAAAAAAAATATAAATAATAGTAACCATGCTGCAAGAAGATGAAAGGGTAATAACATGAGATTATTAAAATAGCTTGCTTATAATTAATAATGTTGCTCAAAGAAAGCTATTTGGAAAACCCAACCATGGTAGGCGGTTGTTGGAATTCCATGTCAAAACCATTTAGCACTCGTTGCAATGGAGTAGATCAGGCAATGGCACGATTGCAATCTCAAATCACACGTTTTCTAATATAACGCACACAATTCAACACACAAAAGCCACCTATTCAAATTTTATTTTTAATTTCATTTTGCTTTAATTTTTATAGCTAGTTACACTTTTACCTAATTCCAATACTTCGTGATAAATAATAGGTGCAGTAAATTTATAATTAAAATTTGGTCAAAATATGGTGATTCGAGAAGGTATCAAACGGGCGTCCACTCTCATCAGGGTGGATTGACTTTTATTAAACAAATCATGGGGATTTTTTCGAGAACGTTCATTGAAGGTATCAAGTTATCAACGGACGTTCATTTTACTTATTTAGAGGGGGGCGATTACTGGTGATTGAGTACAGCAGCAAGTAATCATTACTGCTGCATATGAGTGATGGGCCTCGTTTGCGGCTGGCGATTTCCCTGTCCCTGGGTTGGGTCGATCCTTATCCTCCCATCCTATTTTTGGCCCAAACCAGACTGCTAATCATTTAGCCTTAATTGTATGCTCCTTTGAGGACTATTCATCATGTTTTTTAGCAGCAAATTCTATTGAAGCTGCAACATAGCATCAGACCTACTCGCCTGTGATTGAAGTAAGGTTGGCAGTTTGTTTGTTAAGACCTACCAACCCTTAGAAGAGATTCGGACAGGGAGCAACTTTTGATGACCGAACCATTCTAGTATTTGGGGAAATGACAAGAAAATATGAAATCAATCCAGTATTTTTTGCGCAGCCATACAGGGAAGTGCGGTGTTTGTTCATAAGGTCCTTCCAGTCTGGTATGGAGAAAGCAGTGGAGAAGGGCCCCTCGCCCTCCTGTCGGGCGAGCGGCCCAAAAAAAAAAGGAAATCCGTTCACAAAATCCATTCCCTGAAGAGTCAGTTGTTGTTAAGGCCAAAAAGATACTGCAAGGTCTCAATCTGGAAGAGATGCAGGCTAGTTAGACGGTGGTGAAACTACTTTTTTTGGATCTGGTACTCTGGGTCAGGTTATTCCGTCATGGCATATTTTCCAGAAGGTAGCTTCTTAGACCGACTCAAGAGTTTAGATATTGGAACTACTATCCAGGGAAATGGGCGATAGAGAAAACCTCTGGGGATGAATGAAAAAACCATTAAACTAATCAATATTATATTGTTTTAATTTTATAATATCAATCTTTAATTTATTAGAAAACAACTCAATATAATTCTAGGTTTATAATATAAATCTTGAAATAAAAATCCTCGTTGTCTCTTTAAATGGCCCCTCTAATTTGAGGTTTTATGAATCTTCTCTTCTTCTTTTTATATATTTGAAGTGGAATTATGGTCTATACTGAGCTGGAGCGGAGACTGTGCTTTCCCTTAAACAAAGAATAGAGAAAAACAGAATAAAGCACGGTGTGTTTTTCCTTCTAATTTGACATTTTATGAATTTGTTTTTGTTTTTTTATATGAAGTGGAATGGTTGTCCACGATTGAGGTTGAGTTGAAGCTATGTTACCAGAAACGAGAAACGGGAAATTGAACGGGAAACGAGAACCGTACGAGAAATGAAGTTTGGAGGTTTCGCATATAAGAAACGAGGAGAGAGAAAAACACCATATTAAAGGTGAACAATATAAACAAAGCATTAATCATAAATCTGCAATGTTTTTTGCTCATGAAATTGTAAATTGCAAAATGTCAACTACAAAAAGGTTGAAACTGAGGCTGAATTGATACATTCCAAAAATCTGATGAATGATTTGAAAGGGAAAATATGTCATATGCATGATGAAATGTGCAGAGTCTCGCATCACCTGTTTCAGGCTTCCATATACTTTTATCCAGGAACATATTAAAACCATTTCCACTGACCAACAAGTACTGGTTATATCAGTATAAGCCATGAAGCCCCAATGTCAGAGGCAAAACGATATATAGAATTTTCACACATATAGATTGCCATTCAATTTAGGTGAAACAACAAAGGAACCAGATATTTTCATAGAGATCAAGGAAGCAGTAGCAGAATTACAATACTGCCTCATGAATCATGTCTATTTACATTAATGGATTGTCATAGCAAAGCAAAGGGAAGTGGCATATCAACAAGAACACGCCTTCATTTGAATAGGCAGCAATGAAAAACATTTATATACTGCTGCATCAAAAATCTTCCCTGATTGCTACCAAGCCTTTGGAATGCATATGAAAGTACACCGTGAATTTTGGCACAATTAGTTAAATTTCTGTCTGCATAGATGGAACACAGACTGCATCTTATTGGTCACGGGAAAAAAGAATGATTCTTGGACTATATTGCGAAGAATTCCAAGTTACACTGCTAGTTCTTTCTTCAACTGCTAGTTCTCAGCTAGTTCTTTCTTCAACTGCTCACTCACAAATACTCTGGACTCTGGAGTTCTTATGTTTAATTTCCAGAAACTAACAGTCCAGCTCAGAAACTAACAGTCCAGCGCAGCAGACTAACAGTGAACTGCCAATTAAACTCTCTGTATGTGTAATCAATTGCTAATTAAACTTGATTTAACCCACGTTTGAAAAAATTAAATTTAATCTGAGTCTGAAAAAATAAATTTAACTGCACGTCTATCGGGAAACGGCCAGAAGAAACTGCAAGTCTATCCGGAAACGGCCAGAAGAAACTGTTTCGTTTCGCGGGAAATCGTTTCTTGCCAGTGAAAACGAAAACGGCCATTGCAGACGGCGTTTCTAGTATGGTCCGGTTTCTCTCGAAGGTTTCTTCTAGAAACGGGGGACATCGTCCCGTTTCTGGTAACTAAGAGTTGAAGTAGCGACTGTGCTTTCATTTAAACAAAGAATAGAGTAAAGCAAGAAAAAAGACGAGGTTAAGTTGTAGAGATTGCTTTTAGAGAAAAACTTAAAAAAAGCGTGTTTCCTTCAGATTTGAAATTTTATGAGTATTTTTTTTTTTTCATATATTTGAAGTGGAATGATTATCTACATTGACTTGGAGTGGACACTGTTCTTTCTGTTAAATAAAGAACAGAGAAAAGAAGGAAAAAACCTGCGGCGTTTTTGAAGATTATATATATATATATATGGGAATTATTGTCCACATTCAGCGGAAGTAGGGACTGTGTTTTCCTTTAAACATAGAATAGAGAGAAGCAGAAAAAGTGGAGACTGTGTTTTCCTTTAAACATAGAATAGAAAAAAGCAGAAAATAACGTGGTTTTTTTGTTTTTTTTGTCTTAAAAAAGGAAGAGGGAAAGAGAAGACAACTAACAATGAACGGAACAATATGTAGATTTCTCGGAACAATATGTAGCTTGTCGTAGAAATCTCAATTTAATGTTTCATTTTTGTGTTTGTGTAAATTTTAAAAACGAGATTTTATTAGAAATTGTAATTATTCTCGCATGTGGAGTTGGCTAAACATAACGAGTCAGTAAACTGAATGATTGAGTGTTTGAGTAAGTCGAGTTAAGTGATAGACGATTTTTAGTGTGTGGATGCATATCAAGATATTTGCTAGTTGCAAAAGGTTTAAATACCCTTCATCGGTTCATTGTAATCATCATATTTTGTGTGATCAATAGAAGAGCAGCAACTCATGTTTTATGTGCGAATTATTTGGGTTTGTCAACCCGACCTTACCAACAAATTGGTATCACAACAAAATTATAAAAAGAATCAACCGTGATCCTTAATTAAAAAGAAAATATATATATATATATATATAGATATATATATATATATATTTTTTTTTCTTATATAGAGTAAAAGCTAGAGAAAACGGATCACCACTAATCCTTAATAAAATAAAATAAATATTTTTCTCTTTAGAATAATATTCTTAAGGAGAGTAATATTTTTCTATAATGCGATTTTTTTTGGAGATTTCGGCGCCGAAATCCGGCGGAAGAAATTGAGGTTAAATCTTGATTCCTTGCAGTTAAAATGGTTTTTTAACTGCATATTTGGATTCAGCATCCTCGAAAACTCTTGAGACGCTTTCATTGTGCAGAAACTAGCTATCAAACTTGAGATTCCAATAAATTCCTGTCGGATTTCGACCGGAAAAACCCGCCAATTTTTTTTTCAAAAAATCGCTTTATAGACAATGCTATTCTTAACATAGAGTCGCATTAGCGGTCAAAAGCTTACGGCGTTTTGCAAACACGTTGCTTTCCCCAGAATGCAGAGGAGGACTAACAGGGTCATTCTATTTCGTGGATAGCGATCGCACGCAACGCATCATCGGACAAGGCCAGGTCAATAGAGCGAATAGGATTTTTAGATAAAAGATTCAAGTCAAGATTCGTTGGTTTAAATGGTGAGAGGGTTTTTGAAATCGTAAAGTTGTTTTTGCGTTTTGAAATGGTTGATTTTATTTTTTAAAAGGGCCTTTAAAATAAAAGGTTTTGTTTATATATATTAAAGTTTTTCAAAACGGGTTTTTTTGAAAAAGTTTTAGAAAACGATTTTTTTTAATGGTTTTTTTTTTTAATTAAAAAAGGTTAAAGTTTGATAAGAGAAATATTTACGGGGTTTTGGCCAGAGAAAGTAGGGCTTTGTAAAGTTTGTTAGTTTATAAAATATTTTGGGGTTTTGTCAAGCATGAAAGTGTTTTGGGTGAAGATTGTTTCTTTATGGGGTGAATATTGAAAATTATATTTTTCTTCTCGAGCGATATGGAAGACAACCTCATGCAATCATCAACGCTGTTATAACAAAAGGAATGACAGTAGTCATGGGTCACAAAGCGCGATTGAAGAAGACTAAGAAAAGGAATCGAAAATAAGAGGTAGAGATTGTTGTCATGGTTAGAGAGTCTCAGGCAACAATCGAGGAACTGAGAAGTCTAGCAGAAGACAAAGAATAAATCCAGAGTGATTGGTGTAGCTTTGATCTGCTACCACCTCCTATGTTTAGAAGTGAATATTTTGATCATTGGGTTATCAAGATGCTAACTTTTCTTAAAGCTAAAGAGTTAATTGAGTATGAATCTAACAACCCACATGATGCAGTATGTGATTTTTTAGCATTGAATTTTATAAAATATGCATTGGATGAGAAGTGTTTGTGCAAGGTAGCAAAAGCTACAACTTCCAAGGAAGCATGGAAGATCTTAAAAGCAGAGTTTGGCACAAAGGGGAGTGATATGCAGCACCAGGTTATGTCACAAGCAAAGAAGTTAGCCGTAGATCTGAGAGTATATGAGCAAGACTCTGAGAGGAAAACAGAGCTTGGAAAACTCCCCTCAAAAGTAGATGATGGTTGTTAAGACCATAAAATTGAAACCCATTATCCAAACATGCATATGGATGAAGAAGATGCAACAAAAGGTGACCAGCATCCAATCTGTATTACATCAATAAAACGCAATTCTGGTATGGCCCAATATTAAAGAAACCTTAAGAAATTTGACGAAATTAAATAAAATATAAGGTTTTTTCAAAGTTCATCTTTTTTATTAGGATTGATACAAGGTTTGATTGATTTAATGGATAAAAGGAGAATGATTCTTTAGTTGTGTAAAATAAGTAAGGAATCTAGGATGTGCCTCCAAATATCTATCAACGTCCAATGGTATTTGATGGATCACACTGCAAAGCTATTTCATTGTTTGAAGGACCTATTTTTCTTAGGAATGATGTCTTGCTCTATAGGTTAATGTCTTCCATGCATACCAAATATTGAGGAAAGGTGGACTGAAGGAGGAGAATACCATAGTGTATATGTATGATGATATTGTTAATAACAGTGATAATCCTCACCCAAAGACTATCATCATCCATCTCAATGCAAAAGATTGTGTTTTTCTATCTCAGAGCTAATGTGTTGATGATAATATTATCTCCATTTTCTTGGAAAAGAACTCTTGGTTGAATAATTAGTAGGGGGAAGAAAGAGAAGTAAATCAGGTAACTAATTGGTTCAATATCATGCTACCTTTTCGCGATTTGTTCCAAAACAAAGTGCAACTAGCAAGTTCAATTCAGTTACAACATGCCAACTGAAATGAATTATTCAAAATAGATCAGAACTATGTTGAAATTGTTTCAACCTCATATGAGGTTGTAAGTAATTGCCAATGTGATTGAAGTTGGATTTTGTTGCTCTAAGTGATTACAGGACCTTTCTTTCCTAACATTTGAATTCATTAGGATTTCTAGGGATTTACGCACATCTTGTTGAGATTCCGTGCCATGAATCCATTCATCTCTTCTTGGTTCAAGTCCCAATTGTAATATTTTCTTTCAATAGTATCCGAGTCAGATTCGTAACTCCAAGTATATGAGGTTGCAGAAGCCCATGGAATCAAGTGATTAATTCACAATGCACAATGCCGAAATGTTTGGGTGCCACAAAAAACCCACAACAATGTCATGGAAAAATGTTCCAGTTCAGCAAGTTGTAGACCTGTAAGGATTAGGTTACAAGCTCATGTGAAAGCCCACATGGCCAAACTATCGAGCCTAATGGACAAAGTTGCAAGGTGTGTGAAAAGACCAAATGACTTTAACCAAGGTTATGAGTACTCAAGAGTCGAGAGTACTGCAATGTTGAGGTTGTCACGTAGAAGAGAACTGAACAAGCATGGATGCCATATCAATGTGGTTTCATTGTGCAATAGAAGATCGAGAGTTGTAATATTATTGGGCTGAAAAGTTTGACCTTCCAACTTCAATGTTTGCTAAGATTCCAATCTTTATTTTCCGAGAAACACAATGTATATTTGATATTCCAAGTAGAAATCAGAAATATAGGTATTCACATATTCACGTGCTTTCACTAACATTCAGAAAGATAGGTATCATGCCTACTTCGAAGAACAATTTTAATCCTAGGATGTACTATAAACTGCATGATGTTTTATTTACAGTCATCCAATATAAGGTGATTTAAACCTCTCTGTTTCTTTTCCCCTATTGGACTTGAGACCGAGATTACATAGCAACAGAATAGAACAAATGCGCTTAGTTGTTGTCTACCATCAGAGAACTAGCCCAAGTCTGGAAACAAATAGTGCAAAAAGTGTGTTTTCATCATTAGGTTCTTACCATACTTATATGTTTTACCCTTATCATGATACAGAAGAGATTTCCCAGCTGCATTTTTATGTTGCTTTTATTGAGTTCGAGTATTAACTTTGCAACCCACGCTTGAACTCTGCATCCATTCAAAAGATATCTTTATAACCCATCAAAATATAGATCAAGTTAACAAACAAAATTACAAGTCTATATGCGCAACCTAAATATTAATCTCAAAATCCAAAAGCAAACTTTGATCACAAAAAGCAAAAGGCAGGAAGTGGGTCAGAACAATCTAAGTTCGAATCACAAATTGAAGTAAAATTAAACGCTCATTTTCTTGGGTTGGAAGAGTCATAAATGGGTCAGAGGTGTTCAGCAGCAATAATAATTTGGATAGAGAAGATAGGCAGGCAACCTTAACATCTCCAAAGTTAAAAGTTACTAGTTTGGTGGATACCTAAGTCCAAACAACCATACAATATAAATTTTCATCTCAACAAAAAGCCACAAAAAAATCTAATATTAGTGGGTGGGGTTGTGGCCCAGATGTAGAAACATACGAGTTTACCACCACTAGCTAGTTTTGATTCTCAGTGCAATCAGTATAGATTGCCCACTTTAGACAACATTTCTTGAATAAGTCTTCCTATAGATATCTAATATTAGTGGGTGGGGTTGTGGCCCAGATGTAGAAACATACGAGTTTACCACCACTAGCCAGTTTTGATTCTCAGCGCAATCAGTATAGATCCACCTGATAACTACAAGCCCAAGAAATTGACCCCACTCCAGACCCGACCAGAGAAAAAAAAAGGAGTGGGACAATTTCTGCAAGGTTAGTTTCCTAATTTCTTCGCTTCGCTCCCTAAAAAATTATCGAGTGTCCAGTTCACACACTTAACACCATTGCAAAATCTAATGCACTGAAACAGAAATCTGCAAAACCAAACGACCTCTGCGAATTTGCAATCTGATTTATGTTTGTCACTGTCTTAGAATAAAAAAATGTTGAGTCGAATTTAATGGAAATTCATTGAAAACTAATTCAAAAATAAAAGTAAATAAAAGAGCAATACTTCAAACGCCAACTGCCCAAGTACATGAACAATAAATTACACGAATAACTAACAATTGAAACACTAAGCCGAAATAAAACATAGGAGAATTCAGTCTTCCGCCATGGCTGAACATGCGGAGAAGACGAACCACGATGTATGTATTGAGGAAGCTCATGTTATCGTCATGGTGGCGCATTTCCATCACCGGAAATTTAGGGAAGCCATAGAAATCAAAAGAAGACCGAGAAACCTCAATAGGGATGACTACTGGAAAATTAGTAGTTGTTGGATCCCTACCCTCTCCTCCTAGCCGCCTCTCCGTTTTTCACTCCCTCCCCCGTCCTTGGCTCGGTTGCCTTGGTTTTTTGATCGTTGTCCTTTTTTCCCTTCTGTCTCTCTATTCTCCTTCGCCCCCTCATATATATATATATATAATTGGTTTTTGTTTTCTTTTTAGATAGGAAGATTAATAGGTGTAGGTTATGTGAGTTGATTCTTTCTAGAAACTAATTTGCATAATAACTAATTAACTATTTATTTATATATTTAATTCGGTAATTGATTTAAGGTTTTGTTTTCATAATATACATTTATTTAGTTCTCAATATTAGTATATTCATCCTTTTTAGATCATTCATATGTGTCTTTTAGATAGGCTATTAATAGTTCAAGGTCTTGTGAGTTAATTCTTACATTTTATGTCTATGATATTAATAATAAATGAAACTAATTGACTATTTATTTATATATTTATATTAAATTAGGAAGGTATATTTTTACATATCTTTCCTTACTATATTATTGATGTATTGTTTTTGTTTTATAATTATTTCACAATATACAAAATCATTTAATTAGTATTCCTATTAGCAATTTTGAGTTAGCCAAAAAACTAACTTCCTTAATGATTTACTAACCATTTATATATTTTTATTATAATTGGACAACTAATTTATTAATTTTCAAAAATTTTGAATACAAACTTTACTTTTCTTCAAATGCTCATAATATATATAACAATAATTTTGATAATAATCATAACTTTAATAACTTTTCCTCTCCCTCGGTCGAGTCAATTTGGCCAATCAAATTTAACCATTTCTCAGTCAAATTAGTTGTTTCTTAGTCAAATATAGCCGTTGGAAGATCTGATTTCCCTATTTAACCTGTAGCCATGATCTGGTTCTTCAACATGTCCTGACGATGAACCACACTCATTGGTTTGAAACTGGTCGACAAAAATACTATCCAAAAAATCTTCTCATTAAATTCAACTTTCCCTATCCAACAGAAACACCACCATGTAAAATATCCTTATACTGCCACGGATATGGTCTTTCCATACCCCAGAGGTTTTGAGGGTCTCTGAATGGACCCTGAACCCCCAAACTCTGTATCCAACCTACAACTATGTCAGATTTGGAATATTTTAATTCACCCAATTTCGAGAAAATGAAACGGCTTTGAAATGCATTTACCTATGATTTTAACATAAAACGAAATAACTGACATAAGTTAAATTTGTGTTGGCTTTTACAAATGAGCAAATCCAAAGGGTGGGAGGTGCCATAAAAGATTACCAGTATAGTATTATGGCAAGAGATTGTTGACAAGATATAAATAACAACAAACAAAACATACCCCTGTGTAGACAAAAACGTTGCATTTTGGTCGGATTTTTACAATGCTTGGCTAAAATTATTGCAATTGTCTAATATAAACGAATAATACATTAAAATCCAAAGGCCCAATGGGCCTTAATTGAGGAAGATGATCCCATGGCAAAGAAGGGCAAACAAAAGAGAAATGGCGATGGTCACTTGCATCTACAAAGGCCGAAGCAGGCAGGAAATAGGCGTTCTCTATCAATTGGGCTGACTATTGCAGATTTCTGATGATTGACAAACATGAGGAAAAAAAATAATCTGGGCTGCAACAATCAGGGGAGCCTAGTGCTTCGATGGTGGCGATAACAAACTATAGATAGATAGATGTTGCGCTTGGATTTGAATGGGTGACCATTTGCGTAAAGGGGAACATATCCATCCAGCAGAAGGCAACATTGAGGACAAAACCACAAGAACCCAAGAAAATAAAGGCTGCCCAAGCCCAATTCTGCGTCAAATGTCTTGAAAATCCCACTAACTGGTGGATGCAACATCCCAAGTTGTTATTCTATTCCATTTCCAACCATGTCATATGATGATGTGGATTCCATACTCTCCCTTCCTTGTACTATTCTTCTTAGCATTATCACTCCTCCATCTTCTTTTGCCAATAGACAGATGAAAAGGATCATATTCATGATGAATAGGCACTAGTTGAACTAATTCAAGATGACTATAATAAAAATAAAAAGAGGGATTAGAATAGACAAAGGGGAAACTAACACGGAATACTAAATGGTGGTGCATAGCTTGCCACTACATGCCGCGCCTGGCTTGAAGTTTCTTCAGTAATGGCCCCCTCCTACATACCCTTAAAAGTAAAATGCAAAGCAAGCAACCTAGGTTCGATTCCCCTCATGGCGTCATCATGTGTTTTATTATCTCTTTCTTTCACCATTCACCTAATCTGCACGTGAAGCTTCTTGCATCACACCTTCGAATAACCTCTGAGTCTACAGTGCAGTGCAAACTTTCTGACCCAAAAACAAGAAAATCAGGTATCAAATCCTAGGCCACCCCCCCCTATTCATCTTAATATGTCAATGATTTCAAATCCTATGGGACGTCGCAAAACCTAACAGGAATTAAGCGGAATTCACAACTGGCTTTGCTCTTCTTAGAGGGCTAACATAAATGCATACATATTCCTTGACTGGAATCAAACCCATCCTACTGGAAGAATTACCATGTTGAGAAGAATCAACTTTCAACGGCATGGGAAGGTCTTGGTGGCCCAACATGCTAGAGAAATATGATTTCGCCTAGAAGAGAAGATGATATGAACCCGCGTCTTGAAGGTCGACTCTCTGCATGAAAGAAAACCAAACCATATTAAAAAAATATGTACGAGGAACCAATGCCACCATAAATGCTGAAAAGAAACAACTAGTGCTTCCAGAGAACCGTCGACGTGTTTGTCTCTGAGAGACCCTCGTATGGGTTGGAATGCAATCCAATCATGCACATAAGTTTTATGTTTAGGGCCATAAACTCCACAAAACATTCAAACGGACTCTCCTGGAACCTCGGCTTAAAAGGTGCACACAGATGTCAAGTGGAGAGCTTTTTGGCTGCCTAAACATATGTGAACAGATATCAAATGAACATTAAAAGTGCAGATGGTCGACTGATTCAAAAGAAAGCCTATCAACATAAAAATAGTTCGTTGGAACCACATTGCTGTGTAATAAATAATGTTGCTCAAATAGATGTATATCAAAGGTATTTAGCAAACCCAATAATGGCATTTGGAAAACCCAATAATGGCAAGAAGTCGTGGGAATTTCATGATGGAGGACATTTATCACAGGTTGCAATGGGATGGTAAGATTGTAATCGCAATGCACACGTTTTTTAATGTAACACACACGATTCAACACACAATACCATTTATTCAAATTTTAATTTGAATTTATTGTCTTAATCTTTATATTTGGTTTTTATTTATTTATGTTTTTTTGGTTTCTAATCACAATAAGCGGTAATAAACAATAAGTACAATAAAATTTTAATTATAATTGGTAAAAAAATTAATTTAAACAGGGTTTAAATACATGATTTAGATATTTAGATATGTAAAGAAGTTATTACTTTCAATTTCAAATATTAATAGGATGAAGACTTGAATATACTAGCGTCTTTCAATTTAAACCATTACAATAAAGTAAGACCTACAAAATAAATGTAAAATTACAATTTAATTAAAACTTAATTAGTATTTAAAAAAGGTAATTCAATTTGTGAATAATGTATTATGAAATATTATATAAATCATAAAATAAATAAACTAAAAAACAATAATTATTAAAATTAACAATAACAACAAAATTAAAATATGTTTAAAAATATTTTATATATTTAAATGTAACGCAATACTTCACCAAAAAAATTGATTGTGATTCTAAATTTAAAATATATTTAAATGTAATTCTGGATCTAATAATTCACAGAAATTTTGTAGTGTAATTTAGAATTTGATAATTCACAACCAAATACATAGATATTTTATTTTAAAAACAATAACCATATATATCATTTAATGCTCTGTAATTAACTATTCATTGTTATTCAAACTTTAAAAAATAAGGGAAAGCAAATAAATCAAATTAGCAAATGCTGCGGGGCAATTTTATCCCACGGCTTTGTAAGAATCGGGGGCATTTAGAGAGCCCTTGCCTTATACGACAACTTAAAAATTAATATACTTAAGCAAGTGGCAACTTATATGTCGAAAAATATAAAACAAAATGGCAACTTGCAGCTTATTAGCCATTTTAAACGCTCATTGAACTATTAAAGACACGGGAATGAAATGATTTATATAATTTGGAATGTCCCAAATCCAAATCCAAATCCAAATCCAGTGATGGTGATTTAAGTGTAAGAAAACTCAACAGACAGAATTAGATGAGCAGCTCAAAATGATGAATAGATTCTTATTGGCATAGATCTAAACATAGGGTAAAGAATAATGTTGTAGGAGACCGGAACCTGCATGCATAATATTTTTAATAACGATTGAAATTGGACTTATTTTCTCTTCTAATTTGAAATTTGTAAAATATTTTCAATAACAGTAGAAGTTCCACTTATTTTCTTTTTTAATTTGCAAAATTTCAAAACAAAATACACATTCAACCAACATAATTATTAATAACAAAAGAGGATATGCATTTCTGGTTAAAATCTGCATTATCAATAAATCATGATCCATTGAAACAACGTGTTATTTAACATCCATTTTTTTGACACTATCAGAAATGGATGTTATCCCTAACAACAAAGAAAGCGCAACAGTAGTGGATAGTTACTGCTAGTGTTGGAAGAATCATCGTACCTTTATTGAATCTGTAATTTCCACTTTGGGATCCTAGTTACTGTGTAATGGCAAATCTTCATATGGTATCAAAGTTTGGACCCAGTTTCGATTCCCTCGACTTGTATTTAGGGGAGTGTTGGAAGTATCACCGCACCTCTATAGAATCTGTAATTTCCACCGTGAGAATACTAATTACTGTTTGTTACATTTAAACACTTGTAGATTTTGGTGTAATGACAGCTAGTTGTACATAGAAATGACCAATAGTAGAGGAGAATTAGGAGAGGGGACAGGAGTGGCTAATCGTGGAGGAGAATTAGCGGAGAGGAAGGGAGGAAGTGGAAAACGGAGACTAAAAGGTGGTCGCAGTGGCGGGGTAGTCGTGCGGGGTGTGAATGGAATCAGAGAGCACAGACTCAAACACACCGCTCCGCCTCACCTCACAGCCGGCTCTGTGACCTCACAGAGCCGGCTGTGAGGTGAGGCGGAGCGGTGTGTTTGAGTCTGTGCTCTCTGATTTGGTATCAGAGCTTTTCGGAGACTCCTTCAATGTCACTGTGGTCTCTTAACTTCTTAAGATCATGGCCTTCGACTATGGACGCTAGTTCATCTGGCGAAATACCAAAACCAGATGCTTTGACTTCCTCTGGTACTTTGTAATCAGTAGAAAACGACAGACCAGCATCCATAAACCGGAACGCAGCCCGAGGAACTAAAAATGCTACTCTTAGTTTCTTCTGATTGCTTTTTTTCATGTCCTCTGTCTCTGATCTCTTTTCTAAATTTGCTGTAAAGCGAAACCTGCGCTTTGGGTTTTCATTTTATATTTGGAATTTCGAATCAAATGATGCCAGGGAGGTCACGAGGACATTTTCCAAGTGTGATTCTTGAAGCGATACAGGAACCACGGACAGCAAATTTAGAAAAGAGATCAGAAGCAGAGGACATGAAAAAAAGCAATCAGAAGAAACTAAGAGTAACTTTTTTAGTTCCTCAGGCTGCGTTCCGGTTTATTGATGCGGGTCTGTCGTTTCTACTGATTACAAAGTACCAGAGGAAGTCAAAGCATCTGGTTTTGGTATTTCGCCAGATGAACTAGCGTCCATAGTCGAAGGCCATGATCTTAAGAAGTTAAGAGACCACAGTGACATTGAAGGAGTCTCTGAAAAGCTCTGATACCAAATCAGAGAGCACAGACTCAAACACACCGCTCTGCCTCAACCAGTTCTGGAGTTTGATGGGCCTCGACTTTTTTCAAAAACTTGTCTATTTGTAAATAAATTCTAGAACTATTTGCTGAATTCTCTAGAATAATCTAGCAACTACATTAATTAATGCGAGTAGTTGGAATTAATGTCTTCCGACACACAGTAGAGAAAGGTTTGAACCACCCAGAAACGTTGACGTTAAACCCGCAAAAGAGGAAAATGAAAAATGGATAATTAATGCGAGTCTAGCTACTACATTAATTAATGAGAGTGGTTGGAATTAATGTCTTCCGACACACCGTAGAGAAGGGTTTGAACCACCCAGAAACGTGGACGTTAAACCGCCCAAGGGAGGAAATGAAAAGGTGGAAATCTGGGGACATTAGGAAGCCCGGAAGCTGCATCAATGATCGCCTCCTGCTCTCACCATTCTTTGATGCTGCAGGATCCCTGGAGGTACCACCCGCAGTGCTCATAAACAGAATCACGGCGAACGCGGCAACAGCCCATAATTTCGACGAGCGCTGCATTTTGACAGAAATGGATGTGTGGAATGCAGTACAGAACTACCATCTATAATCTTCTTTTATAATAGTAGCTTGTCCCAGCTGCCTCTGACATCGTCATGGATTCAGCAATCAATGACCGAAAAAAAACAACTACTCCACTGCTTATCATTCATGGCGGACAATGGCTACCTGCATTGTCACAAAACCAGTTAACAGCAAAAATGTAAAAACGCGGCGTTTGATAAGTGACATCATATAGTTTCAATTTCTGCCATCTGTCTTGGAATTTGGTAATGCCAAGATTGTTGAAATTACAAATTGAGATTTGGGTAGAATTCATGTACTCCATTTTTACAATACTAATCATCTGTTAAATTCTGGCATGCACCTTACCCCACACCGCAAAACGTTAGTTGCTACTCTACAATAACTTATCGTTGGCTCGTTGGGAAGTACGAAACTAAATAACAGCAAAATGTTTTATGTTTTAATAATGTGGAGACGGTGAGATGCAAAAGCATCAGTGCACCACATTACAGTACAACCGTTTATAGTGGGCAACCAATAAATTCCATGTTATTGGGCCATTAATGCATAAGATTTATTGGTTGTCAGTACTTTATGGCTATCATGAGCATGTATGTTGAGCATTCGTTTTTGATAGTCTTAAATTTCCGAATAGGCAAAAGCCAGAGAGATCCAATGGAGTGGGTCTATTGCAAATTCCACTGAGTCCCTCTGGCTTTCGCCTACTCGAAATATGAAACGATCGAAAAAGAATACTCATAAAACAACATACATGCTCATGGTAGCCATAAAATACTGACAACCAATAAATCTTATGCATTAATAGCCCAATAGCATAAAATTTATTGGTTGCCTTTATAGTGTGCAGATGGTACGATGCAAAAGCATCACTGAACAACAGTGCAAACTCTTAAGGAAACCAAAAGCATTGCGAAAAACGGTGCATGCTAGTTTTTAAAATAAAGGTGAATCTTTTAAACGCATTATTAAGTTTTTATTCTCTTTAATTAAACTTGATGTGTGAAAATGGGTTAGCTCTAGTTTCACGGTCAACAAATTTCTATGATACTTCTTTAATTGAATTTGATGTGTGAAAATGTGTTAGGCCCATTTTCATGGTGAATGAAACTTGACTAGTTAAAAATTAAATGTGAACCATGACAATGGGATAGAGCAGGTTCATCCGGAGTGAGAGTTCGGTAGTGAAACCCATTATTAGACCTTTATGGGACCAACTTCGGCAGTGAAACTCATTATTAGACCTTTATGTGACCAATTGAGTAGAATGTTGGTTAGTTTTTTAGTTGAATGTTATCTTTAATAATTGGTTTATGGTGAATGAGAGTTGATGTTAAACCGTTGTGTGAGAAAGTAGTAAAGTTGTTGGGTTGAAATAATATTATAAATATAACATAATTATTTGATCGAATTGTATGACTATTTTTTAGATGTATTTGTAATAAAGATGTTTATTATTTTTAATATTATTTTTTAAGTTAAAAATGTGTTAAAAAAAATAATAAAATAAAAATTATGAATTTAAAAAATAAAAAATATATTTTTGAATTATTTCTTTATAGGTTTATATCCAAGTCATGTTTACAATTTACACTTGAATAACAGATATCGAAAATATATGTATTTTTATGGAAAAAAATTTAAATGACATGTTAGATTTTAGGCTTTTGTGGGAGTTTTTTGATTGTTGATCCGGATTAACCACAGTCTTCACTTCATTCTGCCAACGTTTCAAACCCCAAAGGGGGTCCATCATCAGAACAAATAAAAAGAATAATAATGAGAGATTATCGAGAGAGAATAGAATTGCCACCTGGAAATAAATACAAGAACCCTAAATTCACAAAAAAGGCCGACATATGATTCTTAATTATTATTTTATTTATTATTCATTGAAACAAGATTTTATTATTATTTACAATTTTTTTTTTTGAAATATATTAATTATTAAAATTATTAAATATTAAAACCTTTACTATGATTGAATTGTATTAATTAATATGACTAAATTATATTAATTATATTATTATAATTAATATATAAATACTAGGTATAATATAATATATATAAATTATAATTGATTTATATAATTATTCTAATTATTTTAATTAATTTATATTTTTAATTTACTATAATTTAATATAAATTAATTAATATAATTTATAAGATTTTATAAGAATATAAAATAATTAATATATTTAAAATAAATTAATTAATATGTTCTATTAATAAAATCAATATGAATAAAATTTTTACTATAGTTAAAATATATTAATTATCAAATTATAAATAATTATTAAAATCTATACTAAATGACATCTAAGATTATTGGTTATTTTACTACATTATTTTATTTTGAGGATTATTTTTTTACCTCATAATTTCATTAATAAAAGAAAATAATACTTTTGAATGATATTATAACTAGATAAACTTATATACTCACATCATGTTATTATTAGTTTTAATATTCAAGTGTATTCAACTTAAGAAAGTTAATTATTTTTGTCAGACCAGGAGTAACTCCAAAATGGACAGAAAAACTGATTTGTGTATTTCATTACGTAGCTATTGTTTATATACATGAGTGTGACTGAACAGTTCATCTTCTTGATGACTGTTCACATTCCAGTTCACCCATCCGTTGAGGATTAGGTGTCAACATTCCCCCCCTTAATCTGAAGGGATGTTGGTGAGTCCAAGCATCGTTCTGAATCTTTCAAGCTTTTCTCTTCCAAGCGCTTTGGTGAAGATGTCTGCAATTTGCTCATTTGTGGAACAATGACGGAGATGGATTGTTTTGGCCTCAACATGATGTCGGATCAGATGATATTTAGTATTGATGTGCTTAGTACGATCATGGAACTTTGGGTTCTTGGCCAACTTTATTGTAGAGGTGTTATCAATCATGAGTGGAGTTGATTGTATTTGTTTTACCTGCAAATCTTCAAGAATTTTCCTGAGCCACACAATTTCTTTCGTTGCTTCAGCTGCTGCCACGTATTCTGCTTCTGTTGTGGAATCTGCTGGTACTGATTGTTTGCGTGATCTCCAGGAGACAACTCCTGATCCAAGACTCATGGCATATCCTGAAGTAGATACCCCAGTTTCTTTGTCTCCATCGAAGTCTGAATCAGAGTATCCAATCAAGTTGAAGTCGTCCACCTGTGTATACTTGATTCCAAGGTCTTGAGTTCCCTTCAAGTACCTTAGAACTCTCTTTGCAGCAGACCAATGTGCCTCACAAGGCTTTTGCATAAACCTGGAGAGGATTCCAACAGCAAATGAAATGTCTGGTCTGGTAGTAGTGAGGTAGATGAGACTTCCTACAAGCTGTCTATACTTTGTTGCATCCTCAAATTCCTTTCCTTCAATAGATGTGAGCTTCAAGTTTTGTTCCATTGGAGTAGAAAGAGGATTGCACTCTGTCATGCCAAATCTGTTTAACAAATCTCCAATGTATTTATTTTGAGAAAGAAATATGGATTTTGGATGTTGGGTTACTTCAATGCCAAGATAGTAATGAACATAGCCCAAATCAGTCATTTCAAAACTTTTTCCTAATTCTTTCTTTATGGATGCAATATAGCTTTCATTGTTCCCTGTCATTAAAAGATCATCTACATATACCACAAGATATACAACTGTTTTGCCAACTTTCTTGACAAATAAAGTTGCATCATCAAGATCAAAATGATTGAAGTTGAGTTTCAGAAGATGCTCAGTTAGTTTTTCATACCAGGCTCGTGGTGCTTGTTTGAGGCCATACAAGGACTTCACAAGTTTGCATACTTTATGTTCATGTCCTTTCACAACAAATCCTTCAGGTTGGGACATAAAAACATTCTCTTTTAGATCTCCATTCAAGAATGCAGTTTTTACATCCATTTGATGGACTTTCCAACCGTTCTGAGCAGCTAGTGCAAAGAGTGTCCGGATGGTGGCCCATTTTGCTGGGGGGGCAAAAGTTTCCTCATAATCAACCCCTTCCTTCTGTGCAAAACCTTTTGCCACAAGCCTAGCTTTGTGCTTGTCAAGTGAGCCATCAGCTTTGTATTTGTTCTTGTAGACCCACTTGCAGCCAATTGGTTTGGTTCCAAATGGAGGATCAACCAGCTTCCAAGTGCCATTATTTATGAGGGCATCATACTCCTTCTGCATCGCTTCTTTCCATTAATCATGAGAAGCAGCTTCTTTGAAGGAAGTTGGTTCAAAATCTGTAGACAAGTTCAATTCACAATCATAAGTAACATCCATATCAACAGGTGAATTAGATTTATCTACATCACCTCCATCTTGTCGGTTTGTATTTTTGGTTCCTATTTTTCCAATTTCATCAGGATGAACACTTTCAAGTGTTTTTGTCAGCCACTTTGGGGGACCTTTCTGAGATGGTCCAGGCTGCTCTGTTGATTGAGTTGGGACTGAATCAAGATTGAGTCTCCCAATTCTATCAATTACATCACTTAAAGGATCATCCGGTGTTGCATTTTCATGCAGGGGAGATTGTTCTTCAGAAGAAGATTCCACATGTTGATCTAGTATAGGAATCCCCCCTTCAAGATGTGGAATCTGATTATCAAACTCTTGAAATGATTTTGTTTTTGTGAATCTATCCAAGCGATCAAGTTGTCGCTCAACAACACTGTCAGATTTGGATGATTCAAGAAAAATGACATCTCTAGATACAACAAACTTTTTATTTACTTCATCATAGAGATGGTATGCTTTAGAGGTGTTTGAATACCCCAGGAAGATACACTTACGACTTCTAGCACCAAGTTTGTTTCTATGTACCTTTGGTATTAAAGCATAACAGGTGGAACCAAAAATCCTGAGATGTTTTATCGAAGGAACATGTCCATACCACAATTCATAAGGAGTCTTGTTTCTTATAGCATTAGATGGACATCTATTCTTTATATATGCAGCACATAGAACAGCATCAGCCCAAAACATTATCTTTACATTTTTGAAGAAAAGCATGGACCGTACCATATTCAAGATTGTTCTATTCATTCTTTCAGCTACACCATTCTATTGGGGATTATAAGGCACAGTTGTTTGATGTTTAATCCCATGTTGGCGAAGATAGTGTTCAAATTCATTTGATGTATATTCTTTTCCATTATCAGTGCGAATAGACCCAATATGAGATTGTGCATCATTTTCAATCCATTTATGAAAATTCTTGAATGTTTGAAAAGCATCAGATTTGTTCTTCAATAAATAAACCCAACACATTCTAGTGTAATCATCAATAAATGTCATGATATATTTATTTCCATTTGCAGAAGGAACAGGCATTGGACCACATAAATCTGAATGAATGAGTTCAAGCTTCCTATGTGCTCTTGAATGTGAATCATGAAAAGAATGTTTGCTATGCTTTCCTAGAATGCAAGCATCACATTGCTTATGTTTTCTAGGAATTGTAGACAAACCAGTAACACCATTTTTCTTCAATAAGTGAAGACTGTCATAGTTTAAATGTCCAAATCGAGCATGCCATAATAAACTTGATGGAAGTGTACCTTCTTCATGATGAGAAATATACGAGAAATGTTGTGCATGAGTAGAGGTTCCTTGCAGTTTAAGAAGTCTTTATTCTTCTATTCCCCTCATGACAAGTGAGTGGTCAGATGCCTTTCTTACCTCAAGCTTTCCATCAAACATATGAATGGAGTGACCTTGCTGGCGGATGTGGACCAAGGACAACAAGTTTCTCTTGAGCTGTGGGAGATATAGAACATGATCCAGAAGAAAGTCTGGAAGACCAGGCAGTTTAAGCCTGATTGTGCCAAGCCCTAATGGCTTGATTTTTGACTGATCTGCAAAGTATACTTCTCCATCAACATTGTCAGTGAAATCTTCAAAAAAATCTTTCCTATGAGTCATATGACAGGTTGCTCCTGAATCAAGCAACCAATCATTTTTCGAAGAAGCAAGTGAAGCATTAAAAAAATCTTCATTTACTCCAATGTTACATTGTGCCTCAATATAGTGAGCGGATTCAGGTGCTTTACCTTTGTCTGTATCATCAGTTTTACCTTTCTGCTGGTTTCTTCTCTGCTCAATTTTGTCCCATGGTAGCTTGCATGTAGAAGCATCATGTGATCCATTTCGTTTGCAGCAAATGCAATGCAGATCTGCTTTTTCTGCTTGATAATGTCTGCCCCCCTGCCTCTGAAGTATCTTCCTCTTCCTCTTCGTCCACCTCTTCCTCTTGTAGAATCTTAAGCAGGATGCTTTTCTTTATGAGCAAGGCAAACGGTCTCTTCAGAAGATTCAGGGACTGTCTTCTTTCCAAAGGCTTTCTCTCTTTCAGCAAACTTTTTCACAAGAGAGTCAAAGGTTATATCTTTAAGATTTCCATTTGCTTGTAATGACTCAAGATAATTGGAGTAGGTAGGATAGAGTGCTTTGAGAAAATCAATAAGAGGGATATCCAGCTCAACCTTAGTGGATTTAATATCATGCATTATAGACTTTACTTCAGATGCAAGAGCAAGAGGATCATTATTTTTCAGTTCAAGAGTGAAGAGTTTAATCATGAGCTGAACAACTTCAAGTGCAGAATGTGAATCATAGAGTTCTTTCAACTTTTGTAAAGCTTCAAAGGCAGTGGAATAAGATGAAATATGACGACTTACTTCTTCACTTACAAATGCTGCGATCAATGCATAGGCTTTGTTGTTCTTGTTTTCCCAAATGACAAGTTCTTTATCTGAGGTAGGCTGCACAGGGTCTTTGTCTTCTTCTCCGACACACACTCCTTTCCACAACTCATTGTAGATGAGGGTGTGTTTTACCATCCGGGACCATTCAGGATAGTTCTCCTTGCCAGTGAGAACTATTCCTACCATAGAGACGATTGAATGCATTCTGTAAAAAATTATTTCTGCTGATATACAGTGAGAAAAAAAATCTCTGTGGGAAATAATCAATCAAATCACCATAAATCCCTTTGATTCTCTAGACAGTAATAAAATATGACGGTGTTAAAGTTCAGACATTCTCTCCAAATTTCACAAGAAAGGATGACAGGCGGGAGCTCTGTTTTCTTGACTAATTGCTGCTATTAAATGATAAAATCTATGTTCAAAGAGTTTGAAGAGTATTTCATTCAAAAAGACTGAAACCAATTGATACCAGAAACCAATCGGTCAACACATCCATTATTCAAAAATTTGCTTTTGTAATGGCAGAAGCATGTCGCTCTTGGCAGAAAGATCACAAAAAAACTTTTCACAACGCTGACACAATGCACCCGTCTATTATCAATTCTGTCTGCAAGATGTAACTATTTACTACCCACAAATCTACTTGAATCTCATGAATATTCTTAGCTGCTCCATAGCTCAACGTATGGTGCCAGAACTTTACGTAGTCAGATATGCAAAAACAAAAAACTAGAATATCCCTGCTCGGGTTCGTGCTTCTGATCTCCATGAGCTTAGTTTCAAAGTCTCAAAAACTATACTCAGATCACAAATCCGAATGTGAATTCACCTTAACTCCAGAAAATATATCAAAAATTTTGCAATTAAAGGTAAGAGCCGGGAGTTTAAATCATTTAAAGGCATGTTAATTTACCAGCCCACATGCTTTAGCTTAGATTGTGAAAATTGAGCCTCGCTTAAACAAGTCCTGTTCCGCCAGCTTCGACATGTACACGCTCTCGCTCTCCATATCCTCCTACTGTGATCCACTGATATTTCCAACCAGAACGTGCGCCAGAACCACTGTTGAAAGAAGAAAATCCTCTGGATCCTCGACCTCTGGAGGTTTCGTACCCAGAACCTTCACTGCCAGATTCCTCTTTATATGCCCCGCACTTGAAACAACTGGAGCGAGAGTGTATTAGAGACAATGTACAAAGATGTTGCGTTCGATTGGGATAGGCTTTCTTCAGATTTAGATATGATGGACGCCAACGCCGAGGGCGAGGCAGATGATTTGGAGGATATGCCGTTAAATAATCAATGCGCCACTTCTGGAGTGGAAATCTGGTGATTGGATTTGTGGTAGGTCAGGATGTAATGAGCATAACTTCGCCCAGTAGAATGGAATGCTTCAGGTGCAGTGCTCCAAGGGAGTCGAGAATTGAACGGTAATCGAGAGGCGGTTGCAGAGATTGAAGCTGTTCAGGAAGCTTTCAAAAGAAGCTCTGAGTCGGGCGATTTGTGGAGCAAGGAAGTATTAACCAGAGAGGGTTTCAACGCAGTGGGATTCAACGTAATGGTAGCAAGGTATACGGTGTGGAGAGGCAGCGAAAAAGACTCATAACCGATGAGAATCGCAGGACAATCAATGAGACGCGCAGGTATTCATGCGCAGGACAGAGGCAGCGCTCAGGTATTCATGCGCAGGACAGAGGCAGCGCTCAGGTATTGTGGCGCAGAGAATCAATGAGAGGAGTTACGACTATTCTTAGAACTGGCTCTGATACCATGTCAGACCAGGAGTAACTCCAAAATGGACAGAAAAACTGATTCGTGTATTTCATTAGGTAGCTATTGTTTATATACATGAGTGTGACTGAACAGTTCATCTTCTTGATGACTGTTCACATTCCAGTTCACCCATCCGTTGAGGATTAGGTGTCAACAATTTTTAATGGACAACTAGGTCAGTCTCATACTCGTATGGCAGATGGTCAACTTCGACCACTACCACTATACCTCTGGCCTACATCCTGTCATCTCCGTAGACTAGATTACTTCTGGGGGATTTAACCTTAGATCTCTTAGTTTACACGATTTCATATCACTTCGATCACCAATTGATTTCCCCCCTAGGGACACTCAAGAAAGTTTATATTATAAGATGGAAAAATTTGTAAACTTACAAAAGATGTTAATGTAAGAGTTTATCCAAACTAATTTATAACTAATTTTAAAAACTTATATTTTCTCTTTACTATGATTCCAATATATACTGCAGTATTTTTTTAAACAAAAAACAGTTGATGGGGAACTAGAAACCTCCCCACATATATGAAACAACCCATAAGACACATATATGAGAAACTCATATACTACAATATTTTTACCAACACCTACATTTATGGATAGGAGTACACCTACTTGGGAGTTGTGATTGTTACCCACTAAAATGGGTAACACAATAGGAAAAAATTGTTCTCCTATTCTTGACAGTGATCCAACAAGCTAACAGTCCCTTACAACCACCATTAGATGATGATATGCTATTTTCTCTACCACTTGCAGCAACCATTTTGTTCTTGCCCATCCAAGTAATTTAATCATTTTGCAATCAAGTTCTTATGCTTTTTTGTATTTGGGTATTTGATATGCATAATAGGGGTGATATAGAATAATGATGGACTTTCACTGTGATCTTGTTCTCTCACCTCAAATAGGGAGTTAATATTTGATCCTAATCTAATGGGATATCCCCTAATGGGCATAGGAGGGGCATTACTTGACAATCCCTAATTGAGATAGCGTAATTCCATCTATCCCTCTGTCATACTTAACGTTTTCCATCATACATTACAAGCTCTTATCTCACCTCCATACTTTAGGTTTAACTGACCATTGGTTCTTTGGGATTTGACACCCATACATCCACATACCTAGGTATGGTCCGAAAACTTTTCCCTAGGAGGTTGATGCAACTAAAAGAAATAGAAAAAGCATATCATAGTCATAAGAAAATCAAAAGAAAGAACATCAAAATGCAAAGGATGGCCAAGGACATACACAATAGCATGTGAGAAAAAACCTAGCATGAGCACTACATCACTCATTATGGCCATCACTCAGTTCCTAAACACATGTTTTGCCATTACATCACAAAAGGAACCCTTGCATGTCACAACCTCGATGACTGATGAACTAATTCATAAAAACAAGGTAATAAAACTAATATATCATTCAAAGCAAGCTCTAACCCTTGAGCTATGACTGGTAATACAATGAAAAATGAAGAAAAATTAAAGGCGCATAAGAGGAATGGAAGAAAAAGGTCAAGTTGGTAACTCATGCATCCACAATCGCTCCCTCCTCACATTTGTATATTGTAACAACCCTTGTGAAATTTCCATGTAAAAATATCTAAATACCACAAATGATGGGAGACATATTCCAAGCTGAATGGTGGGGAAGACATCCTCGGGGGTGTTCATTTGGTCGTTTATTGCTAAGGAAATTGGCAAAGGCAATGGATAAGGCATTAAAGAGGCAAAGAGGTATTTTGGCACATTTATTTATGAAAATAATGGAAATTAGGAGAAAATGAAGGTAAAAAGTCACAGGTTGCATGTGAGGAGGAAAATGAAGGAAAATAATGGAAATTAGGAGAAAAAGGAGGTGAAAGGTCATAGGTTGCATGTGAGGAGGAAAATGAAGGAAACTAATGGAAAATGAAGAAAATAGAGGCCTCATTAATAAAAAGGCTTATGAGGATCAGTGGGCAAGACTTGGTTAGTTTAGTTTTGGAGCTCTCTCATTATTCTCTCTCCCTCTCTCATACTCTTGGTTACTTAGAGTTTTCTTGGAGAACTTTGGCATTGGAGAAAGAAAGGCAAAGAAGGCAAGAGGAAGAAAGGATCAAGCAGCTACAACAGGCTTCATTGAAGATATCAACTTGCATGTGTATTTTCCTTGCTAGATTTGGCATGCATGTAATTGCATGTGTATTTTCCTTGCTAGATTTGGCATGCATGGGATTGCATGCGTTTCTCTTTCTATCATGGCATGGGTTGTGCCAGGTGTGACAGTATTTTCAGCCTAGCCTTGCCATTCCCTGATAGCTTTGATGTGATGGGTTCTCACATTCGTTTTGTGGGGGGTGGCCAAATTGGATTCGAAGCTGAGTGGGGTGGATCTCCGAATTGACAAACACATGGTGGTAGTGGTCCCTGAACCAGACTGAGGATGCACGAATGCACTGGGCTAGTAACCCCTGAACTGGACTGTGGGTTGCGGTAAAGCCAGATTGTGTGCCTCGGTGGGCCAAGAAATCCTTGCTGGTGAATGGCACGATATACGATAAAGCCAAGAGGTGGATTTTCTCTTCGTTGGGCCTAGTGATTCTGGGATGGAATGCACGGTAAATCCTGGAGAGTATGTCTCAGTGCAGGGCCTAGTGATCCCTGGATCAGACTACGGGTGCACAGTAAAGCCTGAGAGACTGGGAGGCACTCAAATTCCTCACGATGTAGGCCTAGAACTCCGATGGCATCCACATTGATTTGTGTTTTTTGATGTGTTCTATGAATCCCACATTCATGCTTGGAATATGGAATGGGGGTGATTGGTTGAAGAGAGACTTGGCTTAGCCAATCTATGGTCGGGTGGAACGTTGTAGTCCCATCATCGGTTGGTTCATTGCATTAATGAAAAATTCATTCCCTTGATTTTCATGTGAAAATGTACTGATATATCTATATATATATATATATGGATTTTGATGGCTGATATGTTTATTGTATTTATGTTCCTATTATGTTGTTTATATGCACATTTACCTCGAAGAGTGTTACAGAGTGGTATCAGAGCACTGTTCAAACACTTGGACTGGATGGGCTCTATCATAGGTAAAATGAAGAACAAAGGTTAATTTTTGACCTTTTTGTCATATCTGTTATAACTTTTCTTCTGTAGAATATTAGGAGTCGAAAATCTGTCCATAATGAAGGTAAATCCCACTAATAATGTGGAAAAAATTACAGATATTAGTGCACAATACTTTAGGAATTATGATCTAAGGAAGATGACCTTCCTGAATGAACCTTTAAACCGATCACGTTGGCATTTTTGCAATAACTTTACTTCTATAGGCTTTCAGAAGTTCAAAAATCATCCACATTGATGGGAAATACCAATGATTATGTGGTAGAAATTGATATTGGGTCGCAATATTTTAGGAGATATGAGCAGAGGGTGCTGAGCCTTTTGAATGCTCCTAAAATCAGGTCTCAAACAGGTCACATTGACACTTTTGTTATAAATTTTATTCTGGGCACTCTTAGGAGCTGAAACGTTTTCCACAATGAGAGGAAATTCTAGTTATATTGTGATAAAAATTTTAGACATTTATTCGCTATATTGTAGGAGATATGACCAGTGGAAGTCAAGCTTTCTGGATACTCCTAGAATTGTGCTCCAAATATGATTGTGTTTGTCTTTTTGTTATAAATTTTCATTTATGAAATATCAGAAGCTAAAAATTGAACCATAGTGAGGGATAATTCCATTGATCCAATGGTTCAGTTTTGATAACTTGTAATACTATATTTTAGGATATATGCATTGAATCATTCACTATCTTAGTTTGCATGCAAAGTGTTTGATGAAATGCTTAAATGGTTCAGTGATTAATTGCATACAAAATGTTTGATAAAATGCCCCAATGAGTATGTTGTTTGTGGTTGGGGATAATATTGATGTGTAATAGTATTTCTGTAGTTGATATATTCTTAGTTGTATGCAAATGGTTTTCTATATTAGTTTGCATGTAAAGTGTTTGAATAAATTCTTACATGCAAATATAATAGTATAGTAGTTGTTTGAGAAAAATGTAAAAGTATGGTAATTGTTTGAAGAAAATGTTAATTTTTTGGATGGGATAGTATTGTAGTATGATAATATGGATGTATCTGATCTATGCCTATTTGCATGAAAATAATTTGAAGAGTTGCATGTAGGGAATTTGAAAGGTTGCATGCAAGGAAATTGAAAAGTTGCATGTAAGGAAATGGAAAAGTGGCATGTTTTTAGTTATTATGTTACAAGTGGAATAAGTGAAATGTTTTTGACTTAGTATCATAAAATGTATGAGAAATAAAAATCAATTTCTTTTCAAGTGTGGTTAAATTTAATAGAGATTTAGATATCCCATTTCCATAATTGGACATTGGAGATCGGACCATTATAGTAGCTTCCTCCTTCTACCTTAGTATGGACCATGGATAGTAAGGGGGTATGCTTATAGGTTGTTAGCATTGGTGAATATCGATTTCAAATTAATAGACACGATGTATTGATTTTTGAAACATTCAACTGACTGTGTATGGATTACATGTCGCTTACTTTTTGATTTCATGATACTTACTTACATGCTTGTATGTTAGGTTACATTTTTTAATATTTTGATTACATGCATTAGTGTTGTAGATTGATTACAAGGATTGGTCAATTATGTTCGACTACATGAGGTTATGTGCATTGGTAGTTGTTTTTGCATTGCTTATGCATATTGCTGGTTGCATGTGGCAATGTGCAGAATGGAGTAATGGTTGTTATTATGCATGTATGGTTGTGGCTATGATTATGCATGTATAGTGGGTCAAACATGCCTTGTGAAGTCATTGTATGCAATTTAGGTCATCATGATGTTATTGGTTGTTATGATGCTAATGTGTTGGATGAGATAGAGCAAGAGATGCAGATCATCATAATGAGGTTGTAGCATTGGACTTTGGGGTAAGAGCATATCGTCATACAGGTATTGCATCTTCGACATGTAGGTATGTAAGTTAAGGATTTTTATATGCATTAGGTTTATATACATTAGGTTTATGTATGTCTTTTGATGTTATGGTTACATTCATGATAGATGTTGGTTGATTAGTGTAGTTATATGCACATGTGTCAGATAATCAAGAATGATATTAACATGTAGTTGTATGCATTGATATTATTGTTTTATATCAGATAACTTGATGATTATGTTGTATGTTGTGGATGAGTATGATATATAATTTATTGTTGTTATATGCTATTAACTTGATGGTTAAGATCATTTCATTGAGACATTGATGTTATAATTTGGATTGGTCATATGTGTAATGGTTATGTTCACTGCATTGGAGATCTTGATGTTATATGTATTGTGTTAACCTGGTTTTACCTATGCAGATGGTTATGGCTGTGATACTCAGGTATGAGATGACATATTTGTGATATGGTGTCATACTAATCTAGACTGATCATACATATGTGATTATTATGCATGAACGACATATGCTTATGAGCTTGTAATATGAACATGTTAGTTAGTTACTGTTATGGATATCATGATTTATGTTTCTCGCTAACTAGATTGATTATGAAAACAAGATAGCCCCCCCCCCCTTAGGTACACTAAGGGGTGAGTTCGCTTATGTATTATACTTGGTGTTTCATAGTTGATTATGTCGTTTATTTGGTATGTGATTGTTTGGTGCCTATTATGTCATCTAATTGATTTATATATCATGGTATGTTTGCAAGTGGTTGAATGATTGATGAATTTCTTAATATGAGTATGTGTTCAAATGATTTTGTTTTAAGATGATTGTACTAACATGTATGTGTTGAGACATTTGATATGTACTTGAATGTAGTTTATAGTTGTAGCATTATGTCCAATGACTATGGATTATGACATGATTGTTTATAAAAGTTGATTTCAAATTGATAAATATGATTGTATTGATATTTGGAACATGTGGTTGACATATAAGCATGATGCTGGGAGTTGCATGGTAGGAGAGGTTGCCATGAAATCTTGAAGAAGGCTCAGGTTGAGCTTTCCCTGGGAACCATGGGGATTTAGTCATGGTGTTTGTTATTAGTCTTGTGCTTTTGGTATTTTATGAATTGTTGAGCTTGATTTGCGGCTTTGTTTATGTCTAGTGTATGGCCATACCACTTTGTTTGCGGAGTCATGTTGTTATTGGTATGTATGGTTTTCTTCTTGCCTGTTTCTTGTCTTGCCTTTTATGCTTCGAGCCTTGGGAATTGGTTGCGAAAGAGGAAAGTTGATGGAAATCGTGAGATATTTGTGGTACCCAACCGATGATATAAGACCCAAATGAAGCTCTGTGCATGAGTAAGCATAGCGGAAGGTAAGACTATGACAGTCGGTTAGACTGGCTGGGTCCATTGTGGTAAATGGATGGTAGCAGTATAGTCATGAGAAGGTGAAATGAAAAGGTAAAGTAAATGGATTTGAGGCATCATATGCCTTGGCTATGTTGGGAACAATTGTTCTCAATGTTGTGCATGTGTTGCATAAATAAGGAAGTTTTCTTAACCTAGACCTTATGTTATTTGGTAGTTATGTTTATATACGTATACAGAATATATATGTATGTATGTTGTTGTCTGACAGTATCATGATTGTTTTATGTTAACGTTTATATATGCATGTCTGTATCCATGTATCTATGTTACTATCTAACATGGTTGCCAGGGATCATTCTTGTGGAGGAATGATTGCTTATGTAGGAGAAAAAAATGAAGAGGTTCCTGGTCTTATGAGGAATCAATTGGGAAGAATAGTCACAACAAATATATGAGGTCAGTATCATGTGGATATGATTTGATATTCTATACTTGTATTACAGCTATGTCTATGTTATAACAGGTAACGTTGAAGGATACATCAACAAAGTGAAAGCAGTGTGATCTGAGGCATGCTAGGATAAGCATGGATGAGATACCGGAAGCAAGGTTTCTTGGTAAGAACAATATGGTTTTGGATGTGTGGTACTATTGTTGTGCATACATTTTATATGTTGTATATGTCACATCTATGATGTGTGCACCTGTGGTGTTGCGTATATATAGCATGTGTACATGTTATTCATGCAATGTTATATATAGGATGGTACAAATAGGTTTGTGTGAATATTGCATATGGGGTGATGTATACATATTGTACTGTCTTCATGATGTATATGCGGTGTGTGTGCATATGGTGCTCTATGCATGTTTCATATGCAGTGCTGTGTACGGATGATGCTATGTACATGCTGGATATGCAGTGCTATGTACATGTGGTGTTGCATGCATGTTGTACATATGGTGCTATGTACATATGGTGTTGTGTGCATGATTGTACAAGTGGTGATGTAAGTATGTGGTGCCGTGTACATGTTGTACATAAGGTGTTATGAGCATGCGATGTAGTGTACATGTCATGCATCTGATGCTATGTACATATGGTGTCGCATACACATTTACGTGTGGTATTGTGTACATGTGGTATTGTGTACACATTGTACAGTGGTGTAGTGTACATGTGATGTTGTGAACATGTTATGCATGTGGTGCAACGTATAAGTGGTACTATGTACATGTTGTACATATGGTACTGGTGTACGTGTGGTATTGTGTGCATATCGTTGATGTTGTATTATGGGCATGCGGTATTATGCATCATGTAGTCATGGTATTGCGGCGTGTGTACTCGTTGTGTAGTACTTTGTGTAGGCGTATGTATTGAGTTGTGTCATACACTGGGTGTAGGTGTATGTGTTGTATGTCAGGTGTAGATGCATGTGTTGCATGGAGTTGCATGTCGTATGTGGTCATATGTGTGTGATGCACACTATGTGTATGTGCACATGGTTGAGGAGAAGGCACTAGATGTTTGTTGGGTGTGGTAACCAATCCAATGTGTTACAAAAAGAACCAAGGTAGAAGTAAGGATCGATGAAGGATAGGTATCGGTATTGTATTTCAGTTTTAGTATGCATGTGAATTATGATTCTGATTTATGATCTATGCTTCTGGTTTATGATCTATGATTCTGGTTTATTATGGTTACATGTGATTTATGATTATCATGGTTGTGTTTGAGCTAACCTAATGTGATACCTTTATATATGTTGATTTGGTCAAGATGTTAGTTTGGCTTGTTGTGAAAGGAAGCGAACATGATTGCAAATGTATCTTATTGGCAAGCTACCAATGAGGTATGATGTGAATTTATTTCAATTTATTTTGAATCTAATAGAATTTATGTTCTTGGTGCAAGAAGCATGAAAATTCCCAGTTGGGTGGTTGAAATCGACTGCAAGAACTACCAGCAGCAACAAAGGAATTGAAACATGCAGCAATATGTTGGTAAATCACTTTAGGAGCAGGACCGTTGGGGGACACTGTTACCCAATAGTGTCCATTGATTTCCATGAGCATGCTATGATTGATATGATGGTTTTGAGGCAGGTATATGCCTTGGTCTTTGAATCTTCTGATGCAAGGAATCCTTGCCAAGGGATGGACTACCCAGGATGAGGATGCTAGCGGAACTTGGAAGGTGAGTGACTACACAGAAGGGGTGATCGGATTCCCGAGGGACTGTGTAGCAGAGAAGGGAAGGTCACAGATGGATTTGTTTTGGTCATTAGAATTGCTCGATGGAATCAGATACACATTAGTAGTGTGCCCTGGAACAATGAGCCGATAATTGTTCATTGAGAGGACAAGTGGCATGGGATTATAGCATTGGACATTGGATGCAGAATTGACTTTGCAGTGGATTCTGAGCTTCTTGGGTAGGAGGTGAATCCTGGTCACTTTGAGGGTGGAGGTGTGAGCCTCTGGATTCTCTTATTGATTGATACAGGCATTGTATCCTTTATTTGTTGGTTCAGGAAATGTGTGTATATGTATATGTGTATATCATTGTAAATATCATAATGAGATATGTTATAAATCTCTAGTATGGGGTATGGTTTTTATATGGTCATGTTGTCATGATGTTCTTTTCTTTTGAGCGGGTCATTCATTGTAAATACTGCAACAGGCTGTGTTATAAAGCTCCATGGGTAGTATGTTTTGTTTTCAATGGTATTTTTGTTATAGGTGTCATTGAACACTAAGGACGGTGATCCCCCAAGGGGGAGGGTTCTGTAACAACCCTTGTGAAAATTCCATGTTAAAATATATAAATACCACAAATGATGAGACACGTATTCCAAGCTGAATGGTGGGCAAGACATCCTAGGGCATGTTCATTTGGTTGTTTATGGCTAAGGAAATTGGCAAAGGCAATGGCTAAGGCATTAAAGAGGCAAAGAGGTATTTTCGCACATTTATTTATGAAAATAATGGAAATTAGGAGAAAAGGAAGGTAAAAGGTCACATATTGCATGTGAGGAGGAAAATGAAGGAAAATAATGGAAATTAGGAGAAAAAGGAGGTGAAAGGTCATAGGTTGCATGTGAGGAGGAAAATGAAGGAAACTAATGGAAAATGAAGAAAATAGAGGCCTCATTAATAAAAAGGCTTATGAGGATCAGTGGGCAAGACTTGGTTAGTTTAGTTTTGGAGCTCTCTCATTATTCTCTCTCTCTCTCATACTCTTGGTTACTTAGAGTTTCTTGGAGCACTTTGGAATTGGAGCAAGAAAGGCAAAGAAGGCAAGAGGAAGCAAGGATCAAGAAGCTATAATAGGCTTCATTACAAGTATCAACTTGCATGTGTTTTTGCCTTGCTAAATTTGGCATGCACGGGATTGCATGTATATTTTCCTTGCTAGATTTGGCATGCATGGGATTGCATGTGTTTCTCTTTCTACCATGGAATAGGTTGTGCCAGGTGTGACATTATTTTCAACCTAGCCTTGCCATTTCCTGATAGCTTTGATGAGAGGATTTCTCTCATGTGTTTTGTGGGGGATGGCCAAATTGGATTCGAAGCTGAGTGGGGTGGATCTCCGAATTGACAAACACATGGTGGTAGTGGTCCCTGAACCAAACTGAGGATGCATGAAGCCACTACCCTAGTAACCCCTGAACCAAACTGTGGGTTGCAGTAAAGACAGATTGTGTGCCTCGGTGGGCCTAGGAATCCTTGCCGGTGAATGGTGGGATATACGGTAAAGCCAAGAGGTGGATTTTCTCTCTGTTGGGCCTAGTGATTCTAGGATGGAATGCATGGTAAAGCCTGGAGAGTATGTCTTGGTGTAGGGCCTAGTGATCCCTGGATCAGACTGCGGATGCACGGTAAAACCTGAGAGACTAGGAGGCACTCAAATTCCTCACAGTGTAGGCGAAGAACTCCGGTGGCATCCATATTGATTGGTGTTTTTTGATGTGTTCTATGAGTCCCACATTCATGCCTGGAATATGGCACGTGGGTGATTGGCTGAAGAGAGACTTGGCTCAGCCAATCTTTGGTTAGGTGGAACGTGGTATTCCCATCACCGGTTGGTTCATTGCATTTATTAATGAAAAATCCATTCCCTTGATTTTCATGTGAAAATGTACTGATATATATATGGATTTTGATGGTTGATGTGTTTATTGTATTTGTGTTACTATTATGTTGTTTATATGCACATTTACCTCGGAGGGTGTTGCATATATACTCATGATGTGGATCACCCATCAATTGCTCCCTTTGACTGTGAAGCCTTATCCCCTCCATCATCATCATTACTATTCACTAACACCTATCGATGAAGGGTGGACTGAGGAAGAAATATCTAGCCCCTCAAACATTTCCATGACTTTATTTAGAAAATTGGGATCATCATTACTTATAGTAGAAAATGAGAATATTTCATCAAAATTACTACAACATTCAATGAAACTCTCTAACAAAACCCTTTGTAGTGTTTAAAATTCCTAGAGAAACTGATAACATTGACAAGCTTGTCACAAGTTGAAGTGTTATGTCAAAACCCTAGTTGTGCTTTGGTCGATTACAAAAATCTTAAATCTGAACTGAGAGAAATCATCGTATCCAATGTTTCCTTTACCAATCGTGGAGTTACTTGAACACCCAATTGAGTAAGGGTTGCTTCCATTTCCACATTTCCCTTTGAAAGGATTTTCTATATTTCCTTTATAACATCCATTGTCTTCCATTACTTTTTGGTTGGGGTTTCATCAATGTTATTAAACTCGTGCAAAGTATCTTCTCCTTCTTCACTTGTTAGGTCTTGTGATTCAGGGTCTTCATCTTGCCTTGAGACTACTTCAATTTCCTCAAGGATTTGAAGGGCACTGGACGCATCCATTGGGTAAAATTTATGGCTCAAATTGAGTTCTTGGAAACAAAGAAAGCTCCTACCATCTTGGAAGGTTTTGAGGGATGCAAAGTCTATATTTTGTTGCCATTACATTGATGTGAAACTTGAATATCGATGGTGCAATTGAATTGTTGAATTTACTAGCCAAATAGATACCAATCCTTCATGAGCGACACAAGCCATGAATTCATTCAAAATTGGATTTTCCTTTTAATTGTAGAATAACGAATGAACCTAGAATAAATTGTCTATTAAAATAACAACACTGTTAAATCAACTTCTTTTGAATCATAATCATTCGACTAGATCCTACTTCTTCTCAGAGTTAGTAACCGATGTTCTTGGAAGGAGGGAAATCCATTAAGATGGAACATGGCTAGTGTGTAGTGTGCCTTGACAATTGTTTTTTTAATCAACAATGGAAAAAAAAGCAGTGATAGTTTTTTGCTCAAACTAATGGTGGAAAACAAAAAGGTAGACAATTGTCGTCGAACCATTTCAAAAGGGAACACATTCGACGTAAAAATAAAATAAGAAAATAAAGTACTTCCTAATAAAATTAATAAGAGGGAGATGTGTAATTCTTTTAATTCTTAATATAAAATTAATATGTGACGTTTAAAAATATTCATTGTCAATTTTCCTTAAAATCCAACCGAAAAAAGTTAGACTTACAAGTTTAAGTTATGTACTCTATATAACATTCAAAAATAAAATTTAAACATTTCAATGGGATAATGTGGTCCATTAATAAAATATTTCAACACCTATGTTAAGTAAAATATTTCAATGTTAATTATGTGTATATTATAAATGGTCAAAAAAATACAAATTGTATGTGTTATATAAAGCAATTAAAAAAATAGAGTTTTATGATTTAAACATTTCATTTAGTTTCATTATTCTATGTTTTTACTCTTATTCAAGTATATTTTGTAGCCAATTTTGTTTAAAACGTAGCAAGATTTGGTGAATCCATTTATGTATTAAAAAATCAATCTAAATAATGAAAAATGATACACACACACACACACACACACACACACACACACACTAGCAATTGCACCGAGAGGTGCAAACGAAAGATGAAAGTTGAAAGAGGTATGTTTGACTGCATGCTACCAATAGTACCTAGAGGTGGTAAATGCATGCTAATTGTGATAACTTAAGAGGCCATACTAAACTTTGAATTGACAATTCTCCTTATTATGATTTCAATCACTTCTAAACAATCATGTGTTATTTGTCCAAATTCAGGAAATGACAAAAGTGAGAAGATGACTTACAGAATTACGCATGGTCCTGTGACATTTATCTGAAACTTTTAAAGTAGTTCACCTAAGCTAATGATAAGTTTTTGGATTTAATTCTAATCCTCGTATTATAGAAACTATTCAATTCAACAACAAATGTAAACTTATACACCAACTAAATCATGTAAACAACAATAATTTCCTTTCTTACAGTGTTATGATTCAAAGGTCTAAGAGAATTTTCCAATGACTCTATGATTAAAATAGTAAGAGCATGAACACAATAAAAATTAGTCTTATTACGGGATTCAATCAAATTGTCATCAATGCATGAGATAAAAATTGAACCCAAACCCTTTTGAATTTCAAGGATTGGCCCAAGAAACAACAAAGAGATGAGATCGAAAATCTCAACGTTATATAAAAGGTTTTCAATTTTGCAAGTTACTATTAGCTTGCACACTTCAATATGATTGATTCTAAAAGGCATAACTGATGAAACTTTAAAATTATTTTATTGGTAGAAAAATGCAAAAGTAATGTTATTTTAACCTAACCATGACTGAGAGGAAAAAAAATAAAAAATCTATGACATACCAAGGAGATTAAGACCAACAACTAAAGGCTACAAGGACCATCCTTTCCATGACTAATAACAAAAGGATAATAAGTTTCATGTATTCATATTTCAATGCTAAAGACCTGATAAAAAAAGATTAAAAAAATATGTATTCATGTTGTGTGTTTCACCCCAAACCAAAAAAAAAAAAAAAAGGAATTAAAGGATAAAAGACAATATTTTTTTTCAAAAATAGATTTCAAGGCATAATTCGATGAAATTTTGAAAAAATAAATCTCAATACCAAATATTACAACCATGGCATTGGATTAAATCCCGTGACTTATTTATCTATGCCCAAACCAAAAATTAAAAGCACTCATTTTCATTAGACTAGACTTGCACACTAGAAGCTAACAAAAATAATTGTAGATTGTGAGGTCATCAAATTGGATTACCATATTTTGAGGCATATGTGCCTTAATTTCACTTGAGGAAAAGAGCACAACAGTATTAAAATAACTACATGAATATTTTCAACTCACGAGATTAGGTGGAAAAAAGAACAACATGCATAGTAGAATTATTAAATGCTACTACAACAGAGATCTATTTATATTATTTACATGCTTAAAGTATAAATGAAGATCATGACAAGTAATGTGAATTACTACCTTCTATCTTGAAAAAACATCTACCTAAGGTCATATAATAGAAGCATGACATTAAATGATAAAACCCTGGAAGTATAACACAAAAATTAATAAATAAATGAGACTAAAGATAAATCTATAGCTAAAAAATAACTCTTTTCTTCAGGTTCCTACACAAAAACAAATAATGAATATGTGAAATTGAAACCTTACCTCAATTTTCCATTTTTCTACCTAGATTATGTTATAAATGGGAAAAAAATAATTCTTAAATAAAATAGTTTTAGAAAGAATAAAATCTTATCAAAAGAGAAAATATATGAGAACAAAGATAAAATCTATACCTCAAAATGTTATCTTTTCCTCCAATTTCAAAACAACCACTACATGAAATTATAAATAAAATTCTTACCTCATAAATTTAGCAATTGTCTATCAAAAACATATTAGAAATGTAAGAACTAAAGCTCAAACAAGACCATTTTGTTAGATCTCAATGCAACTCCTAGATCCATCAGATATCAAAATAGACAATGAAAACCCAAAGTCCATTATGCTCAGTCTTTCCAACAATTTTAAGTGAAAGAAGCAGATGATAGCAGTTGGAGCCTACATTCACTTGGAATAACTTGCAGAATTGGATTGTATTGTCAAGAAACTTCTTTATTATCTGCAAAGAGGCCACCTTTGGAATATATTTGGCAAAAGATAGAAATACAGAGTTTTAACTGAAGACATTTGTTTATTTTCAGTTTTCCTCCCTTTGTTTGTGCATTTTGAAGGGTCATATTGAGAGAGAAATTATGGTAGTTCTCATCAAACAATAAGAGTTGAACCTTGTGCTATGCGGGCACTTCAAAATTCAAGGCATGCCCCCTCAGCACTACAACCAAGCACTTATTGATTTGGTTTGTACATTCAGTCCAACTTAACAACATGATCTATACTTATCTTTTTATTCAGTCTGAAGAAATTGATCAATCTCATTTCAGTTAATTTTTTCGACTACATGCCATATATTTTTTAAATGATTGAAGAAATTTGTGAGCAGAAACCTATGAATCTTTCGTTGCTATAAGAATTGTATATTATATTGGAATAAGACAAATTCGACAGTGGATTTTGAGAAGCCTGGAATGCATTTCAAAGATCAAAGATAATTCTTTTTTTTCCAATTCTTTCTGCAAATAATGTGTTCAACATATATATGTGACTAATTTTTTCCTTTCCTAAGAAATTATTTTCATCCATTTTCATTTATTTTTCAAGTTTGGTTGATTCTATGCCATTCCCTGCAAAATTATTGACAACAATTTAATGTTTTTCATACGACTTCATTATTCAAAGTCTTAATATAATATATGTTGGAGATCAGATGCACAGCAGAATTAAAACAAATACACAACAACTGAATCAAGCACATAAAGACACAGAGAATTAACGTGGTTCACCCAACCATTCTGGGCTACGTCCACCAAACTAAGGCATCGGCAATATTATTATTAATTAAACAGGAGATTACATCAATTCTCTCACACCACACCCAGCTATCCGTATGACTACCTATTTTATAGCAAGGAGAATCTAACTGCTTCTCACATCAAATTTAGGATGCATTAAATCTCTCCCAACAACCTGGAGATAATCCAGCACCAGATTTTCTATTGTTGTCACACACTGGGATTCTGCCTATTTTGACTAAAACAGAAGAATCTCAACAATCTCCACCTTGACAACAATTAGCCTTTGTTTATTATTTTTATCTTTTCTGCAAGCCAAGAGAAGCCAAACACCAACGTAGCTTCTCTAACAAAACTGGTTTTGTGAACATGTCTGCACAGTTTTCCTTTGTAGGCACCTTTTCAAGAGAAACGCCCCTTTCAGTGACAACCTGTCTTACAAAATGATACTTGATTGGAATATGCTTTGATTTACTATGATAGGCTAGATTCTTAGCCAAATGTATTGCACTTTGACTGTCACAAAGTAACCTGATGTTGTCCTGTAACCTACCAAACTCACCAAGCAAACCTTTCAACCATACCGCCTCTTTGCAAGCATGCGAAGCAGCAATGTATTCTGCTTCAGTAGTGGATAAAGCAACAATATTCTGTAGCTTTGACATCCAGCTGATAGCTCCACCTGCAAGAGTAAAGACGTACCCTGAATTTGACCTTCTCTTATCCAAATCACCTACAAAATCGGAATCAACATACCCGCAAAAAAATTCACTACTCTTATTGTAAGAAATACAATAACTACTCGTGCCTCTCAAATACCGAAGCACCCATTTCACTGCTGACCAGTGTTCTTTACCCGGATTTTCCATGTAGCTGCTGACAACCCCAACTGCATGTGAAATATCTGGTCGAGTACAAACCATCGCATACATTAAACACCCTACTACATTGGCATATGGAATTAGAGACATATAATCCTTTTCTTCATCTATATTAGGACATAAACTCAAAGAAAGCTTAAAATGGGAAGCTAAAGGGACTGACACAGGCTTCACATTATTCATACCAAACCTCAAAAGTATTGCTCCTGTCTCTGAAAATCTCCATGCCCAAAATCTGTCTTGCTGCTCCTAGATCTTTCATATCAAACGTCCTTGCCATCTGAGTCTTCAACCTGTTGATTTCTTCAATGCTTTTGCTTGCTAAAAGCATATCATCAACATACAACACTAAGATAATGAACATGCCATTATTTAACTGCTTAAAGTAAACACAATGATCATATTCACTTCTTACATATTTCTGACTCAACATGAAAGAATCAAACTTCTTATACCACTGCCGAGGCGACTGCTTCAGGCCATATAATGACTTCTTGAGCCTGCAGACAAATTTCTCATTGCGATGCTGAACAAACCCTTCCGGTTGTTCCATATATATTTCCTCATCTAAGTCTCCATGTAGAAATGCAGTCTTAACATCTAACTGCTGTAACTCTAAATCAAGCAAAGCCACTAATGCTAACACAATTCTAATTGAAACAATTTTAACCACTGGTGAAAATATCTCATGAAAATCTATGCCAGATTTCTGAGAAAACCCTTTTGCAACCAGCCTCGCTTTGTACCTGTCTTCCATATCATTCACACCCCGTTTCACCTTAAACACCCACTTGCATCCCATAGTTTTCCTGCCTTTAGGAAGTTCAACCAGATCCCACGTGCCATTCTTACCTAAGGCCATCATTTCTTCCTTCATGGCTGCTTTCCATTTGTCACTATTTGAACCTTCTACAACTTCCTGATAACACAAAGGTTCATCATCATTAGCGATCAAAGCAACTGAAGTAACATGATCATCATACCTTCTTGGAGGACGTTTGATCCTTGTAGACCTCCTTAAGAATGTTTCTGGTGCTTCCACAATTGGTTGTCTATCATCTGTAGGAACTTCTTCATGATCGCCATCTGAGACCTGTTCATGACCTCCATATGAACCCTGTTCATAATCTGATTCTGAAACCTGTTCATGACTAGAATCTGAACTATGGTCGTTATGACTATCATTAGAAATGCTGTCAAACTGAATATGCTGGAAATCAGATACATCATCCTGTTTCAATCTACTATTTACATCTAACTGTATAAGAGAGGATTCATTAAACTTTACATCTCTGTTGATGATGATTTTGCGGGTAGTAGGATCCCACAATCTATATCCCTTTGTTCCATCACCATACCCAACAAAGACATACTTTTTCGATTTTGGATCTAGTTTAGTTCGCTGATGTTTAGGCACTAGAGCATATGCATCACAACCAAACACTCTGAGTTTAGAATAGTCACAAGGGTGTCCTTTCCATACCTCTTGCGGAATCTTGCAGTCTATCGTCGTTGATGGAGATCGGTTTATCACATAAAAAGCTGTTGCCACTGCTTCTGTCCACAACTCCTTTTGCAACCCGGCGTTACTCAGCATACACCTTGCTCTCTCTAGAAGAGTCTTGTTCATGCGTTCAGCAACTCCATTTTGCTGAGGAGTATAAACCGTGGTCTTATGCCTCTCGATCCCTGCATCCTTGCAATAGCTGTCAAACTCCTTGGAAGTAAACTCACCACCATTGTCAGTTCTTAAACACTTTATTGTTCTACCAGTGCTGTTTTCTACCAATGCTCTAAACTGCTTGAAAACTGAAAAAACATCAGACTTTCTCTTCAACATGTAGACCCAGACCTTCCTAGAAAAGTCATCAATGAATGATACAAAATATGACGAGCCACCATATGACGCTGTAGGGGCTGGACCCCAAACATCTGAATGGATATAATCAAGTATGCCTTTACTAGTATGTTTGCCTGCTTTAAACTTTTGTTTACTTTGTTTACCAAACAAACAATGTTTACAGAAATCCAATTTTCTAGATCTTAGATTAGGAAGTAACTTTCGGTCAGCCAAAATTTTCAATCCTCTTTCACTCATATGCCCCAATCTTTGATGCCATAAGTGAATGGAACTATTGTCATGTTCAGACACAGACACATGATCTGACCCAGTTCTACCTTCTAACTGAAATAGATTTCCTACTTTCTTAGCTTTCATAACTAGTAAGATGCCTTTGTAAATTTTCATTACTCCACCTTGAATTACAGTTTTATATCCATTTGAATCAAGTGCTCCTAATGAAATCAATTTTTTCCTTAAATCTGGTACATGCCTCACATCAGTTAACATTTTGTAAATTTTCATTACTCCACCTTGAATTACAGTTTTATATCCATTTGAATCAAGTGCTCCTAATGAAATCAAAATTTTCCTTAAATCTGGTACATGCCTCACATCAGTTAACATTTTGGTTGTGCCATCAAACATTTGTAGTTGTACACTTCCTATTCCAACAATACTGCACGTGACATCATTACCCATGTACACGACTCCATCATCAACTGATCTATATGTTTTAAACCAATCTCTATGTATACACATGTGGTTAGATGCCCCGGAATCTAACAACCAATGTTGATCATGTTTTGAAACATTAACATACAATACCTCATCACTCATACCTGAACCAGATACTGAACCTGTATCTGTGGTGTTGGCTTCCTTCTTTTCTGTCGAAGAGCCTTCTTTAGCAGCCTGCTTTCGCTTCCAGCAATCCTTTTTCAGATGTCCAGCCTTGCCACAATGCCAACACTTCACCTTTGGCTTCTTTCCTTTGGACTTTGAGCGAGATTCGCTATGCTTTCCCCCGTAGTATCTCTCTCTTGAGCGACCTATGGCCATCATTACCTCTGATGTAGAGGTGTCTGCATTCGACCTCTTCCTCGTCTCCTCAGCCAACAAGGCTCCAACAACATCGTCAAACTCAAGGATTTCTGATGTACTAAAGCTTATGGAAGTAACAAAGTGATCCCAGGATTCAGGCAAAGAACATAATAGAGTTATTGCCTTATCCTTTGAATCAAATTTCACATCTAGACTGTCTAATTGCACCAGTAAGGTATTAAAAACATTCAGGTGATCAGCAATTGAGGTACCTTCTTTCATCCGCAAACCGTAAAGCTGCCGTTTCAGGAGAATCCGATTTGTCAAAGATTTCGTCATATAGAGCTTCTCAAGCTTCGACCACAAGCCTGCGGCGGTTTTCTTTGACACAATGTTGAACAGAACATCGTCCGCCAGACATAATTGAATTGCGCTCAGAGCTCTATCGTCCATCTCATCCCATTCATCCTCCGTCATGGAAGGAGGCCTTTTGTTTTTCCCCAACAGTGCTTTCGCCACACCTTGTTGAACCAGCAGATCGTGCATCTTTACCTTCCAGATCTCAAAATTATTTTTCCCATTAAATTTCTCGATTTCAAAACGGGCACTCTGAGTTTTGGCCATCTCGTCTAAAACACAAAGAATCTTCAATTTCAATTTAATAACAAAACAAAATTGAAACTGAATCAATGCCTATGCCTCAAATTATTTTCGCCTTAAAAAAAAAAAAAAAAAAAAAACCTCTGTGCTTTGCTGTATAAATTGCAAATGTCAAATTAAAGAACACTTGGCGCAAGCTGACCAGCACCTGGACCGCGCCTTTGAAAAATCACTTAGAGTAACAGTAAATTGGCGCGAGAATCACACTCAAATGTGCGCCAATCGGCCCATTAGCGCATTGGCGCATATATTTAAATCATTTTCGTGCTAATTTAATGGTTGGCGCACTTTATTAATTTGTTGGCGCGACTGTTTTGATAAAATCCGCGCCAATCACAACAGACCATATATACACAACGCATATATTTAGAAAACACAGCCGCATATATTCAGTTTTTAAAATATCACAACGTCGTTTTAATTATATATTCACATTATTTGAAATATATACCCATGTAACCCACGCAGGTGTTAATTTAATTCACACCGTTTTTTTTTTTTTTTTTTTAAATGTATCAACGTCTTTTGAATGCACCTATCCACGGCAGTTGTAAATACATATCAACGCTGTTTGAAAAATATATATCTGCGCTGTTTATTAAAGAACATACCCACGCTGTTCGCCGTTTTGCAATATATTAACGGCCTTTTTAAATGTATATTCACGCCGTTAACCAGGTAGAGATCTCAGGCACCAGCACCTCCAGCGCCGTTTTGCTCCACCTCCAGTACGCAAGTCCAACTTGCCTCGGTTCTTTGGCCTCCAGCAATCAGTTGATCCACGCAGCACAACACATTCAGCACCCTCACACAACGCCTCCAACTTGCTCTGATACCAATTGTTGGAGATCAGATGCACAGCAGAATTAAAACAAATACACAACAGCTGAAACAAGCACATAAAGACACAGAGAATTAACGTGGTTCACCCAACCATTCTGGGCTACGTCCACCAAACTAAGGCATCGGCAATATTATTATTAATTAAACAGGAGATTACATCAATTCTCTCACACCACACCCAACTATCCGTATGACTACCTATTTTATAGCAAGGAGAATCTAACTGCTTCTCACATCAAATTTAGGATGCATTAAATCTCTCCCAACAACCTGGAGATAATCCAGCAACAGATTTTCTATTGTTGTCACACACTGGGATTCTGCCTATTTTGACTAAAACAGAAGAATCTCAACAATATATCCCAATTTGTCTGACAATATAAAGGTCCTATTCACAAATGCATTGTGTCATTCTGTAACTTAATGAAAGACAGAGTTGAGTCGAAATTTTGATACTGGAGTAACATGGTGAAGTGCAACTTAAAAAAAAATATCTTTGTGACTAGTTTTTTGTCATCGAATTTTGACATAAATTCCAAGTTTTTTCTTTATTTCTGGTTTCAATATCTTGACTAAAATAAAGGAGTTATGTGAGATCTAAAGATCAATGGTAAATTCTAGTGGGAAGTCGTAAATTGCGCTTCTTGACCGAGGCCATAGTAACCTGCGCAAACCCTGCGAGAGCACTAGCTTGTGGAAATTCATACCTGTAATTTGGCACGTCGAGAAGGAAGAATATGCAGGACATAAACATGAAAGCAGTACATAGGTGGAAGTTGAAACCCTAGCTAACATCACCTTGAATATACAAGACAACAGTGAGGGAAACTATAATAGCCACATGACTTGTGAAGTAATACCAGTTGAAGTAGCTCTGCAAGCGCTTTTCTCCCTCTCTCCACCCTGATCAAACCGATCCACCACATGAAGGAAAAAACCCCGCCATGAATGTCAAAAACAAAACCAGAAGCGTGAATTTCCCCGTAGAAGCGCTCTGGCATTTTTTCACCTTCTTATCTATGGTGGTGCAGGAAGACGACAAGAGTCTCAAGATTATGGTCATGAGCATGAGAATAAGCATTCCCTGTACATCAAATTATAATAAAAACATAGGAAATATTTTTCTGGATCTTGTCGATTAAGGAGGACGAGGGAGAGCATCGAGCAAAAACCAGCCACGTGGTCAAATACTATTGGACGGAGGAGGACGAAATTTAAGGTCGTTGATTTTTCTGAGTTAACAATGTTTGCACATTGAGAGCCTTCGGAGAGAACACCTTTGGCGTAATAACCAGTACAAATTCATGTTAATGGGATCAGGATAAAATCTCTTAAGTGTAAACGTTTTTTCAAATTTTTCACTCTAAAAAACGTTTGTAGCTATAAATATTTAATCCTTCTGGTCACTTCGTATTTCTACGATTAAGATTCATCTAAATTTGTTTATAGTTATTATCTATTTAATCAATTCTGACTATATGTGTTTCCCCTATTGAATGTTGGTAAATTAATATTTCTTTTAATACATATGTTTATTTTATGATCATAAATGAAAGATAGGCATATTCTCATTCTCTCCCCTACATCAATGAATGGAATTTCTAATATTAATTACCTTGCACTCTAAATCTATATATTTACCTTTTCATATTTACCTAATACAAATATGGAATTACCATGCAAATTATCAAAATAACAAATGTCCATGTTTGGGTTATACACCATTGATGAATGGAATTTTAGGTTAGTGATTGTGAAAGATGAGAAAAAGATTTTATGGATAGTGAAATTACCATACTAGTGGCAATTCCATTCAACATTCACAATGGTAAATTTGGGGATTACAGATACTAATAATGGAAGAACTGGTTGATTAGGGTTTCAACCCTAATGATTTTTCCATCCCATAGTCTAATGTGCCATCTCAGCAAGATATTGATGTATCTTGGGTTCCAGCTGGTGTCTTCATAGATAAAATCTTGAGTTCGTATGAGGGCTAAGAGTGTAACATGGAGATTACTGATCCCTTTGTCTCTTCCTTTGGTTGTCTAAATTCCTTGGTTTGGGAGGATATTATGGTGTCGGGTCCTTTGGATGGATCTAGCCCTACAAACCCTAGTTATTTCCCTTGCTCATCTATTAAGTTGTGCTCTGGGCTACGTATAAATGGATGTTCATTGGTTGAGCCTACTAAATCGAGAGGGTTTACAACTAGGGCCTTTGGCCATTTTCCAACAGTCCATTTTCAACAAATGTTTACTGATGGGGATTTATCATCAAGAGGGGCATTGGTATTGCTCAATATACCCTTGAAAAAAAATTTGTTGGGAAATATTGGTGTAAACCATAGGGTTTAAACACAATAACATCTACATTAGAACAATATATCATAAGGCATAAAATTTTAGAAGGCACCCAGAAAAAATTGGTTGGGACAAACCTACATAGGGAGGAAAAAGAAAACAAGGAAGTCTGTGAGAGTTAAGAACAAGAACCAAAATTTGGTACTGAGGGAAGACATACAACTTGATGAAGTTATGGCCACATCCTAGAGGATTTTGGTAGGGTGTGCTAGAGGCCGACATTTTTCATAAGAGCTCCTATACAATTGGGTCAATAAAGAATGAGGGAACACTATAGGTAAGGTTTTGGAGGTAAATATTTTGGTTCGTGGTTGGTTTATGTTGAGATTAGATTCGACATAAGTTGCATTAGGGGAATTTTGAGGTATAAAATGGGCCTCCTAAGAAAAATGTACAACCAAAATAAACGTTATAAGAACCAATAGGATTCAAGCTGATGATGTCAACCATGGGGGATGATTCACCATTTTTGGAGTAAAATAAATAAAATGATTGAAAAATAATAAAATAATAAAACTATTTTCTCAACTTGTATTTTCAACTTATCTCTTTAAGGTTATACTCACATTTTGATTGGGATTAGTTGTTGTATGTAAAATTTAATTCCTCATCCAATGAGTACCCATGTCGTATACTTTCTATGGACCCTGTTATACGAAAAATGAGAAATACATGAAAAAAAGTGATTTCAATCACATTTTTCATGTATTTCTCATTTTTCGTGTATCAGGGTCCATCAGAAGTATGTAACATGGGTACTCCTTGGATGAGGAATCAAATTTTGTATCCAAAAAGTGTTTTGCTCAAAAATTGGGTAAACCCATAGGGAGATAAGTTGAAAATACGAGTTGAAAAAATAGTTTTTCTTTTTTTCCCTCTAAAATTTGATGATGTAATCTAATATTACTTTATTATTTCTACTATTATTTTATAATTTCCTTAGGAGGCCCATTTTAGACCTCAAAATTCCCTTAATGCTTTGGTTCTGAAGAAAAATTGGAATATTAACTCCTCCTTGGTGTTGTTAAAACCTTGGAGCCCTCAGTTCAATGCAAGTTGTGAACGAATTGACTATGTGCCTATTTGGGTTAAAGGCTGTGAGGACTTTCATTGTAATTATGGACTTTGGATATTTTCAGAGCCATAGGGAGATAATTGGGGGTTTTTCGTGAAGTGGATATGTCTTTCTGAATTACAAAGCTCAAATTGATGGCTAGGGTATTAGTAAAATTGGGTCCACTGGAAGGTTTTTATGCAGACCTGAGACTTAGTTAATTGGGGTTTAAACAGTGGAAAATGATTGACTACAAAGGCATTATTTTTAGATTCCATAGGTTCCATCGTTAAGGACCTTCCATGAGGGATTTCTCCTTCTCCTTCAATGGGAAAAAAATCACATGGTTCCAACGGGAAGATTGAGTTGTGTGTTTTATAGAATACACATATTTCATGGAATGTGTTTTAGAACAAACAATAGAATACAAAAGTTTTTTGGGTTGGGATGAAAGAAACTATCACCCACCATGAGTGGAAGACTAAAGGACCGAACAATAAATACAGTCAATTCTAATTTATTCACATATTATTGTTTGTTTCGTCCATGGCTTATTGAAAGGATTGGTTCTACTAATTCATGTTCATTAATAAAAAGACTTCAATTGTTTTATTCGTGAATTGCATACCAAATCTATTAGTTGATTCAATAAGAGTTTATATTGAATTATCAATTTTAGAGTATTATTCCTATCATATATATATATATATAGAGAGAGAGAGAGAGAGAGAGAGAGAGAGAGAGATATTGGTTTGTTTCTTTTGCCTCCCCATCTTTGCAAACCAATATTTTATCACCTAGATTAAAGACTATGAGCACCGATGGCGAGGTTGCAAAAAATTCGGAAGCAGGTCTACAAGATCATCAGAGGTCAGCACTCCATCCACAAAGGAAGCCTCCCCTCAAGGGAAAGGCACACAGTGGAAGACACATTGTCTAAAGAAGGTACTAAGTAGGTTATGGGCACTTGGAAGATCACAGAAAAATTAGGAGAATATGCACATGAATACTTTCATCGTCCTTTTATGGAAGGATGATTGGATATATAGAAATAAACAACATTTTCTTGTCCATCTTTTGAAAATTTTGAAGATGGTTTCTATATGAACCTCCTATAGCGATAAAAATATGTTTATATGTATGATTCCTATATTTATGGACACTTATGCACCTTACATAGTGCCCCCACATGTTTTTTGAACATTGGCTTATTAAAGGCATAAACCTTTTCGCATTGGTTTTCACACAGTTTATGGAAATGCATCTATAAAATGTAATATTTTCATATTTTTAATGAAATGTTACGATTTTTTTCCATAGAAAGAAACAAAATATCCATGTTTACATTTTTTCCATTTACCTAATATAATTATAAAATTAGCATGCAAATTATCAAATAACTAATAACATCATGTAAATTACTTTAAAGAAAATCCCTTTTACATCTATCAACCACATTTAATATAATTACTTTTACATATATCAACCACATTTAATATAATTGTTGCAAGTATCTGTAAATCAAATTTTACTTGAATTTTATTTATTTTCATCATATTTTTTTTAAATTTGTAAATTTGTAAATCTACAATTGACAATGGTTGGTCTCTTAACCATACATGTTGCTTTGAAACCAAAGTTGTGCATGTCCCTCTAGCCTCCTTGTAAAGGACTTCTCCTAAACAAAATTATTGCTCCATCTTTTCCAATAATATTTGTTGGGTGTATGTGGGTGGTAGAAAAATTGGTAAAAAGCATATTGGCAAGCCCTTGTCCAAGTGACCAAAAATTCAATATCTCACCAGCCGAAGATAAACCATAAACGAATTGATTCATACTAAAAACATGAAAAAGACAACACAACGAAGAAATGATACTAATTAACATGAACTTGTGCAACTAATATATATATATATATATATATATATATATATATATATATTACACAAATTCATGTTAAAAATCTATAAACTATTATATACATCATATTTCTTTTCCATCTAAAGATTCAGATGAGATAGGAGAATACTCAATTATTGTGATTACTTGTTTTCACTTTGAATTTATGGCTATGAGAACCATGAATCGATGACCTTTAAAATCCACCATCAATGATGTCACTGCAACATTACTTCAAAAATACTTCCTCCAACTCTCCAAAATAATCCCATTGTCAGCCTTATGATACTTCACTTGGTTGTAGCAGTTGGTGAAATTTCAATTGTAAGTATATCTTCTTTGAGATTTTGGTAATGCCAACCATCCAACTAGTCGAACGGAAAATCATCTTGTCTCATAAACACTACTCCTATTGCTATTTCATTTGCTCATATTGCAAGTCCTTCATATTCAATTATATCGTGTCATGATGAAAAATTTAAAAGGCCTGCACTATGGGCTATGCATGTTTTGATGTGTGGAGAGAAATCAACTGCAAAATGTTATTTAAAGGAGGAGTAGATAGCAATCTTTCAGTCAAACAAAGATATTCATTTTTCTGTTTATGTGAAAATGTAGTCGTCAACAAAATTGTGAGTTGTTGCTGCATTCATTGAGCTTCTCTAGCTCACCTCCACCTATGCTTCGTCCCTCAATATTATGTCAAAGAATATAAATACTAATTGGGGAAAGAAAGAGAAGGTGATCAATATGGCCTATGGTATGCCCCCTCATCCTTCTACTACAAAATGAAATGGGAGATCACTTTTGCAAGAACGCATAGGCATAGGGGACATTCCCCTCATTCCAAACGTTCCGCCCATTCCATTCATACAATCATCCCCAATAATTCCAACCATTCCACGAACCATTGGTTGTCCCCCATAGGGTACTTTTCCAACCCCGGCAGTGCATCCCCCTCCTATTCCAATGATACCCACATTCCCTCCACTAGTGCCACCCTCTCCATTTCCAATTATACCCACAGCTCCATTGGCAGTGTTGCCTCCAGTCCCAACAATACCCACAGTTCATCTAGCATTGTCGCCCCATCTGGTAACTCCAACGATACCCATAATTCTTTTGACAATGCCCCCTCTGGTTCTAATCATACCCATAGTTCCTTCAGCATCTCTTCCCTCTCCTATTCTTCCAGTGATACCCACACCACCCCCGACATTGCTGACCCCTCTCAATCCAATGATATGTTAGAAAAAATGAAGGAGAAGAGAGAGATTGGGCACACAACACAAATCACACTATGATATTTTTATTGAACACAATAGTTACAAATACATAAGACATAAATCAGTCACTTCGACACATCTAAATCACAACTACAACTCATACATAGGAAACAACAACTTCTAGATTGACGCTTGGAAACTCACAATGACAACTCGCAACAACGCATGGAACAATTACTTCCAATACCCTCCCTTAATACTTACATGACAAATACAAAAAATAGACATTACAACAATAAATAAATCTTTGTCAAATTTGTCTGATATGGTCATCACTAGCACTCACATCCACTCTGAAATCTCACAGTTTCTGCTCTTTTCTTCACCACACTTTCAAGCTTCCCACTTGATTCATTTAAGACATAACCACTTTAGACTATCATTGACGTGCTTCATAGAATTGACGCTTCTCAACCTTCCAGAACATAACTGGTCAATGTTGATACTGAACCATCCTCTGGAACTGCGACCATCTATTGAATATATGGCCTTCCACTATATTCAACAGTTATCTAGGATAGCATTCTAGGTACATAATGTCTTCAACAATTTTTTTTACAACTTAAGCTTGTATAAAATAACTTGTAATGATGCTCCCAGAGCACGACCGGTCACACCAACTTTACCTTATTAAGAACTACCTGTGACTAATTCCTCTGGAGCACGATGTGTCACACCAACTTGACCTTATTAAGGAATAACTATGACTAATTCCCCTCGAGCACGATAGGTCAAATTAATATATTGAATAATTGGCTTGTTCTTTGTGGTTCTACATTGTTGGATTTTTATTTTTTTTGCAAAATATTACAAAATACTACAACTTCAACTCACACCAAAAAAATACATAACATCCCTAGTGCTAATTTGAAAACTCATAAAAAAATAGCATATAAAGAATATTCTTAGGCACAATGTCATGGATGTCCTCCATTGTTTTCTACCAATACTTCAACATAAATCTTCCTCGGCTCCACAGGAAGAACAATATTTTTTCCAAATGGCTCTTACATATCTACTCTCCCATGACTGCAGAACACCTACCAAAAAAAAACATCGTGCTTTAAATTGATAACGAGCCATACTAAGGTTTCCACATTTGATTTCTATTAGCCCATGATCGAAATCATTAAGACTACAACGATATATCCATATGTGCCATGACCTTGGCTTTATTTTTACTCCTAATGACATGTTGTATTTCGTAGTTGTGTTAATTAACTTGAGATATGTCTACCAAAGTCATGGGTTGAAATCCTTGGCAATATAAATGGTTCTTTCTACGTACATAACATCATACATGCATGCTCTTCTGACTTTAATTCCGCAAAAAATTACGGGACTGATCCAGCGAGTTCCTAAATGCAGTTAGCAATCGAACTTGAAGCTCGTATTATGCATTGTGGGATGAAAATTGAGCCAAAGAGCATGGGAATTCCTCCCACCTACGAAGTTGGACAGTCAAAATGGAAATCGGGGTAGAAAACTAGAGTGGATCATTCAGAAAATCAATGGTTTTATTCACAGAAATTTTTTGATATATCTCTCACACGTAAAAGGAAGCACAAATAATCTACCATGATCTACCACAGATCCATTTGGAACTAGCGACGGGGGTTGTTTCTTTGACACGAATTCCCACCTCACAATCATGAAATTAAAAAACCCAACAAGAAATGTGTTTTTAACGTGTCTTTATTTCCATTAGCCACTAAAAAGGATCCGATTTATTTACAATCTAAATCACACACAAAAAAGATGTACAAATAGAGATCAAATAATCATCACTAAGTTGTGGTCGCAGTTCCTTAAGAAATGAATCCCATAGTATATTAATTTCTAGTCCAAAGGATCACACATTCAATGATCAACTTTCTTCTTACACTCATAAGAACAACACACCTTACAATGATCTATTCTCCTCACACTTATATCTATAAATATACAGAGACATGATCAGAAAACTCTCAAAATATCAAAAAATAGGCTATTTTATGCACACAATATTACCCTTTTTTTAGATGAATGATCACAACCCCTCTCGAGAAAGTCAAGGTTGAACCCGTTCTGATACCATGTTAGAAAATTTGAGGGAGAATATAGAGATTAGGCACACAACACAAATCACACTATGATATTTTTATTTATCACAATAGTTACAAATATATAAAATATAAATCACTCACCTTCGACACATCTAGATCATGACTACAACTCATACATAGGAAACGACAACTTCTATATTGGCGCTTGGAAATTCACAATGACAACTCATAACAACACATGGAAGCATTACTTCCAATATGATACCCACAATGCCCCCAACAATCTAATCCCCTCTAGTTCTTTCCCCAACTATGAAGCTCCTTCTGGTAATTCCAATGGAGGATTAGGAAAAGAATTAGCATTGAAAATGATCACCAATGGAGGATTAGTACCTTGTCCTTTGGAAGAGATGGAGTGAAGGAGAATTTATAGTTTGGGAAGAATTCACCCAATCAAGGAGGCATTCAACAACTTTGCATGACATTTATAACATGAGAACGACTGATGCAAGGAATTTATACTCTAGTTTGAAATAAATGATGAATTATTGAGATGTGTTTAACATATATTATTTCTAGGAACATTCACCCAATCATACATGGCCCATGGCATGATGCAACACTATAAAGAAAAAAAATCCCACAATTTCATATAGAGCGATGTTGGGGGGAAAAGTATCCAATACGGAATGACCCTATCCCACTCTAAGGGTGATAGTACCTCAGCAACAACTGAATGCAAAGCTATTCAAGATTACTTCTTTATGAGATGAGAGAGGGAAGAGAAGGATGATCTACTAACCGTTATCTTGCGCTTAATAGTCGATCCAATCTTCACTCCTTGCTGCCTGCTCCTAGCTCCTTGCTCTTTCATCGGCCTAGCTACACAAAGATCCTGGAAAAGCACAAGAAAAGGAAACTACAAGAAGCATACATCCATAATCGATTCAGGGATTAGCATAAATCAAATATACAAGCATCTATTCACCATAAAGACACATGCATATGAAGAACCTCAAATACTTTATTAATAGAAGAAGCAAAGTTCTGAGAGAGTTACAACCATAATAGGCCCAATCCAGCAACACCTCCCAGCAGAAATAAATCTCCTCTTCACCTCCTTCAAGCAATCACCCAATAGTTCTATACACAAACCAACAACACTTCCTTACTTGCACAAAATTGCAGCCTCCCTAGACCTCATGAGAGAGCTCTATATATAGGAGATTTGGAGAAAGGATGAGTCAGCTTGAGGCTGGCATGAAGCTGACTAGTGTCCTTTCCCACTTTAGTTAAACTTCAGTTCTTGAGTCCACTTGGAGATTCTTGCTTCCACTTGGAGATCAAGACCCTCTTACTCATCACAAGGCGAATTCCTTGACCCAAGTGTCAGTTTGGAAGCTTCCTGGGCAATTGACACCTTGTAGAATGACTGTGCCACTTGGCCAATCTCGCCCAGCGCAGGTAGCCTTCATTAGTTTTGACATTCAGCGCAGGTACAGAGTGGAGCAGTTGACATTCAGCTCAGATGCTCAGTGGAGCAGCTGACATGATCCAGAAATAGCCTGTTTTTGAGTGTTTTCAGGTGGAGAACTGATTTTCAGTGCTGTGGTTTGCTGACCTTGTTCCTCTAGGGGTAAGAACAACATGTTTAGGGACTTTGGATCCCTCAGATTATTGACATTTCATGCTCCATGCTGTTAGGCACAAAAATGTCTATAACAATTGCCCCCTAAAGTATGAGGTCGTTTATCGGGTGAAATGCTTTATCAGGAGGATCCGAAGTTCATTCAATCGCTGAGAGGTGCCCTGTAATAAAATACAATACAATACATTATTTTTCATTCTGCTTTTCATGATCTAGCTGAGGCGGGCATTCCCATTCTCAGCTTTATAAATTCATTTTGGTACATAGAACAGACGATCGTCTGATGGTAGACTGATAATTCTCTGCTGAAATTATCATCCTTTGAGTAGGATGATCATCTTCTGCAATGATGTACATAACAAATGTCTTTATATCCTGAATATATATATCGCAGCTCGGATGGATGAAACTAGATCCGGGGTCTTCAAACTCGTTCGATCTTCACTCTTAGTACAAGTCGATCCATGTGAGAATTGCGCTGAAGTTGAACATGGAAAGACATCGCTTGATTACCGGTCAATAATGTAAACCGTTAACAAGCGTGAGAGGAATCACCAATAATGACAATGACCCTCAAGGTACTGCAGTACAATTCACGTGGTGTGAATAAAGGACTTGGCGTCGAACACCACGCAAAATCTTCTGGTCGAAGGTCATTGATGTATACCTGTCGCCAGAAGTGAGAAACTTGCCATTGAGGCATGCAAGCTTCAAAGTACTGGGGGGGGGTTGTTCCTAGATCAACTTCTTGGATAATGAGCTGAAGTCGACAAGAAGCGATCCGTCAAAGGAGGGCCTTAATGAATCCCACATCAGTGACACGGAACGGAGCTAATGATTTTAGTGGAGGTGAAAACAATCTGTGAAATATGATTCAGGGTGGCGATCATGGGTGGATGAAGGATAATGTATGGCAGTGGATGGGACACGGTTGACTCTTTCTGAACACATCTCTTGAACATATAACGACACTGATGCGATGGATCGGTAGCATTACCCCAAATGTGGATGGTTTGGCGAGGACCATGGTGATGAGACCGGTGAATGAAACAACCCAACCCGATGTGATACAGAGGACAAAGTGTCATGTTCAAGAGTGACTTGCTACCATTAAAGCTTTGAGGTTCTCCCAATTTTTCCCCAGTCATTTCTGACCAGTACCTCTTTATTTTTGTCAAGCTTGAGGAGGATAACATATGCTTGTTCTATAACCTGCCCTTCGGGCAAGCCCATCGCTATGTTTTAACGAGCCTAACGATAGGGAAACTCGTTCTCGTCTAAAGACAAGTTTGTCGCTATTCAATCATTTTAACGAGTCTAGCGACAAAGACAACTCGGTCCTTTTCATTTTTAGAGAGTCTGAAAAGGTACAGAAAGTTAAATCCAAAATTCCTTTTTCGTCATCTAATCCCTTAAGTCCGAAAAAGTATAAAACAATACAGAAGGGATGAGTTTTCGATAATTTTAACGAGCCGAATAAAACAAGCGCTCGACCTTTTTGTGTAATAATCCCTCAGGTCCAAAAAGATTAAAATCTAGAGGAGGGATAGCTCTTCCGGTCACTTTAACGAGCTGGAAGGCCAAAACTCGGCAAACTTTTCATATTTTACGAGTCAGGAGAAAAGAGCTCAAAGAAGACTCGTCTTTTAAGGAACGAGTGATAAACAGGGATAGCAGCAGATTCCAGGTACAGGTTGGAATTTTCCAATCACGACAGTGTCACAAGGATGGCTAAGTGAAATCACTCTTCGCAGCTGTTCCTCAAAATGGGTAAACAATCATATGGAGGTGAACGATTGGCCAAATGGAATGGAGGTGGCAGGTGCAAAACATGACCAAGGCTTTTATGGCTAATAAATTTACGATCACGATGGTTATTTATCGGTACTGGGTTCATTTTTTAAAGAGCTTGAATGCGCCAAAACACTGCTCAAAAGCTTATGTTTATTTTTTAACGAGCATGAACTATGACGCTAAAACTGCTCGGATCTCGCTTTTCTATTTTTTAATGAGCATAAATTCCGCGGTAAAACTGCTCGATATACCAGTCATAAGATAAGAAATGTCTCCTGTGAGATAGCTATTTTTTATGGAGCTTTATCTCACGAAGCTATGCTCCTCATTTGGCAAATTTTGACCTTTGCCCCACATCCTTTCTTTATGTAAGTTAGGAAACGATCAATGACCACTCTTTGCTTACACTCCAAAAAGTTTGCATGCCCCCAGGTATAAAATACAATTTCAAGGCTGCCCCTCCTCTCCTCCACCTTTGTTTTTCTTCGGGTGTTCACAGCTACTTGTCGTCTTGCTAGTCTAATGTTAACGATACTTGTCTTCTCGTTATTTTAACGGGTCTTACGCGGTACTTGTCTTACCGTCGGCCCAACTTTTAACAGATCTTTTGCAAGATCGCAAGAGAACAGCTACTTGCGACAAGAGAAGAACACTACTCAAAGACAAAACATTAATGTTATTGAGGGAGGCTTGCCTCTTTCTGGTTACCCAAAGAATGGTTTTATTTGCTGCCGCAAATGAAACTCTTTCTTCGGCGATGTCTATCATTAGGTTACTCAAAGATGGTTACAATTTGTTGCAGCAAAGGAATCTCTTTCTTTGGAGGCTGCCCCTACTTATCCTTCAAAACATTTGTTTTAATGGGTGAGGCTGGCCTTTTACCCAAAGATGGTTACAATTTGCTGCCGCAAAGGAATCTCTTTGGTATTGCCTACCTATTTAGACAAAGGTGAATGACCCTGTTCCGTCAAGCACATAACTTTGACAAAAGAATCATGTTCTAGAACAACCCCTCTTCATCCATGGACGGGGTACGGACTAGTCATATTCTCCCGCGGAAATTCTATCTTATACCCAAGGTTTTCTCTGCCCGAAACAGACCAGGATGCATGCCCCCTGGGTTCCAGTCCCATCTTTCCGAATCACTCGCACTCATCGGGAAGGAGGACTGGTGGTGGAGACATTTCTTGGGTGAATAGACCATTGAGGGTTGGTATTTGACTATTTGCGATGCGTGATCCCGGAAATGAAAGTTGGTCTACGAGTTTGACCATTCTTCCTTCGTGTGGAAAACACATTACTCTAAAGATTGAGGAGACTATAGCTCCCATGCAATATATATAGTCTCGTCCAAGGAGTAGGTTATAATCCAAGGGTCCTTGAACGACCATCACGTTCATTTGAACAGTCTTCCCTTTCAATGTAACAGGCACATTGGGGAGGATTCCTAATGGTCGACTGGTTCCTTTATCAAAACCCGAGAGATTTCTTATCTCAGGTAAAAGCTCCGGGGAACCCAGTGCTTTCCAAGCAATAGAGGAAAGGATACTCACAGATGCCCCTTCATCAATGATAGTTCCAGCCATTACCATTCTGTAGATTTGGACTATGATTCTGAATGGTATACTGGCTGGTAACCGGGGTTTGCTTAGTTGGTTCCAATCAAAAGACACAACCAGGTTGCTTGGTGGTGGGACCGAATACACGGCCGGATACGATCCTGATGATGTTCCTTCCTGCGATAAAGGGATGGGCGCATTGCCCTGATGCTCATCATAATCTGTGTTGATGAAAAGAATCTGGATGGTGTCATCCTTATTCTCTTCAGTGAGGATGTCATTTGAAGATGAATCTTCAGTGACGGTGTCATTTGAGGATGAAGCCTCTGAAGGAAGAACCGGGTCAACTGCCGTATCGACCTTTAGACTTTCATCTGGTCTGGATTCAGTAGGTTCATTTTCAATGACTAACGCTTCAGCTGACCACTTGAGCAGGCCAGCTGTGTTTTCAACCAACGAAGGACTTGGCACGAGTTTTTTGTATCCAGGAGGAAGCATTACCGGTGAAACCGGGTGATCTTCCAAAACTCTCTTCGCTTCGTCTAAGAAGGGACAACGGTGGATGGCGTGACCGCCTTCGCACAGTCTGCAGGGGGATCTTGCTCCCCCTCTTCGTCTTGAACCTTCACTTTCGCTGGTTGACGGTAAGCAATCAACATGGCTATCAGAGGTTGATGCTCCCGAATTGTGCAAACAAGGTGACCAGTCCCTTAGTATCCGGGGAATACAGGGACAATCTCTATGGAAGTGGTCTCCTCTACATATGACACATGGCGATTTAGGCCCGGTCTGTGCTGTGTGTGGGTTTTTGTTAGATGTCTTTTGTTTGCCCCCAGTCGCCTTAGGCTCCTTCTTCTTCTTTTCTTTCTTCTTCTTTTCCTTCTTCTCCATGGGAGCTTGGCTTTTGCCAGCCCCATGTTGCGAAGATGGAGGATTAGAGGAAGAGTTATAAGAAGTGGAAGGCTGGTGGGCAGCTCTAGACTGATCTAACAGTTGACTCGACTGTTCAGGAACCATGGTGGTCTGAACTACATTAGTTGAGAAAAGCCAAATAGGCAGGCCAATTGTCAGTCCTGGAAGCGACAATGTGGCCATGTGGGGTGCACCAACTTCTCTGCAAGAGGAGAACGGACTAGGATTTCCATCATGTGGAATTCCTTGGTTGGGGCGTTCCATGTTCTCAACTTAAGATCAACGCGGGAATAGGAGGTGATTATGTTCCGTTTAAAATAAATTTTATAACGACGCTTAGACACAACTTGCTTTTTCACTTTTTAAGAGTCGAGAAAAAGCTAAAGATGACTCTAGTCTCCTTCGATGTTTTAACGAGCCCGAAGTGACAAATGCTCGGATGGACTTTTTCAGTTATAGAGTTTGAAAAAGGCCAAAAGAAACTGCTCTGGAGTTCTAGGCAGAGGGTGTGCCAAACTTTTCGCAAAACCACAGAATACGTTTTACGGTACGGGTGGTCGATCTTCGTGACTGCTGTGTTCATTGCATTGCGATTAGTAGGGCGGCCGACACGGTTTCCTATTGGATAAAGGCTTTATTCCTATAGGGGTCTCCCAATATATACGTGACGGTACGTGGGAGCACAAGTCCGTATTGATACTTATCGCTTCACCGTGGAGGAATCACCCAACCACTCAACGCTAAGATATCACGTTTAACGACGCCGGAACACGTCTCTAGCTTAGACCTCTAGATGTTTGCGTTATGTTTCAATGCGTTGTTATGTAAATTCAATTTATTTTAAGGTTGATCTTGTTTAGCAGTTTGCCTTTATGGATCACCACGAGATGTATGATAACACTCCTAAATGCAGTCTAAGATGATAAGCAAGCTTTTCAATCTTTCAACTTTGAAAACCTTAACTACTGAGGGAAAAGAAAGATAACACCTTTTCACACAGATCATAGAGCACACACTAATGCACTTTTCCTAAATCAACATGCAAGCTGTCATAATGCACATGCACAATGCAAGTATTTCTTTTCTCTTTCTTAATGTTGGTGAAATGAAAAAAGAAAGTTGTTGTATAATTTTGAATTCAATTTCAAGTGAAAGCAAATAAGCTTGTCCAAAATCAAAAGACACCTTAAGATTTACTTGTTTCGACACTAGAAATATATAAATTCAAACCATATGACGAAAGCGAAAGCTCAATCAGCTATGAACAGCAAATAAACTAACTCTTAAGATCAAAACGACACTTTATCACAGGTCTAGATCTAAGAGGCCACAGCAAGACTAGTTCACTTTCGTTATGGGAAACTGTAAATGTACAAGAAATACACAAAGAACAAACACAGTTTCTTTATACAACCGAGGCGGAATAGTGAGAAGGAAAGTTGGTTTCAGATAGGCCTACTGACTGGTAACAAACAGCAAAAACAAGAGTGAAAACAAGGCAAGACACAGCAGGAAACCCCAGCAGCACAAGGCAGGACTGGTCCAGCGCAGGTGGAACACTGCCTGTTTGACCTTCAGCGCAGGTAGCCCCTTCGGGAACTGCGCTGAAATGCAAACAGCCTTTGTACAGCCTGCACTGAAGAACGAAACTTTCGTTTCTGGTGATTTCCGGGTCACAGATTGCTCAAAAATTCACAGTTTTTGCTCAAATCAGAAGCTATCAGTCAAGGACACACTAAGGGATGACAAGGAAGATGAAAAGCTATCACTAAGAGCTTATTAGAGTCCTTGTGGATCAGCTCTTCAAATCATAAACTTGCCCAGAAACTGAGCTAGAGTAGCTGCCCTCTACTTTGTATTTGAAGGATTTAAACACAGTTCGATTCGGTACTCCCTTTGTTTATGAAATGAATAGCAAAAAACACAAACAACCAACAAGATACGATCCCCAGAGGAGTCGCCAATTTGTTGGGGGGAAAAGTATCCAATACGGAATGACCCTATCCCACTCTAAGGGTGATAGTACCTTAGCAACAACTGAATGCAAAGCTATTCAAGATTACTTCTTTATGAGATGAGAGAGGGAAGAGAAGGATGATCTACTAACCGTTATCTTGCGCTTAATAGTCGATCCAGTCTTCACTCCTTGCTGCTTGCTCCTAGCTCCTTGCTCTTTCACCGGCCCAGCTACACAAAGATCCTGTAAAAGCACAAGAAAAGGAAACTACAAGAAGCATACATCCATAATCGATTCAGGGATTAGCATAAATCAAATATACAAGCATCTATTCACCATAAAGACACATGCATATAGAAGAACCTCAAATACTTTATTAATAGAAGAAGCAAAGTTCTGAGAGAGTTACAACCATAATAGGCCCAATCCAGCAACACCTCCCAGCAGAAATAAATCTCCTCTTCACCTCCTTCAAGCAATCACCCAATAGTTCTATACACAAACCAACAGCACTTCCTTACTTGCACAAAATTCCAGCCTCCCTAGACCTCATGAGAGAGCTCTATATATGGGAGATTTGGAGAAAGGATGAGTCAGCTTGAGGCTGGCATGAAGCTGACTAGTGTCCTCTCCCACTTTAGTTAAACTTCAGTTCTTGAGTCCACTTGGAGATTCTTGCTTCCACTTGGAGATCAAGACCCTCTTACTCATCACAAGGCGAATTCCTTGACCCAAGTGTCAGTTTGGAAGCTTCCTGGGAAATTGACACCTTGCAGAATGACTGTGCCACTTGGCCAATCTCGCCCAACGCAGGTAGCCTTCATTAGTTTTGACATTCAGCGCAGGTACAGAGTGGAGCAGTTGACATTCAGCGCAGATGCTCAGTGGAGCAGCTGACATGATCCAGAAATAGCCTGTTTTTGAGTGTTTTCAGGTGGAGAACTGATTTTCAGTGTTGTGGTTTGCTGACCTTGTTCCTCTAGGGGTAAGAACAACATGTTTAGGGACTTTGGATCCCTCAGATTATTGACATTTCATGCTCCATGCTGTTAGGCACAAAAATGTCTATAACAAGCGACAATAAATTTAAAATTTGTATTGTGACATTCCCAGCAACATTCATGTGACAAAAGTAAATGACAAGAACAAGCATTAAAAGAGTACTTACATGTATAAAAAAGTATATCAAATCATCAAAATATGTCAATAATGAAACTCTAATATAAGAGAGAGATATCCAAATATCAAAATTCATCCATAACATCCAAAGTCGTCCTCCAAAAGGGATAGTGAAAATTTTACAAGAGCAAATAACCCAATCCAAGTGACGATGAATGAGAGAGAATGCCTCTCTTCTATTTATACCATCCTTTAAGGGATTAAAATGGCCTATTTTGGACTAATAATGCCCCTAAAATAAAATAATGTGCATAATAACAATACTTTTGGTGACAAGCCCACCAAAATAGCTCAATAACATAAGAATATGCATCTCAAGAGGGTAGAATGATCCATATAGTGAGTCGCTGGGATTTTGAGGAGGCCTAATGAACTCCAAGGGGTGCCATGATGTAGAAATAGACTCCAAACATAATGGAGAATGGTATGGCCCCTTATTTTCCAAGCAAAAACTTATGGTGCTCCCAAGTGGGTGTTGGGGCACAAGGACATCCTCATGGATCTCCAAGTGGATTGAAAATTCCTATAGACCATCTATAAGGGTTCAGATGATGACATAAGTTCTCCCTCTACAGTGGGACACATCCTTTCGACCCTAGAACATCTTCCAAGTGAATGGTGCATGTCTGGAGCCAAATGGGCATGATAAACTAGGTGCATCATCCTCATCCAAAAGGTGGAACACAACCAATCAATGAGTGGTGTTGGGGATCCATGAAATAATCTCTACTATGGTGGAGGCCCATGGCTCTAAACACTCACCCTACAAGTGCCAATGTGGCCCTCTAGACGGATAGGACCCCATATAGGGAGATCAAGCCCCAAATGGAGACCCACCTGCAATATTGCATAAGATCCAATGTGTCCCATTGTCCTCCAGTAAAAACCATCAGAATAATAAAGTAAAAGAGCTTACAAGTCATGGAATCAATGGAGAACTTCATGGTGGCATTCCCTTCCATAGTGGGCTTTAGCATGTACAAGTGTATCCAAGCTCAGTAGGGGGTTAATCAAGGACTCTATTAGGCGATTAAACCTTTAAAGGGGGAGACATGTCCATGGTACATCCCTCAAGTGGAGAGTGGAAAATGATATAGTAATGGAAAGGTGTGGGGATCAGGGGAATCATTCAGACCACGTGTCATGGTACAAGGTTAGCTATGATAAAGGAAGCCCACACCTAGGTATATGAGTGTAGGAGGGAGAAAATCTTGGTACATGAGTTACCTCAGCCTTTGTTCTTCCACTCTTCTTCATATGCCTTTTTCCTTTGATTTATTTTTCTTCATAATTTCTTAGGGCTCCATGGGAGAGAGCATGATGTGTAGTATATAGCAATGGATACCCCCTTAAGGTGGGGTGATTCATCTCCCATCGGGGGTTGGGACAATCATGTGTTCCTTAATGATGGAGAGGACTTATCTAGGGCCCATAGGAACTAAGGTGATCACCATAGATAAGGGGTATAGCTCATATTTCAATTTTTCCCATGTGCTAAATTTGGATGTCCTGACCATCTTTTTCATTTTATGGACATTACCTGCTGAGAGTGGCCAAATTTAGCTTTTCATTTTATTTTTAGTTGCATCAACCTCTGGGGCATCATTATAGGGTCGACCGAAGGTTTGGACAAGGGGTGGGGGGGGAGGTTAAACCTATGTGGACCCGGATAGGAAAAGAGATGAATGGGGCTAAAATGAGTCGAAGGGGAGTGATGTAGGTGGTATTGGGAAGCGGGACCATGCAACCAAAATCAGGATTTTTGATGTAGTGGCATCCCTAAATCTAATGGCCAATAAAGGAGATCTCATGAGACTAGGATACAAGGGTAACCACAAAATCGGATAGTGGAGACAAGAATTCCCATGCTTCCTCTTCTATGAACTGCTCATCTCTACTGATTACGACTTTCTTGGTTAATGGATTGTAGAATTTGTATGCCTTGGATTCATCATTGTATCCAACAAATATGCATTTCTCCCCCTTGCTATCCAAATTCTTTCTCAACTCATCCGGGACATGTGCATATGCCACACATCCAAAAACTCTCATGTGAGTGACATTTTGTTTTCTTCCACTCCATGCCTCTTCAGGAATAATGTTCTGGACGCTTTTGGTTGGACATCTATTCAACATATATGCTCCACATGCGACAGCTTCAACCCAACAGTCATTTGGCAAATGCTTTGCCTTCAACATACTCCTTGCCATCTCCATAATGGTCCTATTCTTCCTTTCTGCTACACCATTTTGTTGCCGTGTATATCTTGTTGTGAATTGCTTATGAATTCCATGTTCCTTGCAAAATCGAAGGAAGTCATTTGAGATGTATTCTCTACCTCTGTCAGTGTTGAGGACTTTGATGAAATGCCCGCTTTGCTTTTCAACAAGAGCCTTGTATTGGTGAAAGCACTCAAACACTTCACTTTTTTGTTTGAGGAGAAAGATCCATGTCTTCCTTGTGTAGTCATCTATGAAATTCAATACATAGTAACTGCCACTAATTGATGGTGTCTGCATTGGTCCACATAAATTTGAGTGGACAATATCCAAAGGTGCTTTCGCCCTCATTGACTTTCCTACTAGAAATGTCTCTCTTTGTTGCTTGCCCAAGATACATCCTTCACATATGCTGTCTAGTTTTTCTATGATTGGTAAACCCTTCACCATGCCTTTCCTATGCAGCAAACTCAAACCTCCAAAGTTAAGATGTCCAAATTTCAAGTTCCATAACCAGTTTTCATCTTTTACCTCTGCTTGAAAGTTTACTTGTGTGATAGTTGTCCCTTTTCTACCATCCTCTTGTGAGTTCATTGATAATTGTGCTTGTGCATCTTCTTTCAAATCTAATCTTATCTTTAGGGGAAACATTCTATTGTCTATCATCTGAACCTTTGCAATCAATTGTCTGCTTGGAGATCTATCCAAAATTGTGCACACATCATTTTTCAAGAAGACATTGTAGCCTTTTTGCATGAGTTGTCCAGTGCTCATGAGGTTATGTTTTAGACCGGGGACAAAGTAAACATTAGAGATGTATTTCTTATCCCCCTTCTTTGTTAGAATATTAACTCTTCCTTTTCACATGACAGAGACTTTGCTATCAGTCCCTAATGTCACCTCAGATTTTACACTTTCATCTAGATCAGAAAACATTTCTATGTTTCCTGACATGTGGTTGCTACACCCTGAATCTAGATACCATATATCACTCTGTTTTTCTTCTGCTACATTACAAGCTAAAAACATGCTATCATGGTTCTGATTTTCTCTTGTGAAATTTACACTTGGTTTGTTACTAATGTCATATTGCTTCTTTCTACATTCATTTGCATAATGACCATACTTCTTACAGTAATGACATTGAACTTGAGATTTATCATACCTCTGACCTTGTGCTTGATTTTGGCTTGGGCCTTGACTTGGATTTTGGTTGTTGCCTCTTCCATTTGAGCTTGAAGGACTGCTTCTTCTACCTCTGTGTGGGCTTCTTCCTCTTCCTCTAGCATATGATCTTCCTCTGCCTCGACTTTGACCAAATGATACTTGTGCCTTGAAGGCATGCTCCAATGAGGAGCTTGCTGCTCTGTTTAGTCTATGTTCATGAGAAATCAGTGATGCATTAAGCTCATCCACTGAAAACTGTGAGAGATCCTTTGTCTCTTCTGTGGCCACAATAATGGCCTCAAACCTCGCTGGCAGACTTCTCAAAATTTTCTCAACTATTCTTCTTTCCTCAAGTGTCTCACCATGAGACCTGATTTGAGTAACCAACCCACTTACATGTGTAAAAAACGAGTCTATATTATTAGACTCTTTCATACAAAGTGTTTCAAAATCTCTCATCAACATTTGCAGCTTCGTTGTCTTGACTTTTGCCATGCCTTGGTAGGCTGTCTGGAGGATGTCCCATGCTTGTTTGGACTTCGTTGCTGCTGCAACCCTTGGGAAAATACTTTCATGAACTGCTTGAAAAATATAAAACAGGGCTTTTGAATCCTTCTTCCTATTGTCCCTTAACACATCTCTTTCTTGTTGAGATAAGGCATTGTATGTCGCTGCATCTGCTGGTTCTTGAAAACCATTTTCCACCAAATCCCAAATATCTTGAGAAGAAAACAAAGACTTCATTGTAATAGCCCGATTATCATAATTTTTTCCATTAAATTGAGGTATTTGAGGATTAGTCAAGCTTGTGCTTGATGTTGCCATTTCTGAGCATAAAACAAACTTTCTACTTACTAGTAAATATGCTAAACACAATCCGTGCTCAAAACAATTTTCACTGTTAACAAAAACACTTGTTTTTACACTAACAGAGTTTAACCTGCTCTGATACAGGCAAGCGTAGGCATAGGGGGCATTCCCCTCATTCCAAACATTCCATTCATAGGATCATCCCTGATAATTCCAACCCTTCCAAGAACTGTTGGTTGTCCACCACAGGATATTTTGGCACCCCCAATGGGGCAGCCCCCTCTGGTTCCAACAATACCCACAGTCCCTCCGCCAGTGCTTCCCTCTCCCTTTCCAACTATATTACCCACACCTCCATCGACAGTGCAGCCTCCGGTCCCAACAATACCCACAGTCCCTCCGACATTGCTGCCTCCTCCAGTAACTCCAACTATACCCACAATTCCCCTGACAGTGCCCCCTCCGGTTCCAACGATACCCACGGCTCCTCCAGCATTGCTGCCCCCTCATGTTCTTCCAACGATAACCATGCAGGCCCCTACAGTGCTGACCCCTCCTCTCAATCCAACGATACCCACCACGCCCCCATCAATCCTGCCCCCTCCGCTTCTTCCCACCATACCCTGGGAATTGCTTCCCCCTCCAACTCTTCCAACGATACCCACACCCCTTCAACCAGTGTTGCCCCCTCTACTAATTCCAACCATTCCCACAACACCCCAGGCAGATAAAAAGCCTTTTAATCCCACTATTGTAGTCCCTAACCTCCCGTAGTATATATTCCACAGTTAATTCAGGAACCTGCATTCTCCAATAGCTACTTCCCTATAAATTGAGCATGCTCGTGTATACCAGCATCTGCTCAAATATGTGTACCTGTGTTTCTTTATGAATATGAATAAAATAATGCATGCCGTTGCCTGTCACGCTTGCAAAATAGAGGTTGTTGTTCTCGCCCCACGTTGATGTGAAGTATGGTGAGATTTAAGTATATTTCAAATTTACAAACTTCATACGTTGAGCTAGTATTGGCAGTTTATTAAATAAAGTTAGTTTAGGTTTATGATTATTTTAGGTTTTTCATGAGTGTAAAAATTAGTGTTCGCACTTAGATTTACGTCAGGGATTAAATAAATAAATATATTTTTTGGTTTATTCAGATTTAGTTTCCTCACTTTATTTAAGGTTATGTTTATTACACGTGCGGTGGAATTTAATGAGTTCATAAATATTTTGTTTAGATTATATCCGTAAATTTTTGTTTTGATTTGGTTTGAAGTTTTGAAATTTTTAAACCAATTTTGTAAAATTTATTTATTTTTCTAAAAAATTATTAAATTAAGCATTTTGAAAATTTAAAAATAATCATTAATTTTTTTAAATATTAAGTTTTAAGAAAATATTAAATTAAATATTTTGAAAATTAAAAATAATCTTTAATTTTTAAAATATGTTTTTTGAAATTAGTTGAGGACTATTTATGTTATTTTAAATTGAAATGTTAAATATGAAAATTTTATTAAAAATATAAATTAAGGAAAATTTCTATTACCCGATAGAATACTTTATCAATATTACATTCTCAAAAATTATAACTTATTTTAAAATCAAAATATTTTATAAATATTTATTTCAATTTATTTTTATAACATTTTTTTTTAAATTAAAACTTAATACTTACATTATAACAATATTTTTAATCATGGATATTTACCTCCAGTTTACCATGAATATTATTAACTTAACTTGTAAAAAGTCCTTGTTACAATATCTTAGGCAAGTAACCTAGTTTATCATACCACTTATAACTCATTTCAAAATCAATATATTTTTACGCCATAAAGCGTTTACCTATGAAAAAATACCCTCTAGTGCCACTTGTCCCCTAGTGCCACTTGTCCCCTTTGTATGCCTTTGATTTAATTATTAGACAATTAAAATCACCTCTACCATCGGATTAAAAACTCGTACTATTTTGTTACAATTCTCTAACCAGATTTTCTTACGCGTACATAACCCAACGTTCCTCTAAATCCAGGCACTAAAGGCAGCGCTTCTATAGGTTCTTCTGAACTAGGCATTAAGGGTTGAACTAGGTATTAAGGGTTTCTCTGAACATTTGACAAAGATGGCCTTCGTGGGAGCCGGGAAGGGATTTCTTGGAGGGGTCTTGACTCAGTCTCTTTTGCAGATGGCGATTTTCCGGGAAGGGCTTTCTTGCAGGGGTCTTGACTCCATCTCTTTTGCAGATGGCGATTTTCTGCTTCCTCACCTGCGGCCCGCCCCGAAAGCAAGCAAAAGTCTAGCTAAGGTTCAGCTAATTCGACACATTCTAAAGCAGAGAATGAGCCATTGCCCAGCTTCTGGAGTGAGGATACCAATCCTCGGCCTCTCCCCGGCTTACAGGAGCAGAAACCTTGCTCACTTGCTGTCTCTACAATAATCCTTGTCTGACGGGTAATTGTCCACGAGGGTTGATCATCATCATCTTCCTCTTGCGGTTGCTCTCTTGGTTGAAAGCGGTTCTTCTCCCCTTTTTGCTATGAGTTATCTAGGTATTATGAGACCCGTCTTGTTTTCTTGTTCGCGGGTGAATGACCGGTTCTTAATCACAGTTCGAAGGTGGTTTGAAATTGTTTTCCCCTAAATAACCAAGTGCTTCCTTTCTTTTTCTGGGTTGACAAATTTTCCAACAAGTCTGCGGCTTATCTATTTTTTTTGTTATTAATGCATGTTCTACTGAAGAGTTTCTCGGAGGAGGGTTTTAGATTTGGCTATGGTTGCTTCAACGACATTTCGGTAGGTTTCGGTAGTTTTAACTGCTCTAATTTCTTCTTAATAGTCCAGTCAAGGAGAATGATTGTTGAATATGTAATTTCAATGCAGTCACCCAAAACCACCGCAGCAAAACCACAAACCCGCTTGAGGCATATCGGACCGCTCTTTGGTATGGAGTGGTTTCCGTACACAAGGGCTCGATAAAATTTAGAGTTGACGCGTGGCTCTCCCCATACGTCAGCCTACGCAACATTTCAGAGGCTAAAGTTTTGTAGAAAAATGCCTCCCGATATCTTTGTCCGCCGTCCGATCTGCTCCAGCATTCTCGTCCGTTGATTGTGTAAAGCTGCATACGAGCCTGCATCAAATTAAATTATGCGTGAAGTAAAATTCAAGTCTCGTTGACCGCCGGTAAAATAATTTAATGAATTAAATATGCCCGTAGAAGTATTGGTAAGTGTTTTAAATTTTAATTTTTTTTATATATCGGAGGTATGGGCACATATGCATGTTATGTAATTTTTGGTATGGCATATGTACAATATGTAAGTTTTTTTTTTTAATGCGTATTGACCAGTGTGTATTCAGTAAAATATAACGAGCTAAACACATATGCTCGTGCAGTTGTTCATTGTATTAGCAAGGAAACACACAGCAGTGTGTAGAAAAACAAGAACAGGGGCGTGGGTAATTTTTCTCTGATGTAATGAAATGAAACTGAAGTTTATGCACAGCATTGCTATCCACGAAGAACAGAGGAGCGCATTTGTTTTGTAAGCATGTGTAAATTTTTTTTACAGTAGTATGTAAAAGAAGGTTTTTACACCAGTAAGTAATATGATTTCACAACAGTGAATGTAAATGAGAATTTTACCCAGCACAGTAAATTCTCAGGAGGAGACAGAGTTTATCTGAATGTAATTTTTGGTGAATCCCTCTCAGTAAAAGAGGATGAAGTTTGTATCAGACATTTTGTTTTAATGAATATAAATATTTTATGGTGGTGTAATACTCTGTTCTCAGTAAAAAAAAATTAAAAGCCTCCCTGTGCAAAAAGATCCTGTGGCAGAAGGAAACAGAGCATTGCCTCTGTGTTTAGTTTTGTTTGTTTTTGGGATTTTCTCAGAAAAATCCCCAACAGTGGTATCAGAGCAGGCTTAGGCTCTTTGAAGGTAACAAAGAAGCTGAAGGGAGGAGTTTGTTGCAGCAGTAAAACTTCTCAAGCAGAGTGAAGGCTCAGTCAAGAAAATACTCAGGTATTTCACAAAGTTTTTTTATGTGTTGCTGAAGAAGCAGTCAGTTGTTTTAAAATACACAGTCAAGAAATTGAAGCATAGTTGAGGCTGCAAGAATGGCTGGCACAAGCACCAGTAATAGCATGGGTATGCAGCTCCCATTATTTGATGGGAAAAACTATGACTATGGGGCAATAACAATGAAAGCCTTGTTTGCTTCCCAAGACTTATGGGAAATAGTTGAGGAAGGTTTTGAACAACCAGCAGATGAAAATGAGTTTAATGCATTAACTCAAGGAGAGAAGGATCTATTAAAGAGCTGCAAGAAGAAGGATTCAAAAGCCCTTTTCTTCTTGTATCAAGCAGTGCATGGAAGCATGTTTCCAAGGTTAGCAACAGCTAAGACATCCAATGAAGCATGACAAACCCTCAAGACAGCGTATCAAGGCATGGAGAGAGTGAAGACAGCAAAACTACAATTGCTGAGGAAAGATTTTGAGAATTTTTGCATGAAGGAGTCAGACAACATTGACTCATTCTTCACACATGTAATTGGTTTGGTCACACAGATAAGGACTCATGGAGAAACCCTTGAAGATAGGAGGATTGTGGAGAAAATATTGAGGGTCTTACCCTCAAAGTTTGATGCAATTGTCACCACCATTGAAGAGACAAAGGATCTCTCAAAATTCTCAGTTGATGAGCTTCATGCATCACTGATAACACATGAGCAGAGGTTGAGTAGGAATGAAAACTCATCTCTATAGCAAGCCTTCAAGACCCAGATGTCTTTTGGAAGAGGAAGAGGTCAAGGCAGAGGAAACAAAAGAGGCAGAGGTAGAAGCCAGAACAGAGGTGGAAGGAACAACCCAGCAAATGCACAAGGAAGAGGCAGCAATCCAAATCAGAACCAAAGCCAAGGTAGCAGCCAACAAGGAGGACAACATCATGCTCAAGGACAAAGGTATGAAAAATCCAATGTCCAATGCTATTATTGTAAAAAATATGGGCATTATGCCAATGAATGTAGGAAGAAGCAGCATGATATGAGTAATAGACAAAATGCAAATGTCACTAGAGAAAACATCAGCCAAAACAATGTGTTGTTAGCTTGTAACATGGCTGAAACAAATAGTGAAGACATATGGTTTTTAGACTCAGGTTGCAGCAACCATATGACAGGAAACATAGCCTTCTTTTCTGCCCTAGATAAAAATGTGAAATCAGAAGTCACACTAGGAACTGATAGCAAAATTTCTGTTATGGGAAAAGGAGAGGTAAAAATATTTACAAAGCAAGGAGAAAGGAAAACCATAGCAGATGTCTACTATGTCCCTGGAATGAGATGTAACCTCTTGAGTATTGGACAGCTTGTCCATAAGGGGTACAATGTTTTCTTTAAAAATGATGTGTGCACCATCATGGATATAGCACCCAGCAAAATATGCATTGCTGAAGTGAAGATGACAAGGAACAGGATGTTCCCTCTCAGGATCAGGGCAGATTTGAAAAACAAAAATGAAATTGCAGCAGTCACCCAAGAGGCTTTCCAAAGCGTGCCAAAGGATGAAAATTGGTTGTGGCACTTGAGATTTGGTCATCTCAATTTTGGAGGTCTAAATTTGTTGAGTAGGAAAGGAATGGTAAGAGGATTACCATTGATAAAGAAACCGGACAGCCTTTGTGAAGGCTGCATATTGGGAAAACAACATAGAGAAAGTTTTCCATCAGGTAAAAGCATAAGGGCAAAGGCACCCTTAGAGATCATCCACTCAGATTTATGTGGGCCGATGCAAGCTCCATCATTAGCAGGCAACCAATATTTCCTAACATTCATTGATGACTTTACAAGAAAAACATGGATATATTTCATTAGAAACAAAAGTGAAGTGTTTGAGAAATTCCAAAACTTCAAGGCATTTGTGGAGAACCAAAGCGGGCTGCATATAAAAGTTTTGAGAGCTGATAGAGGAGGTGAGTATATCTCCAAGGAATTCCTAAGATTTTGTAGAGAAAATGGTATACATAAACAGTTTACAGCAAGGTACACCCCACAACAAAATGGAGTTGCTGAAAGGAAGAATAGGACCATCATGGATATGGCGAGGAGCATGCTAAAGGCAAAGCATTTGCCAAATGATTATTGGGTTGAAGCTGTAAATTATGCAGTGTATATTTTGAACAGGTGTCCTACAAAAGCAGTGTTGAACAAAGTGCCGGAAGAAGCATGGAGTGGGAGAAAGCAAGGAGTCACCCACATGAGAGTTTTTGGATGTGTGGCCTATGCACACATACCAGATCAGCTAAGGAGGAAGTTGGACAGCAAAGGGGAAAAATGTCTTTTCATTGGATACAGTGAGGAATCCAAAGCTTACAGGTTGTATATTCCATCCGCCAAGAAGTTTTTTGTCAGCAGAGATGTTCAATTCATTGAAGAGGAAGCTTGGGATGGAAGCATAGAGAAAACAGTGAATGTTAAAAACTGTTTGTCTCATGATGAAGATGAAGAGGAAGTGGCTGAAATGCATCCCCAAACAGCAGTGCCAACACAAGGACAACAAGGGACACCATTGAGGATAAATGAGAGTGCTTCTCCAAGCACACCACAAGGAGGAAATTCAAGTGCATCTTCAAGCACTTGCACACCAAATGAAAGAGGTAAGAAGTTTAGAAATCTAAGTGATATTTATGATGAAGGAATGAATTCCTTATTTGCCTTGTATTGTCATGTTGATGATCCTATTCATTTCGAGGAAGCAATTAAAGATAGGAAATGGATAGAAGCTATGGATGAAGAGATGAATGCCATAGAGAGAAACAAAACATGGGACTTGGTTGAGCTACCAAGAGGCAAAGAAGTCATTGGAGTAAAATGGGTTTACAAGACCAAAAGCAATGCTGAAGGCAAGATAGAAAGGCACAAGGCAAGGCTGGTTGTCAAAGGGTACAAGCAGCAGTATGGAAGAGATTATGAGGAGACTTTCGCACTGGTTGCAAGAATGGAAACCGTGAGAGCAGTGCTGTCCATAGCAGCTCAAAACAAATGGAAAGTCTACCAAATGGACGTGAAGTCAGCATTCCTAAATGGAGTGTTAAAGGAAGAGGTTTATGTTGAACAACCTCTAGGCTATGAGAAAAAGGGTGAAGAGCACAAAGTGTGCAAATTGAAGAAAGCTCTTTATGGGTTGAAGCAAGCGCCAAGAGCATGGTACAGCAGAATAGATTCTTATCTATTGGATAATGAATTCGACAAGTGTGAGGGAGAACCCACCGTCTACATCAAAGAAAAAGATGGTAAAATTTTAATTGTTGTCTTATATGTTGATGATGTTATTTTCACAGGTAATGATGATCAGCTCATTGAGAATTTTAAATCAGTCATGAAGGAGGAATTTGAAATGACTGACATGGGTTTCTTGAGATACTTCTTAGGCATAGAAGTAGATCAAAATGAAAAAGGAATTTTTATCTCACAAGCAAGATATGTAAATCAAGTATTGAGCAGATTTAACATGCAAGAGTGCAAGGCAACGATCACTCCCACAGTAATTGGATTAAAACTCAGCAGAGAGGACAACAACAAGGATTTTGATCCTAGTTTGTACAAGAGTATTGTTGGCAGCCTTGTGTATTCAACAGCTACTAGGCCTGACATTATGTATGCTGTTAGTTTAATTTCCAGATTTATGGAGAGGCCAAAAGAGGCACATTGGCAGGCAGCAAAAATAATTTTAAGGTATGTCAAAGGTACCAAAATGTTTGGCATTTTATATACTGTCTCAGAACATTCAGATTTAATTGGATACACTGATAGTGATTGGGCTGGAAGTGTAGATGATCGGAAAAGCACTTCCGGTTATGTTTTTCATATGGGTTCAGGAGCCATTTCATGGGCTTCTAAGAAGCAATGCATTGTAGCATTGTCTACAGCAGAGGCTGAATATGTGGCAGCTACAGTAGCAGCATGTCAAGCAGTGTGGATGAGAAGAATGTTGAGGAGCTTGGGCCAAGAGCAAGCAAAAGCGACAGTGATCTTTTGTGACAATAGCTCAGCTATTGCATTGTCAAAGAATTCAGTGTTTCATAAGAGAACGAAACACATTGATACAAGGTTTCACTACATCAGAGAATTGGTGAACAATGGAGAAATTGTCCTAGAACATTGCAGGGCTCAAGAACAGGTTGCAGACATCTTGACAAAGCCACTGGATCAGAAAAGCTTTGAATTTTTGAGAAAGTGTTTGGGTATGACTGAATGCCAGCAGTTGAAATTAAAGGGGAGTGTTGAATATGTAATTTCAACGCAGTCACCCAAAACCACCGCAGCAAAACCACAAACCCGCTTGAGGCATATCGGACCGCTCTTTGGTATGGAGTGGTTTCCGTACACAAGGGCCCGATAAAATTTAGAGTTGACGCGTGGCTCTCCCCATACGTCAGCCTACGCAACATTTCGGAGGCTAAAGTTCTGCAACAAAATGCCTCCCGATATCTTTGTCCGCTGTCCGATCTGCTCCAGCATTCTCGTCCGTTGATTGTGTAAAGCTGCATACGAGCCTGCATCGAATTAAATTATGGGTGAAGTAAAATTCAAGTCTTGTTGACCGCCGGTAAAATAATTTAATGAATTAAATATGCCCGTAGAAGTATTGGTAAGTGTTTTAATTTTTTTTTTTTATATATATATCGGAGGTATGGGCACATATGCACATTATGTAATTTTTGGTATGGCATATGTACAATATGTAAGTTTTTTTTTTAATGTGTATTGACCAGTGTTTGTTCAGTAAAATATAACGAGCTAAACACATATGCTCGTGCAGTTGTTCATTGTATTAGCAAGGAAACACACAACAGTGTGTAGAAAAACAGGAACAGGGGCGTGGGTAATTTTTCTCTGATGTAATGAAACGAAACTGAAGTTTATGCACAACAGTGCTCGTGCAGTTGTTCATTGTATTAGCAAGGAAACACACAACAGTGTGTAGAAAAACAGGAACAGGGGCGTGGGTAATTTTTCTCTGATGTAATGAAACGAAACTGAAGTTTATGCACAACAGTGCTATCCACGAAGAACACTGAAGTTTATGCACAACAGTGCTATCCACGAAGAACAGAGGAGCGAATTTGTTTTGTAAGCATGTGTAAATTTTTTTTACAGCAGTATGTAAAAGAAGGTTTTTACACCAGTAAGTAATATGATTTCACCGCAGTGAATGTAAATGAGAATTTTACCCAGCACAGTAAATTCTCAGGAAGAGACAGAGTTTATCTCAATGTAATTTTTGGTGAATCCCTCTCAGTAAAAGAGGATGAAGTTTGTATCAGACATTTTGTTTTAATGAATAGAAATATTTTATGGTGGTGTAATACTCTGTTCTCAGTAAAAAAAAATTAGAAGCCTCCCTATGTAAAAAGATCATGTGACAGAAGGAAACAGAGCATTGCCTCTGTGTTTAGTTTTGTTTGTTTTTGGGATTTTCTCAGAAAAATCCCCAACAATGATTACTACAGTTTCCTAGCTTCTTTAATTTAGACAATGCAATTGACATTTTCATATTGTTTTTCAATTTTCTGTATGTAATGGAGCTTAGTTCTTCTGCTTATACCATACCGTGACTATAAAGATTTATTTTAAATTCAGTGTGTAATGAATGACGATTTTCTTGTTATGTTTTTATTCTATATTTTCATATTGTCTTTCAATTTTCTGTATGTAATGGAACTTAGTTGTCCTTCTGCTTATAACCATACTGTGATTTATTTAGTTCTCCTTATGTTTATACCCATACCGTGACCATAAGGATTTATTTTAAATTCAGTGTGTACTGAATGACGATTTTCTTGCGATTTTGTTATTCTATATTAGTTATCTTGACAACCACCATGCATTTGGTTCCCTTAAACTTGTTATTTACAAAAATATGGTTTGTGATCTTTCCCGGTAAGATAGGGTCTGGCCTGCCTGAACTCGGTTTAGCCCACAGGTATAATGTTCTGCACTTTTATTAAATGTACAGTCAGGGATTACTCTTACCAATGGATCTTGACGGTTATCAAGTGTGAAACTGTGCAATGCCCTGTTTGGAAACAACATGAACATGGAGTATAGGATGTAGCCACCCCAACTTGAAGCAATTCAACAATTCAAATGTTGAAGTGTTTCATGTTGCCCATTTTCTCAGAGCATGCTTTCTTCGCAACCAACAATTGAACCATTGGAAGGACAACTACATGTATAGGTCTATTATAATGATCACAACATGGTTTTTATGTTAGAATTTTCTTTAATCTTTGACATTCACCTTGAATTGATTATAATTTCCAATTCTCAAGAGCTAATCTCATTCTCTGCTTGCTGATTAATGCAGAGGTGACAAAGCATTCTACAACGTGGAATGTTGTTACAAACTGATATTCATGGAGTGATACTTCTTACGGTAGAAATATTTTCTTAAGATTAGAGGCATGAAAACTGTCCATCTGTTATATTCTATGTATTGTTTGCATCGGAGAAGCTGTAGGAAAATGCAAGGCCACAGATGATATAAAAATATATCTTTGTTTTGCTTGGAGGGAAAGGGAAGGGATGGGATGGTGTGACCTTTTTTAGAACCATGTCAATTTGGAATGAGCTTTCTTGTGGTAAAAAATGCATAGCCACGGATGATATAAAAATATAACTTTGTTTTGCTCAGAGGGAAAGGGAACGGATGGGATGGCGTGCCCTTTTCTGAACCATATCAATTCGGAATGAGCTCTCTTGTAGTAAAATTTGTTCTGTTTTGAAATTTGATAAGAAAACTTGAACTATTAACGCTTGACATATTCTCTGAGTTTTGTTCCAGTCAATACTGTTGGTTTTAAATACTACCCCTGTTGTACTTGTTTCAGTGTGATTCAGATCCAATTCACAGGAAAGATTAAAAAACACGAAGTGTGACTGCAATGCAAAATTTGCACATTATGTAATACTCCTAAAAATTCACCTGAACGATGTTTCATAAACTCATAAAATCGGCCTTAACTATGACTGATAACTGATAACCTAGGCAAAATAAGTTATTTATTGGGGAAAGGTCATATGTTCGATCCCACAAATAAATGGTATTAAAAGCGCCTACTTGTCTCTTGATTCCAAATTCAAAATAGAATAGATTGAGCTTTCATATTACACAGAAACGTAATCATGAATTTATGCAAATTACACTGATTTATGAAGAAACCATGAAAACTTAGTATTTTCATTCAAAACAACATAAAAAACTATATAAGTCTGAATGCAATTGTTGAATTTCGATTAATATCATGTGCTACTACTTTAAATGTTAATAAAATAACCTTTCCTATGTATAAATTCAAAAATTTGTTTTAAAAATTCAATTCAAATACATGTGCTACTACTTTAAATTTGTTTTAAAAATTCAATTCAAATACTCTTTATAATCTAGCGTTTATAGATGCCTCTTGAGGAATAAAAAAAATCAAATCCTCATATACCTAGTTGTCTTTTCACGAAAAGCCTCGACATGAATTGATGCCCAAAAAAAATCTCAAAAAACTTAACTCGGAAAAATTGATTCAGATGGTCCTTATAAATGTAGTCAAATGCCCTCACAAGAATAAGCGGATCAAATCGATATATACTTTTTCTATTATTTTTTCCATTTTTATTAATTTTAGTTTTTAAATGATTTTATTATGTTAATGTTAAAAATCTCAAAAGACTTAACTCGGAAAATGGTCCTTATAAATGTAGCCAAATGCGTTCACAAAAATAAGCGGATGAAATTGATATATATTTTTTCTATTATTTTTTCCACTTTTATTAATTTTAGTTTTTAAATATTTTTTATTTTTTATTTTTTATTTATTTTTTTTTCTCGTAGAAAAAGTCGTAATTTCTATTAAGAAATTACATTCTATAGATTTCTGAGCATATGCACACTGAGGCGCCTCTCGGACAGTAGCAAAAAAAATATAAGATAGTTTGTTTTAACCATGTACAAAAATAGCACTAAAGGATCCTCTATTTTAGCCTCCAGGAGTTTACTAGCTTGCAATAGAAATTGCATTCTGTAGATGTCTGAGCATATGCATACTGAGGCTGGTTGCCTCTCGGACAGTAGCAAAAAAATATAAGATAGTTTGTTTCAACCATGTACAAAAATAGCACTAAAGGATCCCCTGTTTTTGCCTCCACGCAGGGAGTTTACTAGCTTGCTCCACGCAGGGAGACATATGTGAAGCAACAACAAAAAACTAAGGAAAAACTCCAGGTCTATAGCAGACTGTTATAAAAAACATCTATAAATATAAGCTGGCATCTGTTTCTAGCAGCTGTAGCTCGCTGCCCTGTAGGAAAGGTACCCCCGTGGGTCGAACTAGGAGCAAAATTAAGGTAACAAAAAAATACAGAGTGTGTATATGATGGACCCCTTCAAAGCTGTACCTCCCTTTGTGCCTGTAGATCAACAAAGGGCCTGTGATAGTGTTGATAGTAGGTTCCATCCATTTCTTCCTGAATTAGCCAGTCCTCTTCTTGCCTTTGCGCTGCTTGCTTGGATAGGTAGTCCGCCCGAGAGTTGCGCTCCCTGTAAATGTGATAACAGTCAAATTTTTCAAAAGCAGCTATAAGTCTGAGAGTCTCATCCAGAATATGTCTCAAAGAAAAAACAGTGCAGGTAGATTTTCTGTTGAGCCAGTTGCAGACAAGTTTTGAGTCTCCAAACAGTTGAAGTTTGGTGCATCGTTTCTCAAGTGCAAAGTGTATGAGGTGTTTGGCTGTAGAGAGCTCGGCATAATTGTTTGTGCCCCGTCCCAGATGAATTTGAAGCTTGAAGCAGTGGTTTTCTCTGAGGTAAAGGAGGGCCCCTCCCCCACAGCCCTCCGCTTGGGCTGAGCCATCAAAGTAAGCCCAAGGGTAGGATTTATCAATGAGTTCCGGGTGGATGGATCTAGGGGGGGCCTGCGGAGGGTCATCAGGAATGAGAGCGAAATCTGCAAGGATGTGGGAAATAATGATAGGCCAGGATGGAGATTTTTGGTCAAAAATCGCACGATTCCTCGCCGTCTAGATAGCCCAGCACATGAGGAGAGGGATGTTCCTATCTTTGCCCGAGTGGTGCTCCTGCCAATTTATCCAGGCATCGATGATGGACTGTCCTTGCCATCGATTGAGGGAGGGGGAGAGAGAAGAGAGGAGGGACCATTGTTCACTGACTACAGGGCAGGACAGAAAAAGGTGTTCAGTGTCTTCCTCATTGCTCCTGCACAAATGGCACCAGAAGGGTCCATGGAAGGATCGCTTTTTCAAGTTTGCGCCAGTGGGGATTTTGTTGAAGAGGATGGCCCACATGAGCATACGCGTTCTGGGAGCTGCTTTTAGATGCCATATAGCTTTCCACCACTACTGAGTATTTTCAGGCTGAAATTGTTGCATCAGCTTTTGGTATCCATCCTTTGGAGTGTATGAACCATTTTTTGCGAGTGCCCAGACAATCTCATCTTCTTCTTCCGTTATCCTGATGTGTGCTTGTGTAAGGGCTTCAGTATAAGTCTCCCAATCATGCCTCCACTGCTCCGGGATGTGAAGATCTAGTGATGTCTTCCAGGCCTGTTGGAGAAAAGTGGAGTTTTCTAGATCTGCAATATGTGCAATATGTGTTACCCCCTGTTCCATAAGATGAGCCGTGAGCTGATCTGGCAGTCGATGTGCATTGCCGCATCCTATCCAGGGGTCTATACCGATGCGAACTGAGTTCCCCTGATGAATTCTCCATGTTAGACCCTCCTGAATAAGGGGAATAGAATTGAGAACTGCTTTCCAAATGATTGAGTGTCTTCCACTCCCCCTATGTTCCCTGCGAATCCAGCTGAAAATGCTTTCCGGGGCAATGTATTTCTCCACTACTACTTTTTTCCAGAGGCTTTGGGATGTGAGTAGTTGCCATCCTAGCTTTGCTGCCAGGGCTTTTGCAAAAAAATCCAGTCTTTTTATACCCCAGCCTCCCCATTTCTTCGGCCTTGCTATGGTGTCCCATTTTACCCAGGCAAAGAGGTTCCCCTGTTTGTTCCCCTTCCATAGGAATCTGCAGCATATTTTTTGGAGCCTGGTTAAGATTCCTCTTGGTATCCAAGCCAAAGACATCCAGTATACAGGCGTTGCTTCCAGCACAGCTTTTATAAGCGTGAGTCTCCCTGCCCTGGTAAGATATCTATTATACCATACATTTAATCTCTTCTCCACCTTTGTGATTAGCCATATCCAGTCAGCTATTTTGTATCCTCCATGTTTCACTCGGAAGCCAAGATATTTCAGCCCTTCCTCCATAGGGTGAATGTGGAAAGGGAAACGGTTTTTTATATAGATGATCTCTTGTTGTGAGCATCCTGTTGCTGTTAGGGTGGATTTTTGTACATTTATTATCATACCTGTGGCCTTCTGGAAGAGATCAAAAACTTGTTGTAATGCTGAGGAGTCAGCCATGCTTCCGTTTAAGAAGATGAGCACATCATCCACGAACAGAAGGTGAGTAAGTGAGCAATTGTCCGTGATTTTTATCCCTTTAATCCTGCCCCTTCTGTGTTCAGATGCTATCAGCCTGCTAAGCCCTTCCATGATGAGCAGGAACAGTAAGGGGGAGAGGGGACATCCTTGCCGGAGACCTCTTTCGGCAGAGAAGAAAGGGGAGGGGGAGCCATTTAGAAGGACACTGAACGGCACATAAATACAGCTCATAATCCTCTTAATGAACATGTAGGGAAAACCCAGATGTGTGAGGAGCATTCTGATATATAGCAGATTTACCCTGTCGAAGGCTTTAGAGAGGTCTACCTTAAGGATCATTCCTTTCAATTGCTTGCTCTGCATTGAGTGGAGAAGCTCTTGAGCAGTGCCAATAGCTTCATGGATCTGATGACGATGGAGGAAGGCAAATTGTTCAGAGGATATATTGGCCGAAAGGATGGGCTTGAGCCTGTTTGCAAGGATTTTGGCCAAGATCTTGTAGAGGCAGTTGCAGAGCGAGATAGGCCGAAAATCATTGAAAGATTCCGGCTTATCGGATTTTGGGATGAGGGCGATGAAAGTGGCTTTGATGGCCGGGGGGATCTTTCCTGAGAGGCTGCAATGATTGATCACTTTAAGGAGGTCCTGGCCCAGCAGCTCAAAAAAAGCTAGATAGAATTCGATGGACCAGCCGTCAGGTCCCGGGCTCTTGTCTTTTTGGAAACCCCGGATGGTAGTTTCCAGCTCTTCCAATGTAATTTCTTTTGTAAGCTCCTCTGCATCCTCGTCATCCACAAATCTGGGGAAGAGTTCAGCCACTCTCATGATTTCTAATAGACTTGCTTCTCTCGGGGCCTTGTATATGTTCCTGAAATGTGAAGAGGCTAGAAAGGCAAGTTCTCTGGAGGTGTTGACCTGTTGTCCTTGTTCATCTTGCAGCTCCCAGATAGTATTGATCGCTTTTCGACCATTTGCAAAGCGGTGGAAAAACTTTGTATTCTCGTCCCCTTCCTTGAGCCAGATGGCTCTGCTTCTAAGTCTCCAGCTTTCCTCTCGATCTCTGAGGACTTGTGTTCTCCGATTGATAAGGCCTTCATACATGACTTTTTGATCAGGGGAGAGATAGGTTCCTTCCGAGTGGGATTCTAGGTCCGCTATAGCTTGTTCTGCTTGAGATATCGTTAGATCATCCTGTTGCCTCTTCTTTTTGGCCCATTCTCTAGATAGCACTTTGATTTCAGAGAGGTTCCTTACGAAGCCTGTGGCTGGGTCTGCTTCCTCAGGGATCGGATGTGCTTTCCAGAAATCTGTTATTAGTTTAATATATGAGGGGTCCCGGAGCCAGGTGGAGTTGAACTTGAAAGGGGCCTTGGGGTTCTGTTGTCTTGCTCCTACTTCCAGATATATCGGTCTGTGGTCCGATATCCCTCCACTGCCTACCCACTGCCTAGATCTGGGGTGATCGCTGTGGAGCACCTCCTTGATAATAAAGCGGTCCAGCCTCCTGGCAAGGCTTTGATCCCCAGTTCGGTTGTTCTTCCATGTGTGCTGAATCTTAGCCGATGGGATATCTATCCATTGGTGATCCTCGAGCAACTTCTCAAAAAAGTCAGACAGGGGATCAATTTGCGCCATATGTCCCCATGATTCAGAGAAACCCATAGAGAAATTCAGATCTCCTCCCAATATAATATTCTCGGCTAGGAGGAGAGGGGAGCTGAAGAGCTTTTGCCAAAAGATCTCCCTGTTGAGACAGGGCCCATAGACATTATAGATTCTTAGATCCTCCTCCAGGTCCTTTGAGTATATATCCGCACCCAAGAAACCTCCTCCACCCCAGATATTCTTCAGTTTTATGGTGCATTTCTTGAAGCCAATAGCAATGCCCCCAGATCGGCCAGATACATCAATGGCGGAAAAAGTCCACCCTGGCAACCAGGAAACTAGAATGGAGGTGACTGAGTCTGCTTTGCATAGGGTTTCTTGTAAAAAGATGATGTCCACCGGTTCCGAGAATAAGAGACGCTTCAGGGCCAATTTTTTCTCAGGGCTGGCCAGCCCTCTACAATTTAAGGATAAAATTTTCATGGAGGGGGGTGAGGGAGGGTGTCCAGTGCTCTAAGAACCCTGTCAATAGTATGATGTCTGCCAAGGAGGACATCGTCCCCCGCTTGTTTCTGTGCTTTAGAGAACGAGGTTGGTCTGCCTTGCCCTTGCTTGGGCGAGAGGATGAGAGGCCCCACAGTCAGCCCAATGGCGTCCGCCTCTTTCTGTTTGGTGGCCGAGCGGGTGGAATAACTCGGTGTAGAGTTTACCGAAGGGGAGGGCGATGGAAAAGAGAGGGGGGGGGGGGGGGGAAGAAGGGAGGGGGGAGGAGGCGGGTAAGCCCGGTGGCATCGGAATGGGGCAGGTCAAGTTTTGAGAGCGAGGAGGGGGAGGGGGCGGACGGGCGTTCATAACCAGGTCGAGGGCAGACGGGGAAGAGGGAGGGGGAATCCTGATCGGGGGGGGCATGCAGGGGAGAGATAAACTCAATGAAGAAAGAAGTGAAGCAGAGACAGACGTAGGAATAGCTGTACCCGATGAGAAGACCGCTCATTTTGCAGCCTTTGAACGCGTCAGTGGAGGAGATGGAGGACGGATCGGGTTCGATGCTTTCTTCTTGTGCCGAGGAGCTGAAGGCGCTTCCACCGTGTCAGAGGTTATGATATGCTCCATTCTAGGTGCCACCGCTGCTGGAGGGTCAGGTAGACCTTCGGAAGTGGGCTGGTTCGGTCTAGTGGCTGCCTGCTGGGTTTTCTGGAGGAGGGGGCAGTCTTTGTAGAGGTGTCCCACCTGATGGCATCTTCTGCAGCGGTATGGGATTCCCTCATAGTCGAGCTTCTGCTTCCTTGAAGAGGATTTCCACTGTATGGTGATGTGTTCCGGCAAACCCCCCTGGTATCCATATGCACCAGGACCCTTGCGAAAGCCATCATTCCCGTCGAGATGTAGGACTTGTCAGATTCCATGAATGTGCCCAGAGAGTTCCCTATTCTCCTGAAGATGTCCTCGGACCAATACTGTAGGGGCAGGCCCGGTAGTCTGACCCAGACTGGCCCGATCCCAAGCTGTTCCGTCTCCGGGTCAAAGAGGGGCGTCCATCGCTTGAGGAGTACCAGAGCTTTTTCAAAATGCCAAAATGATGATAGTACCCAGCTCGTGTGGTCCGCCCTTGCGAACCTCAGTGCGAACCAGCCTCGCACGAAAGTCTGGACGGAGGGGATTTCCGCCAGATATTGGCCCCAAATCTCCGTGGCCCATTGCTTCAGTTTTTCCGCTGTGATATGCCTGCCCCGAATACGACCGACGAGGACTCTGTCCGCCAAATCCATAGCGTCCCCCCACTGAATGTCTTCTTCAAGCCTCAGGATGACGTCCTCAGCTCTGGATTTGAAGCAGCGTTGTTTCTTTGAGGGGCGGGAGGACATGCGGCCCGGGATATCAGGTGCCCTGGAACCGGCCGGGGGGGAGCCAGGGGGGGGAGGGTTTGGGATCGAGCCGGGGGGGGGGGGATGGCCTCCGGGAGAGGGGGGATAGCGTGGTAGCTTCCAGAGGAGACGGGGGGAGCAGGGGGAGGGATAGGGTCAGCCGGGGGAGGGTTCTCCACAGAACTAGCAGGAAGATGGGAAAGGGGGGGTAAACCCGGCTGAAGAGGAGCAGCGCCGGTCGGGGAGGACTGAAAACATTCCGCAAGGAAACCAAGAGAAGCCGGGGAGGGAACGGAAAATGTGGTCCAGGAGGAGGGCTCGCCAGGGAGCAGAGAGGTGGGGAGAGACGGGTCAATCGACGGAGTAAGATCCTCTAGGCTGGCAGACATGTTTTCGTTGTACATACCTCCAGAAGACGAGAACGTGGAGCGCCAGATGGAGCTTTCCGCCAGCGGGGAATCCGAGTAATCCACCTCTTCTGTGTCCATAACGCCAGCTGCTTGAAACTGCCTCGAAACCAGGTAACCGCCTTAGACCGGCACCGACAGTAGGAAAAACCGTTAGGGTTTACAATAGTAGATCAGTAGAGCACAGATCGGTCTCGCAGGCTGGAAGGAAAGCGACTGCAGCCGTTAGCTGTCGACGGATCTGAAGAGCCCTAGCGCCGTTCCGATGAGGGTAGAGAGCCGGAGACGAGGTGAAAAAACAATGGTAAAAAACGAGGATGAGAGGGTAAAAAGGAAGGATCCACCGGGCGGTGAGGCGGGGGGACAAGACCCGACACAAAAACCAAGAGAGTGTACGGGGGTGGGGAGGCTGCAGGGCCGTAACCGGCCTGCAACCCCGATCAAGCTAGTTCCGTTAGCCCATATTACAGAGCCGGGTCATCCAAACCCTCATCAGCCATTTTTAAATAATTTTATTATATTAATATTAAAATTTTAAATTTAATTTCTCTAATGACATATCTGTTGATCTCTATGTAGATGAAACAAAGGGAAACAAATAGAAACGCGATGCCTTCCTCTAAGTGCTTTTGTTTACAATCATCGTAGAATACTTAGCTGAAATCTTTGTTGTGTGGTATCAAGAAAGCAGCCATTATAAGAATGATTACTTTTTATAAAAAGATATTAGAGCATATGTTAGCGCTTATATTATCGATATGGTTCTTCGGGTATACTAATTCCAATCCGCGTGTTACATCTTTTAGTTACAATCTTTGACATTAAAATCTCTTAAAAAAAGAAAAGTTTTCATGAAAATTTTTCATTAATAAAATTATTAAAAAAATCGAGAATTTAATCAAAAGGCTACACCTCCATATGAATCTAAAGTGTGGAACCAATATATAAATGTAAAATCAATGAACAGTGTGAAGTTGATAACCTAAGTCAAAAGGTCACACTTTTATATGAATCTAAAATGTGGAACCTTTATATAAATGTAAAATCAATGAACATAAATATAAAATCAATGAACGGTGTGAAATTGATACATTCTGGCAATAAAAGAAATTCTGGTCATAAAAGAGGTGAACACCCTAAAGAATATGAGAATGCGCCCACTCTTGGTTTATGAGGTGAACACCCTAAAGAATATGAGAATGCGCCCACTCTTGGTTTTGTTTTGTTTTGCTATACATTTGGTTTACAAGTGGAGAAATGGAAATTTAGTTTTGATTATAAAAATGGAAATAAAAATGATTTGGAAATTTTTTTTAATGTTTTAAAATTGTTTTAGATATTAATAAGTGGAAACCAAAAAAAATGATTGGAGATCAACTTTTTATAATTTTGTAAATGTCACTCAGTGAAAATAAAAATGGTTTTATATAAGACCTTAATTGATATATGTGTTTAAATAACTATAGTATATATAAGTTGTATTTAAGTTGAGAAAGGTTAAAATTGCTAGTAAAAATATACTAATATTAAATTTTTCATAATGTATTTTTATTTAAATATTCTAATATTTTTTTGATATTTTATTTTATGATTTTTAGTAAGTAAATATTTTTAATATTTAGTATAATAGTATAATTTTTTTGGGCAAATAATGACTTGTTATTTATTATATTTTTAAAGTTGTTTGTTTTTTTATATATATATATAATGTTTAGGAGACAAAAGTGATGATTAGTATGTGCATGGAATTACAAAATTCAAAAATAAAATTTAATATTTTTAGTAAGTAAATATTTTTAATAATAGTATAATATTTTTGAGAAAATAGTGACTTGTTATTTATTATATTTTAAAGTTGTTTGTTTTTTTAAAATAATGTTAAGGAGACAAAAGCAATGATTAATATGTGCATGGAATTACAAAATTCAAAAATAAAATTTAAGATTTTTAGTAAGTAAATATTTTTAATATTTATCTATTTTCTTTTGAAAGACTTTGTATTAAAAAAAATCCTTAAATCTTATGAGTACTAAATCAAGAATAATGATTTTGAAGTTTAAAAAGGAAATATCTAAAATAAAATATCATATTTAAGATAGCATAATAAGTTCCTCAACAACTATATTAGGTTTACCATCATGAACAACATTATTAATCTTCCCATCTTCAAACTATAAAGGAAATATAGTCCAATAAGAACCATAATAAATTGTTATTGTTTGATAACCTCCCTATTGTGAATTCTTTTAACATGATTAAAGATCAATTATCTACATTGTTCAACACACACATACACACAAATAAGAACAATGAAATTAAAGCCCCCTCCCATCAAGAATAATGATTTTGAAGTTTAAAAAGGAAGCTATCTAAATAAAATATCATATTTAAGATAGCATAATAAGTTCCTCAACAACTATATTAGGTTTACCATCATGAACAACATTATTAATCTTCCCATCTTCAAACTATAAAGGAAATATAGTCCAATAAGAACCATAATAAATTGTTATTGTTTGATAACCTCCCTATTGTGAATTCTTTTAACATGATTAAAGCTCAATTATCTACATTGTTCAACACACACACACACACAAACAAGAACAATGAAATTAAAGCCCCTCCCCCATCCCCCGGGCAGAAACACACACAACGAAATTAAAGCCCCCCACACACACACAAACAAGAACAATGAAATTAAAGCCATGCTTTTGTGCCACAATGGACCCTTCATGCACTCAAGTACCAACCTTCACTCACCACCACCTTGCTAATTCTTTTTCTAGTGCTAATGAAGTTTTGCCTAATTGTTGGTCCTTGATCCTATGCCTAATTTAAATGAATAAAATGTTTCAAACATATATAACATCTTTCAAATGAAGAGACTTCCCTAGCTAGTACCATCAAAGAAAACTCAAATATTTAAATGTACTAATATCGAGTGGATCTTTACTCTTTCCATTCTTTTATTTTGCAAGTTATTTAATATCATCATAAAATACGATTTATTACTCTTTCCATTAATTTATTTTGCAAGTTATTGAATATCATCATAAATATGATTTATATTATAAAACATGTCTGATGAAGGGAAATATTTATCTAGAAATAAGATTGTATTTATAATAATCGATGTTTCTCATGAAAGATTATATTTATAATAATCCATGTTTCTCATGACACCACACATGGAAGAGATCTAACACTTTCTAAAACAAGGTATTCCATACACTACTTGAATAATTCAAGGAAGGAAGGGCCATCCTATTTTCCACGCATTTTCCTATACGAAAATCCCTTTCCACTTCTTTTGAAAAAGGACATTCCCTCAATGAATATTTAACACATTCACCATCAACCCTAAACAACATAGGAGACATGTTATTTGTAGCTAACCTATAATATACTATAAAATTTAAGAGACAAAATTAATCTAATAATATAGAGAATAACTTTTCATGCTATTTGTATCTAACCTATAATATACTATGAAAATTAAGAGACAATAAATCTAATAATGTAGAGGCAGGTATGGAAACACCATAATTAACACACACATTCATGGTGGACATTAATCATCTTTATCCTCATAATTGAAGAGAATGTAAAGGGGATTAATAATAATGATTGGACATTAATCATATTTATCCTAACAATTCAAGAGAATGCAAAGGGGATTAATAATAATGATTGGAATCTTATTCTTTCTAATACATATTTTATTAATAATTATTAGAACCCTATTGTGAATGTAAAACCCAATTATATTATTAATTCAAGTTCACTTGTTTTTGTTATTTTTTGTGCATTCTAAGTGAGTTTTTGAGATTAATGGTTTAATAATTATTGTATAAAAAAACAATTTTAATAGTTTTTAAGACTTTTAACAAATTGATTGTTATTCAACTATGATACTTTCTTAATAATAATAATAAAAGATTCGATATTCAGTTATAAACTAATTTACATACATAAGACCTAAAATTATCAATCATTTAATTAACAATTTAGATTTGACCATTTTCCATTCATATTGTATTTGGAGTAGATAATGTCTTAAATAAAACAATCTTGTTCATATGTTATGCTATTAATCTTGTTCATATGTTATGTTATTAATGTTCATCCCAATTGTTGTTGAAAAGAGATTTCCCATATAACTAACAATCTTGTTCATATGTTATGCTATTAATGTTCATCCCAATTGTTGTTGAAAAGAGATTTCCCATATGACTTTAAAAGGTCGTTAAATATAGTTGTAAGCAATATCCCATGTAATTTTGCAAGTCTGGTCTAAGAAGAGTTTTGCCAATTTTTGTAGCAAATGGTGGTTATATTGGTTTTATTATCTCATGCATAGTGCTCATAAGAAGTATGACACTTAAGGTAGTAAGAAGTATGGCCTTGAGCTTATCCACCTTAGGTATGGTATATTTCCTTGCTCATATTCCTTGCTCGCATATTAGCAAGTCCAGTGATAAGATCCATGTGATAATTTGTATCATCATCCTACATTGCAATGAAGCAATAACCAACATTTTAGATTGAGTTTTCTTCCAATGGATAGTGTTGATTTGAAATATTTTATTTAAGGGAGGAGAAGTTGTGTAATTAGTAGAGGATAATAGGGATCATTAATGAGGAAAGTTAGAGAATAACTTTTCAAACTTAATAGGATTCATGTGAAAGCCTGAGGGTAGATTTTGAACACCATGTTGCAGTGTGATGATTAATTTTCCAATCAGTTTAGCATCATCATCATCATCATCATACAATGTAAAAGAACCCCTTATTTTGTCTCAAAAACTGGAATATGCACTTTATCAACCACATGCGCCAATATGCTTGAATTTGGATTTGAAGTTGAGCTCCCAAAATATGCAAGGATGTGAGTCGTCAGATTCAAGAGGACGAGTTAATGACAAAGTATGCACCTGCATAATGGATTTTATATGTCACGATTCTTCTATGTTTCCTTTTATATGTCACGATTCTTCTCCGTTTCCTTTCCTTTGCAACATCTGTGCAATCGCTAGTATAAATATTTTATTTTGCAACTCTTCATAAGGAAGAAATGCTAAAGAGCAACATTGCATATTATGATAGTTTATTGTTGTTTGCATTGTTTTTATATATATTAATTTTTTAATTAATATAACACAAATCACATGTGGTTGTTTACCCACAAAAATAAATATATGTTTTATAACAATAATAAATTGAAATTTATTTTAGTAAAAAATAAATAATAATCTTTCCTTTAAACCAGATAGATTATTCTTATTGTATAATTTTGTGCCTAATTTGCAGCAAATACATGAAGTCTTATAGATCAAATTCATAAAAAAAAAATTCAATTGTCTTCTCTTTTCCAATAAGAATATATTATTTTCCTTAAGAGAGTATATAGATTATTCTTATTGTATAATTTTGTGCCTAATTTGCCGCAAATACATGAAGTCTTATAGATCTAATTCATAAAAAAAAAATTCAATTGTCTTCTCTTTTCCAATAAGAATATATCTTTTCGAATAAGAATATATGATCTTCCTTTGGAAAATATATATGAGTAACAAAAATACCCTACTAATTGAATGAAATCTAGCTTGTAGGCATGTGTTTTCTAGAAATGCCACAAAGTCACTTGGGCCCCAAAATTTTCCATTTTTATAGTTTTTGTATCAACTAATTTAACTAAAAAAATCAATACTTCATTAGCCTTACCGGATTATAGCAAGGCCTTATTTGGCCATTAATCTTTAATTCACCTATCTTCCATTTACACTCATGATTAGAAATACTTGTCTGCTTCTTTGTTGAAGTCCAATAAGACATGGAAATAAACTTTGAACGAGATACTTTTAGCAATTTTCCATATTTTTTTCATGATGTTATCCAAATATTTCTCTTTTAGGAGGGAGCCTTTGACAAGATGATATGGGAATAGATTTCCCATAACCATAGGTGGATCTCCCATACCCATAAGTGTGTCCACATGATGTTTTGTATTCCACCTAATGTTATTTGTCTAACAAAATTCCTTGATAAAAAACATATATATCCCTCCCACCCCCCTTGGTTTCGTTTGGACGCCCATCAAAATAGAGAACCGAACTTTATCAAAAGCTCTTGATTTCATTTTGATGCCTATCAAAATAGAGAATCCAGTTTTATCAAAAGCTCTTCCATATTCTTGATTCTACCTCGCCAATCTTAACTTCCAACTATCTTAACTTCCAACTTTCATATGATTTAGGCTGGAATTTAACACAAAAATGATTGAATAGAGAATCCATATTCTTGATTCTACCTCGCCAAACATAACTTCCAACTTACATATGCTTTTCAACCATCAAAATAGAGAATCCAACTTTATCAAAATCTCTTGATTTCATTCGGATGCCCATCAAAATAGAGAATCCATTTTTATCAAAATCTTTTCCATATTCTCGATTCTACCTCGCCAATCTTAACTTCCAACTTTCATATTATTCAAGCTTGAATTTAACACAAAAACTATTTAATAGAGAATCCATATTCATGATTCTACCTCGCCAAACATAACTTCCAACTTTCATATATTCATGATAGAGTTTAACACAAAAATTATTTAATAGAAAATCATATCCAAAGCCATAAATTATTTAATAGAGAATCATATCCAAAGGCATATATATTTAGTTTAACCAAATTAACAAAGATCAATCCAGAATTACAAAAGATACCGAGACCTTCCTTCTAACTATTAAAAGAACACATAAATACATATAAACTGTAATAACAGAGTACGACAATAATAATTGGTATAACTCTCGATGAGAGTAACGGCCATAGGCCAAATGAGTTGAGAATATCACAAATTATATACATGGATGAAATGGTAAAAACACTGAAGAGTGCAACTCTCAAGACCCTAACTCAATATGGAATTTCATTAATTTCATTAATAAACCCTAAGCATGAAACCCTAGTAGGCAAACTCCCGACCGCACCTGGAGAGGAGTAGAGGGCAGTGTGTTAGAAAAAGGAACCTAGAAACAAGCTACCGAGAACTCCAAAGGAAATTGCCGAAGATTGCAACGAGAAGTCGCACCTGTCCAGGGTTTACCTGGAAGGTACTCTCTTTGCTTGACCACTACTTTAGCGTGCCTAGAACAAAAATTCCACTTAGAATAGTAGAAGAAATTACAAATAAAACCAGAAGAATAATGGAAACAAACTCAGCTGTAAAAGAAAATCACCTGTGGATGGGCGAATTCATGGTAACGCCATCAGCTAAACCAAGAATTAAATGGAAGTAAAGAGTTGTGACAGAGACATGAATAACTCTCGGCATGCCAGGTATCAACCCCAAATACCATCGTAGACCCCCAACTATTGCATCAAATCACTGTTATTAATATTTTTTTTTTTCAGAGAGAAAATCCATATATGGCTGATGCCTTCATGATTACAATTAAAATTTTTTTTTTTCAGAGATAAAATCCATATATGGCTGATGCCCTCATGATTACAATATGGCCGAAGCCAGTCAGAATACGGCCGAAGCCAGAATAAAATAAGGCTCATGATTACAATTAAAACTTTTTTTTTCAGAGAGAAAATCCATATATGGCCGATGCCCTCATGATTACAATATGGCCGAAGCCAGTCAGAATACGCCGAAGCCAGAATAAAATAAGGCTGAAGCCAGACAGAATACGGCCGAAGCCAGCTGATATGGCAAAGCTGTCACATATCGCCAAAGGAGGACCTCCACAAGGTTCGAACACGGCTGGGGGAGCGAAAGCCATCCGCCCTGGCCGTCATATCATGCACAATCACTGTTATTAACATGTCGAAGGAAAAATGTGAGAAAGCCATTGAAACCTTTACAATTGATAAAGGAAAACTCTGCAAGAATCGGATTACCAATTTATCTGATCAAATGACGAATTGGCATGGGAAAGAACGGTTCTAGAACCATAGAAACAACGAATTCCTTCAGAGTTCGCAGAGCCAACCTCGGAGATGGAGGATGAATGAATGAGGCACTTGCGGTGTCAGATCTAGAGGGTGGTGACCCTCTAACTGCCTTCTCCGATATGGACCTTCGATTAAACCCTAAGCCTAAGAACCATAGATTTAGAATCTCCCGGTTTCAAACGTTATCACTCCAAATGGTACACAGCTGGAGCATTTCGAGAGGGTTCAAAAAATATCTTGTACCAAGGTCTTTCATTTATATTGAAACGTAATGCAACTATATTAGCCATGGACATCATATAAGGTCGCATAGTCCAATCCAATTAACATATGCCCTGCCCATAGAGTATATTACCTAGACGGTAAATGTGTGATATTAATCAGACTTGAATTTTTACCAATATGTTTTTATATTAAACAAGCTAATTTAATACGGGTAATTGCTAACTAAAATAAATCTTTACATAAAAAAAATATTAGATATGTATGGCCTCCCTATCTCGTGGAAGGGTTCTCCATTCCAGTTACCTTCGACATAGCGTCCATACCAGCTTTTTAATTTTCTCTTTTATCTTGTAGGTTCATGTTGTTCTTCCAGAACTCTCGCTTTGAGCCCGTACGATTAACTACAACACGGAAAGAGCTAAAGGGCATTAAATGTCCAATTACATGCACCCTCGTTAGCTATTTAACACACGTGGGGTGATGGATAAATAAAAAATAAACTGCGCCTGTTAAATAATTAACTGGAACCCATGTAGGCCGGCATTTAATGTCCTATAGTATGCCCACTAGCTCTTGCCTTACAACACGGCCTTGGCTACTATTCTGGCCTTCGACAACCAACTGGGTTCTGCATTAATATTTTATTTAAGCTTGTATAATGATGGGCATTAGAGCTTCCAAGTCATCAATAAATGTTTTTGAGTGAAAACTCTAAACCGGATCTTAATAATAATTTTAATTTATTTATTTATTAATTAATTATAGATAGGGATAAGATTTTTAAGAAGAAAATGTGCCTTTTAAGGCATGAAAAAATTAGGAAATAAATCATGAAAAGTTGTATGAGAAAAAATTTTGGTAGCAATTAACAAATTGTTAGGATAAGAAAAAGTTTAGAAATGTTAGAAATTATTGAGGGTGCTTTTAGGATTTAGAAAACATATGCATATGTTAGATTTTGTTAGTAAGACAAAAGTGAGTCTACCTTGAAAAGCATTAGCGATTTGTGGATTGCTTTATCGATCTAGGAAAATGGATGAGTGATTTGTGGATTGCCTTATGGATCTAGGTAAAATTATTTTGTTTGTATATTATTATAAATGTTGTAAGCCTAAAGGGGAAAACTAATTGGCAAATGAATGTATAATCAGGTCAAACATGTACATATGAATTTGGTTTCAGAATGTAATTTTTACATGCTTATGGGTTGTGTACTATCTCTTCATATATGTTAATGAATGTCTTTATATGATTGTAATAATTAACTAGCTAAGTAATCAAATTTTTGTATAGTTGTTGGTATTCTTAAGATTGCAAATTCATGGAAGTGAACATTGCAGGAAAAGTCAATTTTTCCTACATCAAATGGTATCAAAGCAAGAGATCTCGAGACAATAGAAGACTTTTCTACAACAATATGACTAAAAAATAGAAGATTAAGATAGCAACATGTAAATTGATTTTGTATTTTTTTTTATCATTTGTGCATATTGATGACATGTAGCAATAATTGAGAAGGAGGATGTGGTGAGAATTCTAACAGCTATCGTAGTTGTGATGGAGGAAAAAGAGTGATTGTAGAAACCTGAAGAGCAAGGAGTGCTCAAAAGGGGTTCCAGAGGAGGGGGCCAAGAAGGGCCAACAGTCCAAGCTTATAGGAGATAGCTTGGTGAGGTGTGTGTAACAGGAAGGAGACTCGTTATCGTAAAAGTTATTTGCATTTCATAGTGGGCAGCCAAAAGCTCACAGAGGAAGAGGGGATGATGAAGATGACTATGGGAAGTCATTTGAAGAATTCAGAGGGAAGCCATAGAGATGACAAAGCAATTGGCATAAGGAAAATGAGTGATGAAGAATACGAGAGGGAACTTATTGAGATAAAAGCACAGTTGATTGTGCTTACAAAGTTGCTACAACAAACTAAGGAAAGCTAGAAGTATGGGTGGAACTTGATAAAAAAGGTTAAATGGCCTATTGAAAGATTATGGGCCAAAGAGCAAAGACAAAAATTGAGACAAGGATTGAAGGAAGAACTCAAAGCTATTGAGTGTGAGGAGGTAGTTCATGGAGGTGAACCTGAGCAAGGATAAATACATAGAGAAGATAGTAATGTTGGTGGAGATTTGATGTTTGAGACATCAAATGAGGAAGAAAGCATTATGTTTTTTCGGATGATTTGTTTATGGTTGTAGGTGTTATTGATGATGAACAACACTTTGAAGTTGTCAGGAAGAAAAGTGAAGATAAAGGAGAACAAAGTTTAAATTTTGTTCTCAGTAAAGAGGAGGAGAAATTCTTGAATGGGATGCTCATAAGGAATGATGAGCTAAAGGCAACGACAAATTTAGTCTTCATGCTGATTTTGTGCATGCAGGTGTGACATAAGTGATTCTCAGTTTTCAAACTAATGCAAGTGGAATAGACCCCGAGGGTGAACAACTTGCAAAAATTGTCGTGAATAGGGATGCAACAAAGTCAAAGGACGAAGATTTTTCAAGCAGCATGGAGACAGAGCTCGATCAACAAATTGAAGTGTGCCAGAGAGTTCAAAGATCAGATTTACAAACATAGAATGAGGATGAAAGTATGCTTGGATGGTTTTATATTTTGTTAGTTTTCGTGGTTGGAATATTTTCGCTTGAAATACTGAGCAACAACGTGATAAAAACAATTGGTTTGCCGCAAGGAAGGAAAAAGCAAAATTAGAGTGGAATTTAAGATGTAGCAACAATAGTACAACAACATGACAAAGTCGATGATCAACAACAAAACTATGTATGGGATCCAGAGGGACGTCAACAATAACAACTCATGGTCAAGAGACCATGAAATTTTTCTACCTGGAGTCTGATGCAGGAGAAGTAGAGCTTCCAAGTCATCAAGTTTTTTGGAAACAAAGCTCCAAACCGGGTGTTAACATGGAAGAATAATTTTATTTCCTTATTGTAAATAATTTAAATTTATTTATTTATTAACAAACTATAGAAAGAGATAATATTTAGTAGATAATATTTTTAAGAAGAAAATATGCCTTTTAAGGCATGAAAAATTTAGGAAATAAATCATGAGAGGTTGTAGGAGAAAAACCTTGGTAGCATTAATAAGTTGTTAGGATAAGAAAAAGTTTAGAAATCTTAGAAACTATTGGGAGTACTTTTAGGATTTAGAAAATCTATGGATAGGCTAGATTTTGTCAATAAGGCAGAAGCCAGTCTACCTTGAAAAACATGAGTGATTTGTGGATTGATTTATGGATCTAAGAAAATTTGTTTTGTTCAGATATGTTATATTTTGTTTGTATATGTTATTATAAATATTGTAAGTCTAAAGGGGAAAACTAATGGCCAAATGAATGTATAATCAGGCCAAGCATATACATATAATTTTGTTTTCAAAATGATATTTTTACATGTTCGTAGATTGTATACTATATCTTCATATATCTTAATGAATTTCTTTATATGAGTATAATAATTAACTGGCTAAATAATAAGATTTCTATAGAATTTTTGGTATTCTTAGAATTGCAGGTTCATAAAAGTAAACATAGCAGGAAAAGTCAATTTCCCTGCATCATATAATTTTCTTTGAAAGTGTTAGACTGTTTACTGCTAAACCCCTCGTCATGGGGTTTTGATAAATTCTGGCTTCACTGTATGCACATTTATAAATTGTTTTGTGAAGGACTTGATTGAATGGTTAATACAGGGCTACAACCACCGATTTAACATCTATTCCTACCATTTTAATATCTATTCCTTTATAAATTGTGTGCTTGTCTTCTGGTTGTTCTTTTAAGAAATTCTGGTCATTGAGATTGTTTAGTTGATAATATTTGCGACCTACACAGGTCTGAACATTAAAATTATGTGGATTAACTAGCGACTTCGAATTGGTTCCAGGTGACTAGTCACTATTGATTATCCATGAACTCAATCGACCGCTCACCTTGTCTTAGTTGTTCATATATATGTATATTGTTTGCACAATAGGGATTAACACTGAAATTTAATTTCCTCTCCAGTTATTTAGTTGTTGAATATAAAGGTATATGCTAGTCATTTATTCACTGTAATAAGTCTGTTTTTTAATTTTTCTTTGGGTTCTACGATTTTCACATCTTAGTTTTGTCAAGTCAAAACTAACTGACAAAGGTTCTACATTTTTTTTTTTACCCTTAATCTTCTTCGCCAAGGGTTAACAAAGTCTAACCTCTTGTTAAGCCCACTGGGTTAAACTATGCCTCTGAATAAGGATTGTTCCAATCGTGAACAAAGTTTCATCGAGGGAACTAACCAAACCCTTAGTTTCAGAGTTATGACAATGTTCAGTCATGTAACAATTCGTTTTAAAAAGTCACTTAAAATATCCTTCCACTTGTACCAGTCAAGCCCACATTACTATATTCTTAGAAGATGCACACAGTAACCATACAACGATTAACATTTTACACTACACACTTATCATTTAGAAATAAGATTTATATCCTTATTTCTCATTCAACCAGCTATTATATTCAAGTTCCTTTTGTTACCAAAAAAAATTACGAGAGTTTTACACAACAACATTAAAAATAAATAAAATTATCTTTATCTTTATTTTGAATCATTTGGGAAATTCAACCAAAGGAGGGAGATTTCTTTCCAACCTTTGTGTGTGGAAAATACGTCAATATTCCCTCAAGCCTTTTCTATTGTCAGCGCAATTAATAAATAGTATTCCGCAATTTGTTTTTGGTTTCTGGCATCAAGACCACACAGTCTAGCCAAGAATCAAAGAACCAAAAAAATCATAGACTCTTAAGTCTATAACAAAACTTCCATTGACTCAGAGTTTGCTCAACCTTTCAAGTTGTTTTTTTCTCTTTTTCTCTCCCTTTATCTTTTATCTCCTTTTTCTCTTTTCCAATAGAATTTTTTTTCTTTATCATTATTATTAGATAAAGGAAAGAATAATGGTCTATAAATGTCTGGAATAGAAAATTTTTATTATCGAATTTTTAAAAGAAAAAAAATATATACATAAAATGTTTCACTACACTTTTACCTCAGCCCAACATATTCGAGGCACCTCAATATAATGTTGAAATTATAATTTCAACTGAAGTGTTGCCGGAAGCCGACAGTTGAACAGTGACCATTAAACGACGACTGTAAAACTACTTCAGAAAACCGCCAGTGCTTATCGCACTGCTTTTCACCAAGCGGTGGTATTCTCCAGAGGGGAAGCGATACAGTACGCCATTTGACGCGTGTCCTCAAGCGGTTTTGAAAACGACCTTTTTTCCCGGAGCGTAAAGGTTGTGTGGTTTGATCGAGCGTCAGTCGTCCGATTGAAAGGTTGGTTGATGTCCGTTGATTGAAACCAAGCTGCGTACAGGCCTGCAGCAAATGACATTGCATGAAAGTTTTGTTTGACCGCTAGTTTGCTTGTGAAGTAATTGATGAATATTTACTGCGCTTGGTAAATGTTTAAATCCAGCCGTGGTACAACAAGCGTACGGGCTGTCTTCTGTCATCACCTTAATTGTAATTACGTGTAAGATATGGATAGGGATTTCGTCAAAAGTTTCGATGAAGTATGTTTGTTTTTGTTGATGGTATGCAACGCGCAGAAGTGTGTATGTAACCAGGGAAAATTATGCCCTGTTCCTTTTGAAATGAAAAAGGGTAATACGCAGGCCCAAGATGAAGATGATGTGCAGCAACGCAAGTGAAATATAATGTAAGGTGAAAAATACGCAGCAGCGTATGTAATGTTTTTTTTTCTGTTGAATATGAAAATGTAATGAAACGCACAGCAGTGCGAAGAAAGAAAAAAAGAACAGGGGCAACGTAGAACCAAAAATTTGTGTGGATAATATTGATGTAATGTGAGTCGCAGCAGCGCGATAGCAAGAAGGAGAAGCACAACAGTGTGAATGTAAGCAATGTGAATGTAAGTAGTTCATCGTATATGCAATGTAGTGTGAAAACGCAGCAGCATGAGTTTTTGTTGTTCGGTGGTGAAAAACAAAAGGGAATGCGCAGTAGCGTAAATGTAATTTTTCTTTGTTGTTGAATGTGAAAGGAATGCGCAACAGTGCGAGCAAAGTAAGAAATTTTATTTTACACAGTAGTGTGTCAATTTGTAAGCAGAGACAGAGTTCTCTTGGTAATGCACAGCAGTGCAGAGATATTGTGGTGGTTCGTTAAGAAAACAAAATGAAATACACAACAGTATAAATGTAAGAAATTTTACACACAGCAGTGTAAAATTTCCAGGAAGACAGAGTAATTCTTTTTGTGTGGAACTGAAGCATTCCTGGTGAAATCCCTCTGTAAGAGGAAGATTTTTTTTTTAATAACAGTCTTTTAATGAATACAAGTTTTTATGTGTGTGGGTAAAACTTGTGTTCTAGAAACATTTTTTTTTTGTTCCGTTGTGTTAAGATCCTGTGATAAAACAGAGCATTATTCTCTGTTGTTCCTTTTTGTTCTGGAATTAGCAGAAACTCCCAACAGTGGTATCAGAGCTTGTCCAGGCTCTTTGAAGGTGTCAAAGAAGCTGAAGGAAGGATTTCTTGTTGCAGCAGCTTCTCCAGCAGAGTGAAGACTCAGTCAAAAAAATCCAAGGTATTTCTCAAAGTAGTTTTTTGAGTTACTGTTGGAGACAGAAAATTATTTTAGATACACAGTCAAATGTTGAGGTCAAGGAAGAAAGTCTCCAATCCTCCTAAGGATATGTCTCCCTCTACTACTAAAATAGAAGACAATCAATTTGAAAGCATTCTATTTGAGGCTCCAAGGTTTAATGGGAACTTAATATATGGGAAGCAAAAATGAGGACTTTCTTACAGTCTCAAGGGATTGAACTTTGGGAATCAGTGATTGATGATAGCAGGATGGATAAAGAATCCAAGGAGTGCAATGCAAAAGCAGCAAAGACAATCTTGAATGGGCTACCTGATTCTGTAAAGAAGAATCTAGGAAAACATTCATCAACAAAGGATATATGGGACAAACTTCATGGCCTTCACTCAAAAGGAGCATTGACCATGACCATCAATCAGAAAGGAGATCCTGAACCCATCATAGAAGCTGAAAATGAGAATGATGACATCATGGCTGAAGCGGACCTAGAAGATGAAAAGAATGAAAAGGACTTTGTAGAAGAACTCCTCGCTCAACTTATGACTGCCATGGAAGAGATTAACAATTTGAAAAAGGAAAATGAGGCACTTAAGAAGATAGCTCCAGTTGGTAACCAAGATCAAACAAGGAAGAAAGTTGACCTCATCAAGCTTCAAGTACAAGAAAGGGATGAAGAGCTTTCCAAACTTAAGAAGGAATTTCATCAAAGAAAAAGGAAGCATCATGAAGAAGTCATATCCATGACAAATCAATTGAATAAAGCAAAGAAGCAGGAAAATACCTTGTCAAGTCAACTTGAACAAAGGCACAAGACCGTGAACAAACTTGAAGAAGAGATTGGTCAATACAAGGTATAAGTCTCTTCCCTTAAGTCTCAATTACAAGAAGCCAGGAAACAGGCACAAGAAGCTGAGAAGAGAATGGAGAGCAGTCAAGCAAAGAATGAAGAAACCTTCAAAATGAAGTCAGGTATCATCTACCTTAAAATAGTAGCAGCTGAAGCTACTCGTAGCAAGGAAGAAACTGAGGAACAACTTGCAAAGAAGAATAATGTGTGTGAAAGATTGGAAGAAGAGATTTTCCTCCTCAGAAAAAAGGTTGAAGGGATTGTTATAGCTCCAAATCCCACTCTTAGGGTTTCCTATGCAAGATGGGGGAAGTGCAGACAGCACCAAGGACTTCAGACCTGATCTAAGGGAAAAATCTCAGCATAATAATCTTGCTCTCTTTTCTCTCTCCCCTTGGCCTTCCCATTGATGTCTTTTTATACCCTCTCCAAAGTAGTTTTTTAGTTAGGAGTTGGTTGGGAACAGTTGGGCCACGGGCACTAACAGGTGATCCAGCAGGTAAACCCGCGATCACCGCCCGATGTATGGTGGATGAAGGATCCTCTACAAGTATTATATCCTCTTTGACTTGGAAAGCTTTGGGTTCCCCAAAGTTGTTGACAGCTCAGAGTCAGTTGTTAGCCTATGATAGAAGACCTGGTGAATCTATGGGTGTTCTTCCTCAAGTGCCTATCACTTTAGGTGGGAAGACTGTCTTAATCGATATGATGGTGGTTGATAGCCCTTTAGACTTTAATATGCTACTTGGGCGTGATTATGTCTATGCTATGAATGATGTGGTGTCTTCACTCTTTCGAGTAATGTGCTTTCCTCATAACGGGAATATTGTCACTATTGATCAGCTTGCATCTGATAATCATCACCCTAATTCGACTTTACTGCAGAATGCCCCTTGGTTTGTTCCAAGTGTTCAAGTAGACTCTACCCTGCCACGGGTGAATTATGTGGCATTGAATCCTCAATGTTCAATTGCTTCTAAGAAGGATCCTTTGACTTATTATTCTCCTTCTTGGGACTTGGTCCCGGCAGTTGACCGAGAGATTCTTCCTATAGAGACATGGGATCCTTTAATTCCCTCTTTTGATCCTTGTAGTTCTCATGATTTCTCAGATCTTGTTTTGCCTTCACAGGAGGAACTCTTTGAAGCCATGAGTTATGACTACCAAAGGAGTCCTTGGTTTCAGCCCTGCAAGGGGTTTATTCCGAAGAGCTATTATACGTAAGCCGAAAGGTTGCGTGGTTCCCTGTACCATATTGTATATATGAGGTACGCATTTTCAAGTTTTGTATTCTATAACACAAAGATATTATATGAAGTTTATATGTGGGATGTATTAACTTCGTGTCTAGTGTTCCTATTTATGTTTACAGAACTTGGAAGATTTCTCCTTTGGAAGTTTATGGTTGGTCCGTTCTGACAGGTATTGGTTCTCAAAACTGGCATATAGGTTAGGGACACCCTTTTTTTTCGTTGCATTATGCATACTAGCCTCCATTTGACCGATACATCTGCTGTAGGGTCGACCCCATCATGTTATGGTTCGCAAGCCATTTTCACTCGCCGATTTTTTAAATCATGACATGATGGTAGAGCCATCCTTTTACATGGGCATCCTAGTTAGCACCTCACTGACACTTCTTGCCCATGCTGCTTCGTTATGAGTAGGCTCGGGAGTCCTCTGTAGTCCCGCCATGACTTATGCGTTGAAGACTCATTCTTCTTTGCTTCTTCGTTTCGTTCTGGCCTTATACCCTAGAGGCTCCTATGTGTGTTGAGTTGTACTTCTGCATTGCATGTTGACCATTTGCACCTTTTGGCCTATAGCCGGCTTCACTTGGACTCGTGTTTAAGCCCACTTTTGACCATGACGTCTGCAAAAATCAACCTTGCCTACCCTTGACCTCTGCAGCTTGACATACCCAGATCCGTGGAAGGGACATACTTCTGAGTGTCACTGACCAGTTTTTCACCTCCCTGCATTGAGCATAGGAACGTTCCTTTCCCAGGAACTAGATCATCTGTTTCACCGACACTCGTTCTTTCCACTGTACCATAGCATTCTTTTATAGCTCCAAATCCCACTCTTATGGTTTGTGATGCTGCACTCATGGCCTAGGGCAACCCCTCCTTCCAGACCTGGTCCACAAATTTAAAAAACAGTGTTTTATTCCCTATACGCGACTTTGCCCTGTGTTAAACGCGTGTACACGCGGGTCTGTCATACCCAACCCGCATGTATCTATTAAAACACTTAAAAAATATATAATTTCCTCTTTTTCGGGCGGTGATCGCGGGTTTACCTGCTGGATCACCTGTTAGTGCCCGTGGCCCAACTGTTCCCAACCAACTCCTAACTAAAAAACTACTTTGGAGAGGGTATAAAAAGACATCAATGGGAAGGCCAAGGGGAGAGAGAAAAGAGAGCAAGATTATTATGCTGAGATTTTTCCCTTAGATCAGGTCTGAAGTCCTTGGTGTTGTCTGCACTTCCCCCATCTTGCATAGGAAACCCTTGTTTCCATGTGTATTGGTGATCATTCATCCTTGGTATCATCATTGGAGTAGGACTTGGAAGGAGCTCTTGTCGAAAGCTTGAGGCTGGAACGAATCCGGGAGGAAGCTTGCTTGGAGCCTGCTGAAGGTGTTCAGGTGATATCTTTCCGATATCTGTACTTTATTTGCCTTTATTTATAAAGAAACACGTCTTTGTTCCCGAATAATCTTTCTTTATGCTTATGAAATTCTTGTGTTGAATTCTAGTGAAAGTGGTTACTTAAAGATTTTTTATAACTAACTTTATAGCATGAAGATGATTTATACATAAGTATTTGTACAGGTACTGTTGTGTTCTTTGATTTGTTTGTCTTGCAGGTCAAAGGAAGAAGAAGGGAACTCCAAGGAGGGTTTGCACCCTAACGGTCTTCTCGAACGTAGGACCATTGGTATGTGCCCTAAACCTTAGAATTTGCTAAAGATGATGGATGTGTGTGTGTGTTTCTTTAAATAAGCAATTTTCAGTCTGGTAGAGTCTTAGCCCAAAGGACCCTAGGGGTATTTTCCCTTCAACCAGAATTGGCGACTCCGCTGGGGACAACACTCTTGTTGTTCCTAGTTTGGGTAGTCCTCAAGCCAATCAAGGCTCAGCCCCTCTGTTGATTGGTTCTGACTGTCTGATATTTTCCTGAAATTCAAGCTTTGCCAGTTTTTCAGTCTGTGTTTTTTATTTTTCTTGAAAGACTTCAGATACGCTCTTTTTCTGGATTACAGAAGCGTATATACGCTAGTTGCACTAAGTGAACCCGCGTATACGCAGGTTTCCTTAGTTTCAGTCGCGTATACACGCATTCTGCAAATAATTGCAGGCGCGTATATCACATTATTTTCAAGATTTATAATTTTTTTTGTTTGCTGAATGTTTTTCTGGTAGTTTGGGTCAGTGTCAAGCAGTTATTTCTCCAGTAACAGTTCCCTGTTTGACAGGGGGCATCTTGTTCTGAACTCTCTCTAGTTATAAGGAGTGCTAGTCTTGTTTTTCGTTGATTGCAAGCGTCATTGATTTTTGACACACAAGATTTCTGTCTAAGAATCTTGATCGCTCTGTTTCGGCAGAGTGGGAAGATTGTTTTCAATCTTTGTGTCCATCTTGTTTTCGTGACATTTGTGTTTGCTTAACGGAATCATTTTTATGACCATTTGCTCCTTCGTTTCGGGAAATTTGTTTGTTACCATTTTTCTTGAAACTTGTCTTTTGATATTTTGGACTTTCATTGCTGCTTTTGATTGTCAAAAGTGATTTCGAACACATTTTATTTTTGTTGAGTTTTCATCATTTGAAAGGTGTCAATTCACAAAAGTGTTTGGTTGCTTGTTTATCAATCATTAGTGTCAGTTTTTGAGAGCTTTCCTTTGAAAAAGACTTTTTTTGGTTTGATTGAAAGAAAATCTTTTGAAAGTTTTTGAGTTTCGCTTTCTTAAACTTGCTTCTCATTTGATTTCCTTTTTTGCGAAGCGAAAGTGCTTTGTTTTTTATCTTAGAACTTGTTTTTATTGTTTGGACGAAATGATTAGTAACAAATCATCTTCTATCTAAGCATTTTAGTGGCAAGACAAAATTTGGTAAAGCAGCAACTTTCCTTCTTTGTTTTTAGAGTAGTCTTTGAATCTTGCATCCACATTTAGTTCTTGCATTAGGCTAAGATTTGCATCCCTTTTTATGCATACATAGCTTTGTTAGCTTTTGTGAGTGTGGAGTTTGAAAAGAAAGCAAAAATTTTGTTTAATTTGAAGTTCCTCTGAACCCTCTAGAGATTACTTTTCATCGAAACGAAAAAGTGCATGTGCATGTAGTTAGGATAGTTTCTTTTTGCGTCCTAAAAACACCACAAGTTTCACTTCCGTTACCTTTGACTTAAAGAACAGCCTAATAAAATCAAGCGCTTAATTAAAATCCACTAGAACTTTTTGTTTTAGTTATTACACCAACAAGTTTAGGATTTTAGGGCCTTGGATTAGGCGAGTGGAGAGTTAACTCTCCAAGGCCACATAAAACGTCAAACATAAGAGTCTGATTAAAGAGAGTAAATCCAATAGCGTTAGGAAGACCAGGAAAGCTCCGGATCTGGGAGTTAAGCACGAGGGTCTGTGAAGACAGGGAAGAGAGATACCCCCTCTCCTACTTGTCCGAACTTACCTCACGACTGTTCCGCCTGGCTTCTGCGACGAGTTGGTACCCATAGTTGCCTCTCCTAGGGATCTGCATAGGTGGCTGCGGAGGGGAATCCCGTGGCACCTGAGGTCGACGTTGTATCACTCTCGACAGTACTTCTGGAGGGCACCCTTGCGAAGCTTGGGGGCTTGCACCGGCGCAGGCTGTGGTTAGGAGGTCAGCGTAACTTCCTCTGTTACCTTCGCTGATAGGACTGGGCCGTCATTATCCCAGACTATCTTCGGAAGGCCCCTGACTCCACTTTCTTGTATTTTGGTGTCCGGTCCTCACCACCCGGAGCGGAAATACTTGGAAGTTGTTTGACTGACTGTTTCTTTAGGGACTTTATAGTGAGTGCTCTTTGCTCCTTGTATATAGTTGGCTTTAGGTATTTTTGTCTAGTCACATTTGGACTTTGTGTTCTGAGTGACTGGCTTGCCACTCTACCGATCTTGAAAGGCTTTTGGTCGTTCTTTCAGAAGTTGTGGAGTTGCCTCCTCAAGGGCAAAGGTTTTGATTGCTTATCCATATTCTTTGAAGGGTTATTTCTATATTCCCGCAAGGGAAGGGTCTTTGGATCAGTTAAATATGGCTAATATTCCTGTGGAAACCAACCAAGGTACCCTTCCAAAAGGGGATCCTTGTGCTTTTCCTTTCTTTGGAAACGTTGGTACTCCCTTGATGGCCACTTTGAATATTCCTGGGTTGAATGTTGGACTACCCGTTTGGCTGTGGTCCACTCCGAATATTCCGAATGCTCTTGAAGCTTCTCAGATGAATGCTTTATTTCAGGGGCATCATATGGGTGCTAATTGTTCATCTTCTTTCAAAGAGAAATCTGGGATTCCTTCTTCTTCTCCTTCTTGTAATAAGAGATCTAAAAAGAGGAGAAAAAGGAAGTCAAAGAAGAAGAATAATTTTAGCACTTCATCTTCAACCTCTGCGAGTCATGTTGGAGATGAGTCTTCAGCCGCTGCAAGTCATGCTGGGGGCACAAGTCTAGTCACTGCAAGTCATACTAGCACTTCATCTTCAACCTCTGCGAGTCATGTTGGAGATGAGTCTTCAGCCGCTGCAAGTCATGCTGGGGGCACAAGTCTAGTCACTGCAAGTCATACTAGCAAAGAGTCACCGACCTCTGCAAGTCATGTTCAGGACTCTCCGCAAACCACTGCTAGTCATGTTGGCGGAATGGAGGTTGATAAGAAACCTGGACGTAGAAGTTTTAAACCTAAGTTCCCTTGTAAGATATGCAAGGGAGACCATCTTACTCATTTATGCCCTGGTATTCCAGAGGTTCAAAGGATATGGTCCGAGTCTGAAAGTACTTCTGCTCCTAGATCTGATTTGGTTTCTCATCAATCCCATCAACCATCGGTTGAAAATGTGGTAGAGTCAGTGCAATCGCTGGCCGATTACACTCCTCTTTTGGGGGGTGAAGTGCCTAACAAAAGAGTCTGTTTGATCTCTAGTACAGAGTCTTCTAGTATAGGGGGCATTCCGGTTTCTTCGAATGTTCCCCCTCCAAGTTCTAAGAGTGTTTCCTTTGATTGGGATAGTCTTGTTGAGCCTCGTCTTCCTTCCGCTGCACCTTTCCAAATAAAGGTCAGGGTTAATTCCACAAATGTCTATCGATGTATGGTGGATGAAGGATCCTCTACAAGTATTATATCCTCTTTGACTTGGAAAGCTTTGGGTTCCCCAAAGTTGTTGACAGCTCAGAGTCAGTTGTTAGCCTATGATAGAAGACTTGGTGAATCTATGGGTGTTCTTCCTCAAGTGCCTATCACTTTAGGTGGGAAGACTGTCTTAATCGATATGATGGTGGTTGATAGCCCTTTAGACTTTAATATGCTACTTGGGCGTGATTATGTCTATGCTATGAATGCTGTGGTGTCTTCACTCTTTCGAGTAATGTGCTTTCCTCATAACGGGAATATTGTCACTATTGATCAGCTTGCATCTGATAATCATCACCCTAATTCGACTTTACTGCAGAATGCCCCTTGGTTTGTTCCAAGTGTTCAAGTAGACTCTACCCTGCCACGGGTGAATTATGTGGCATTGAATCCTCAATGTTCAATTGCTTCTAAGAAGGATCCTTTGACTTATTATTCTCCTTCTTGGGACTTGGTCCCGGCAGTTGACCGAGAGATTCTTCCTATAGAGACATGGGACCCTTTAATTCCCTCTTTTGATCCTTGTAGTTCTCATGATTTCTCAGATCTTGTTTTGCCTTCACAGGAGGAACTCTTTGAAGCCATGAGTTATGACTACCAAAGGAGTCCTTGGTTTCAGCCCTGCAAGGGGTTTATTCCGAAGAGCTATTATACGTAAGCCGAAAGGTTGCGTGGTTCCCTGTACCATATTGTATATATGAGGTACGCATTTTCAAGTTTTGTATTCTATAACACAAAGATATTATATGAAGTTTATATGTGGGATGTATTAACTTCGTGTCTAGTGTTCCTATTTATGTTTACAGAACTTGGAAGATTTCTCCTTTGGAAGTTTATGGTTGGTCCGTTCTGACAGGTATTGGTTCTCAAAACTAGCATATAGGTTAGGGACACCCTTTTTTTTCGTTGCATTATGCATACTAGCCTCCATTTGACCGATACATCTGTTGTAGGGTCGACCCCATCATGTTATGGTTCGCAAGCCATTTTCACTCGCCGATTTTTTAAATCATGACATGATGGTAGAGCCATCCTTTTACATGGGCATCCTAGTTAGCACCTCACTGACACTTCTTGCCCATGCTGCTTCGTTATGAGTAGGCTCGGGAGTCCTCTGTAGTCCCGCCATGACTTATGCGTTGAAGACTCATTCTTCTTTGCTTCTTCGTTTCGTTCTGGCCTTATACCCTAGAGGCTCCTATGTGTGTTGAGTTGTACTTCTGCATTGCATGTTGACCATTTGCACCTTTTGGCCTATAGCCGGCTTCACTTGGACTCGTGTTTAAGCCCACTTTTGACCATGACGTCTGCAAAAATCAACCTTGCCTACCCTTGACCTCTGCAGCTTGACATACCCAGATCCGTGGAAGGGACATACTTCTGAGTGTCACTGACCAGTTTTTCACCTCCCTGCATTGAGCATAGGAACGTTCCTTTCCCAGGAACTAGATCATCTGTTTCACCGACACTCGTTCTTTCCACTGTACCATAGCATTCTTTTATTCTTTTTCCGGCTTATCAGAAAAAGACAAAAAAAATTAAATATTCCAAAAAGAGCGGGAACAGGGACATTATTTCCATTTATTGTTGGCAGCTAGAGTCAGTCGTGTCGCCCTTGAACAAAGCACTCAAAACAAAGTCTCCTCCGCATGGGTGGGATTTGGTTTGACTTAGGTAAGCCATAACCTTGTTATCGAGTCAGTTCTCCCCCGATTGGTTATCTCTTCCAATCATATGGAGGGTTCGTTCGTGCCTCCTGCATGACGAACTTATACAGATTCATTATATGCTGCCACATAGTCACATTGAGTCGTGCTTTTGTTCAAGGGAAGTTAGCCTGAGTCGGCCTTTCTGCGGTGTCTCTTGACTCATTTTTCAGTCGGCCATCCCTGGTTGTCAGTATCATGTCTATCATCACATCAGTTATATTGGTCCTGCACTCGTGCCGGTTTGAGAAGGTCCCCATTGACTTCTTGCTGGCGGGTCTTGTCCTTATCGACGACGACACATTGCTCTGAGGGCAGACCTAGAGACCGCACCCTGGCCCTATTTTCATTATTGATAGGTCACCTTGTGCTCAGCATCGATCAGTATCATGGGTCTTTGACTGAGTGGTTTCCCTTGTGTTCGACATCAGCATACATTATCACGCATTGGGATTCGTGCAGTACCTTGGTTTCCATTTGACCCTATTGGTGGATACATCGCCTCTGTGTCGGCTTTCATTATTGGTTGGTTCAGAGGGTTTCTGCCGTGCGCTAGCCACATCTTGTGTACGCCGGAAACGTACTTCGGTTGGGTTACTACATCTTTTTCGTCCGATTCCTTCCACATTATTGGCCTACGGGTTACACTCGCGCTAGATTGATGGAGGATGCCTTAATGCCTTCCTTCTAGCGGATCTTTCCCTATCGACTCCGACTCATTGCTCTGGGGCAAAGATCTAGAGTCCATTTGGCAGTACCTTGGGGTTTGCAGTCATTAGTGGCAGATTCCTCGCTATCGACAGTGGGAAACCATCATTGTCTCCTGATTGATAGATTCTTACAGGTGTTCGACTTCAGCTCATCCATTCACACTTGTTAGATTGTACTGGGTACCTTGACGCTCATTATCATTATCGGTGAGTAGTCTCGCGTTTGTTAACGGTATACATCAATGACCGGTAATCAAACGATTTCTCACATGGTCGACTTCAGATCATTTATTCCCATGGTGTAGAAATGTACCACGGCGGTCGGTGAAGACCTCAGGTTGTATCAGCATTCATTGGTTCACTTGACAGTTGCTCCTGTTACTGCTCGTTGATACCACTCCACCTTATATGTTGCAGTCAGTCACGGCGACATCTTATATGCTGGCACCTGAGTTTGCAGTGTAGTACCATCCTATTCCATCATGTTCAGTTGGTACCGTTTTTTGGGATCAGTCTTTGATATCAGTGATCCGTTGCATCTTTCAGCATCATTGACAGTCTTATATGTGATATTCAGACATGTACTTACTCATTATGATCAGATGATCCATTATGTATTTTCCAGTCATTTATACTTGTATACTTAGTGGATCCGCTTGTACTTGATATGAGGACATGCTTTACTTTTCCTGAGCATGGGTATGCCCGCCTCAGACGGTGTTTCTTTCTGACCTCTTTTCGGTGGCTTGGCAGGCTGAATTCTGGTGAAGTCCTCCTCAGTTTTTCGGCAGAGTTCCTTTCCTTGTACTTACTTAATATATTTCGGCCATCATGTTCCCCTTCTGACCTCATATATTAGGGGGCATCTGTTATAGCTCCAAATCCCACTCTTATGGTTTGTGATGCTGCACTCATGGCCTAGGGCAACCCCTCCTTCCAGACCTGGTCCACAAATTTAAAAAACAGTGTTTTATTCCCTATACGCGACTTTGCCCTGTGTTAAACGCGTGTACACGCGGGTATGTCATACCCAACCCGCGTGTATCTATTAAAACACTTAAAAAATATATAATTTCCTCTTTTTCGGGCGGTGATCGCGGGTTTACCTGTTGGATCACCTGTTAGTGCCCGTGGCCCAACTGTTCCCAACCAACTCCTAACTAAAAAACTACTTTGGAGAGGGTATAAAAAGACATCAATGGGAAGGCCAAGGGGAGAGAGAAAAGAGAGCAAGATTATTATGCTGAGATTTTTCCCTTAGATCAGGTCTGAAGTCCTTGGTGTTGTCTGCACTTCCCCCATCTTGCATAGGAAACCCTTGTTTCCATGTGTATTGGTGATCATTCATCCTTGGTATCATCATTGGAGTAGGACTTGGAAGGAGCTCTTGTCGAAAGCTTGAGGCTGGAACGAATCCGGGAGGAAGCTTGCTTGGAGCCTGCTGAAGGTGTTCAGGTGATATCTTTCCGATATCTGTACTTTATTTGCCTTTATTTATAAAGAAACACGTCTTTGTTCCCGAATAATCTTTCTTTATGCTTATGAAATTCTTGTGTTGAATTCTAGTGAAAGTGGTTACTTAAAGATTTTTTATAACTAACTTTATAGCATGAAGATGATTTATACATAAGTATTTGTACAGGTACTGTTGTGTTCTTTGATTTGTTTGTCTTGCAGGTCAAAGGAAGAAGAAGGGAACTCCAAGGAGGGTTTGCACCCTAACGGTCTTCTCGAACGTAGGACCATTGGTATGTGCCCTAAACCTTAGAATTTGCTTAAAAGTAAAGATGATGGCTGTGTGTGTGTGTTTCTTTAAATAAGCAATTTTCAGTCTGGTAGAGTCTTAGCCCAAAGGACCCTAGGGGTATTTTCCCTTCAACCAGGGATGAACAAAATCATGAAGATCTCTCAAGCCTTGGATGACATGCTCGGCTATCACAGATGTCCATCTGATAAATCAGGACTAGGGTATGTAGGTGAACCCTCAAAGAAGAATGAAAATGCTTTAAGCAAAAGAGATGTGAAGAAGCCAAAAAGAAATTGTGATGCTTCTAGTTCTAGCAAAGGCAAGGAGAAAAATCAAGGCTACAATAGAAGAAATCCTATTCCAAGAAGAAATCTTGCTCCAAGTAGAAAACCAACTCCAAAAAGAAATGTAGATGATGTCAAAGAGGCAAGAGGCAATGGTTATCATCAAAGGATCTCAAGGCAGAAAGGCTTCAAAAGTACATCAAGGAAACCTCCATCTCCCAGGTACCAAAGTTTATTTTTTAGTTATTGTTATTCTTGTTCAAACTTTGGTCATATGGCAAAAGAATGTAAAGCATCTCATAGAGATAGATATTATAGTCTTCGTCAACCTCCAAGAAACAATTTTATAGGAAGAAATCATGTAATCTTATTCATGAAAAATGTAGGATGCTTCAAGTGTCATAACATTGGTCATATGGCACGTGATTGTAACTTAACATGGGCTCTTACACAAGCTAGAACCATGCAAAAGAAGAAAGTTACACAAGTATGGAGAAGGAAGGAAATACAGTCTGAAAGTCCCTTGAGCTCTCCAGCCAAGCTAAGCTTTTTTTTGAGAAGACTCTGCCAAAAGGATACGATGCATACAGTTAGGGGTAGCTTGTAATTCTTGATCATTATCGCTGAAGCTATTAGTGAACAGGTTCTTATGAAATCCTTGCTGAACTATATTAACAGTCATTCCTTGTTGAAGATCTTCTTATAGCGGAGAGATATGGAATTAAATATGCCATAAGCGCGGAGAAGAAAAGGTTGCAGGATAGCTTGAAGATGCAAAGGTTGGAAATCTTGTCTGAGGTAGAGAGAAAGAGGATATTACATAATGATCAGAATACTTTTGCAGCTACTATGACATCTGAAAAAACATCTAAGGAACTGAGAGCAAATGACTCACTGATATTTCCCAGAAAGCACAAGTGCAGATCATGCCCCAATGGATATAGCCAACTGCAAAGACAATACTCTTATTCTCCAGAACGGTAACCAGGCACAATTTTGTGGCTTGGGATTGATTGGAGTGCCTGAGCACAGCAGTAAAAGCGATGAAAGGAAAGCTGATACGAATAGGTAGAAAATTTTTGAGTTTTTGATGAAATGTCTGGGTATGACTGATAACCCAGCAGTTGAAATTAAAGGGGAGTGTTGAAGTTATAATTTCAACTGCAGTGTTTCCGAAAGTCGACAGTTGAACAACGACCGTAAAACTACTTCAGAAAATCACAAGTGCTTATCGCACCGCTTTTCACCAAGCGGTGGTATTCTCCGGAGGGGCAGCGATACAGTACGTCGTTTGACGCGTGTCCTCAAGCGATTTTGAAAATGGCCTTTTTTCCCGGAGCGTAAAGGTCGTGTGGTTTGATCAAGCGTCAGTCGTCCGAATGAAAGGTTGGTTGATGTTCGTTGATTGAAACCAAGCTGCGTACATGCCTGCAGCAAATGACATTGCGTGAAAGTTTTGTTTGGCCGCCAGTTTGCCTGTGAAGTAATTGATGAATATTTACTGCGTTTGGTAAATGTTTAAATCTAGCCATGGTACAACAAGTGTATGGGCTGTCTTTTGTCATCGCCTTAATTGTAATTGCGTGTAAGATATGGATAGGGATTTGGTCAAAAGTTTCGATGAAGTATGTTTGTTTTTGTTGATGGTTGCAACGCGCAGAAGTGTGTATGTAACCAGGGAAAATTATGCCTTGTTCCTTTTGAAATGAAAAAGGGTAATACGTAGGCCCAAGATGAAGATGATGTGCAGCAGCGCAAGCGAAATATAATGTAAGGTGAAAAATACGCAGCAGCGTATGTAATGTTTTTTTTCTGTTGAATATGAAAATGTAATGAAATGCACAACAGTGCGAAGAAAGAAAAAAAGAACAGGCGCAGCGTAGAATCAAAAATTTGTGTGGAGAATATGGATGTAATGTAAGTCGCAGCAGCGCGATAGCAAGAAGGAGAATCACAACAGTGCGAATGTAAGCAATGTGAATGTAAGTAGTTCATTGTATATGCAATGTAGTGTGAAAACGCAGCAGCGTGATTTTTTGTTGTTCGTTGGTGAAAAACAAAATGGAATGCGCAGTTGTGCATATGTAATTTTTCTTTGTTGTTGAATGTGAAAGGAATGCGTAGCAGCATGAGCAAAGTAAGAAATTTTATTTTACACAGTAGTGTGTCAATTTGTAAGCAGAGACAAAGTTCTCTTGGTAATGCACAACAGTGCCGAGATATTGTGGTGGTTCGTTGAGAAAATGAAATGAAATATGCAACAGTATAGATGTAAGAAATTTTACACACAACAGTGTAAAATTTTTGGGAAGACAGAGTAATTCTTTTTGTGTGGAACTGAAGCGTTCCTGGTGAAATCCCTTTGTAAGAGGAAGATGTTTTTTTTGTAACAATAGTCTTTTAATGAATACAAGTTTTTATGTGTGTGGGTAAAACTCTGTGTTCTGGAAACATTTTTTTTTGTTCCGCTGTGTTAAGATCCTGTGATAAAACATAGCATTATTCTCTATTGTTCCTTTTTGTTCTGGAATTAACAGAAACTCCCAACATATAAAAGCAAGTAAAATTAAAATTTACAGTAACTAGGGAGCCTACCTCAGCCCAACATATTTCATGTTCGTCAGTTTAAATCAAGTAAAAATAAAATTTACAGTAACAAGGGATGTTACAATTGTGATTTCTATAAAAATAGAAAAAAGAAAAAAAAAGTATGACATGTTTTTTTTTTTATCTTATTAAAAAAATAGAGAAAACCAAAAAAACAAAAAAAGAAAGCAACTAATATGAATAGAACAATGTATAACTTGTAGTAGAAATCTCAATTTGATACTTCATATTTTGGGTTTATGTGTAAATTTTAGGAGCGAGATTCCACTTATTTGGGTGTAGAAGTTAAACATAATTAATTTTATATTTCACTAATTTATAGTGTCTTTAGATTTGTGAGTAATTTATAGTAAAAAATTATGAGTAATTTAGATTTATAAATAATTATCAATAATTATAAGTTATTTAAGTTTGAGTAATTGATTATTTTTATGTCAATTTTTAGGTTTATAGATAATTTAGATATATCAATAAGCAATTTCTAATTTAATAAATAATTTTAATTTAAATATTTAATAAATATTTTTAATTTAATAAATATTTTTTAACCAAAACACTTATAAGATTTCGTTAATGTAAATTTTAAAATTATTAAATTAAATAATGAATAATAAATTAATGTATATACGTCTTTCATCCAACCATTTGATGAACCAAAAATTATTAAATGTGCAAAATATTTTCATAAAACAAATTAGAAACAAACACACATAAATTAATAAATGTGATAGTGTTAAAAGCAAACATATATAATAATAGGCATAGCCATGCCGCAAGAAGATGAAGGGGTAATTAGGCCGATAGGCCTTCCTTTGAGTGAGCTTTTCATGTACCTTTTGTTTCTATGCTTGACAGCTGGCGTGCACTTTCAACTAGCATATGGTTGACATCTGTCGTGCAACTCCATTTCTGTTTCTCCTCTTAAGCTTTCTGCTCTTCCTGTTTTCTTCCACGACCATTTCTGTTCCTCCTGTTTCCGCTTTCTGCTCTTCCTGTTCTCTTCCACGCCCTAAGCAATAATGTTTTCGTGATCTTCCACTTACTATTGCATTAACGTCTCCCGTTTCTGCTATGCCATCTGTTGTGCATTATCTAGCCCTCGGTTATTTAGTATACCCTGTTTACAGCTCCGTTTTACTGTTCAAAAATTGTTCGCTTAGGTGCTCAGAGTTCTTCTGTTCAAATTTCAGGTTAGTGCTCTCAAAAATGGGTTTTCTGATCCCATTCTCTCTCATTTTGCTTCCAACATTTTAATCTCAGTCCAGTGTTTTCTTATGGGTTTTTTTATGGCAGGTACAACTCCGTTTTCCTGTTCAGAAATTGTTCGCTCAGGTGCTCAGAGTTCTTCTGTTCAAATTTCAGGTTAGTGCTCTCAAAAATTGGTTTTCTGATCCCATTCTTTCTCATTTTCTTGGTTCCTAGTTGTATTAAGTATTTGCTTGGCATCTAAACTCTGAATATTAATGGTATTGAAATTTTCATTAAAACCTCTGAACCTTCGACTGTTGATGGCGACATATCTCTGTGTATAATGCGAACATCGGAATCCTCGTGTAAATATGCAAGTCCTTGTGCGTTAACCTAACATACTCATACTGGTGAAATGTTACCAAGGATATCCAAGGAAATAGTGTGACAAAGAGTACCTTGTTCCAGATTGTAGAGGAAATCTGCACAAAGGGGGTCAGAATCCAAACTTTAAATTCATTAGCCATGGTAGCCATAAGGAGAGATAACCAGATGGATTCCAACATGAAGAAATTAAATGAAATTACATAGCCTTGAAGGAAGATTTACCATTTTTGAAGTGGGATAACTATGTGTTGAAAGAGAAGACCACAGAGGTTTAGAGAAGAGACCTCCAAACGCCACCGAGTTCTCACACCCATGATGTCATATTGGATAATTTTCACCGATGGCATTGTACAGTGCTAGAAGTGTTGCCTCTGTAACAGGAGATGACATATCCCAATCATATAAACCCTACCCTCAGTCCAAGCAGCTACGCAGTGAACTCACTCGGATTTGACACATAACAGACCAAGGAAGCAAAGTGGTGAAGGGTTAGGGTTTGAATGTCTAGGGATAACCATTCGATTACCTCGAGTAATCTGGATCATTCACTAAAACCCAAGAATGATGCCCACCTTACTCCATGTGACCAACATGTGGTAGAGGGTGTGTGGCAGAAGGGGAGTCGCCATGCAACAACCCAGGTGTATGCCCTTTCCATTATATGTCGGGTGTATGAATGGATGGTGTTTAACAAGTGGAAATGTGATTTAAATACAATAAACTGAGTTAAATACACAGTTAACGACAAATGTCCAAGGTACTTAGGGACAACTATCGTATTAATTTGTTTTAATAGTGCTTCCCTGTTTTACAAGCGTCATTGTAATTCTGCAGCAGAAATGACACTTAATTCCGGTATATCGAAAATTCTTCCTCAGGCGAAAGTCTCTGATCTTGAATTTGATCCTTGCGGTTACTCCATGAATTCTATTGAAGGACCTGCTTTATCTACAATTCATGTAACTCCGGAAGATGGTTTCAATTATGCAAGTTTTGAAGCCATGGGTTATGATCCTAAGGATTATGATCTGCAAGCATTGGTGGAGAGGGTGTTAAGTTGTTTCAAGCCTATGGTATTCTCTATTGCAGTTCATGTCAATGCTGGCACTTGTCAATCTTCATGGACCAAACCAATTTGTCCGCAGGGGTATACTTGTGAATTGATAGCTCAACAGGAGCTTACAAAGAAGGGTAGTGTTATATATTGCACTTACAAAATTTGAATTTCTGCATATGAAGTGCTTACCACTTTTGGGGGTTGTCCATCTTTGGAAGGATTCATATTACGTGGATGTGAACTCTTTGAGAATCAGAGGTCTAATTGGAGATGGATATCTTGCTTCACTTTTGTTGGGTCACAGTTTCCAAGATTCTCGTTTAGGTGCATGTTAGTTCAGCCAAGTTTGGATGTTTTCCAATAAGAACTGGAAATCTGGGGATGTTTTCATAGCATGGAAGCCCACAAGATATGTGCAACTTCAGCTACAGGTCAGCTCAAGGATGTCGTTTTAAAAAGGATTCTGATAAATAACTAGCATTATTTTTACTATCATGGCTAACTCTTAAACTCTTAGTATAGGCCTCCCAAGTGGTAGTTAAAACA